>JAJLRJ010000006.1:11550986-11735986 GCA_024195265.1 Dendrophyllia cribrosa | reverse complement strand
TTTTCTCCCGCCGATTTTTTTCGCCCTTTTCTACTCTCCCTCACCCCCACTAACTGCCCCTGGGTCTCCGAGGATTAGCCTGCGTGGCAGGCTTAAACGGTGAGGGGGGAGGGGGCGCGAAAAAGGAAAGGGGGAGAAGGGAAGGAACGCCTGCTATAAGAACCGGGCTATTCGCATTACGCCCACCGATTTCCTTGTAATCGAATTACGTCAACTGTCAATACGTTCACCAATCAGAAACTGGCACGCGCTTTTACGCATGGATGATTTCACGCGGGAAGTTACTTTGTTTACCGCCCAGCGCGAATTAGCCAATCAAAATTTGCGGTCGCCAGCGTCCTCAGAAATGAACAAATGGGGTCTTTATTGCAGGCGTCCTTTCCCTCTCTCCCCAGTTCCCTTCTCCCCGACGCCTGCTACGCAGGCTACCGAGGATGGATTAGAGAATAAGGCGCATATGCTAACGAGGCAATAATTGTAAACAAAATGATACTTATACATTGATACCTTTCCATATGGAAATGTATCAATGTGTCAGTATCATTTTGAGGAGCCAATAACGTGTATGAATGGAAAATTGTTATTACCGAATTGTCTTTAACTGCGAACAACCACTGACAATGGAAATAAACTACACGTTGAAAAAAAAACAAATGACCAATTTTATTATCATTTTTATTTCTTTTTCTCGTCCCGAAAAAATCGCTGCAAATTGATTAATATCCTTTCAAGGAATCTCTCGATGTTTCCTTTCTGTGTATTGAGCAAAGAGCATTTCATGCAAGAGAAAAGGTACCAATTAGTCAAATATAGTACATCTTGGACCAAAAACCGCAAAATCTCCGCCACTTTACCCCATGAGCCACAACGAAACTGCAAACAAACTCCCACATGCGTTTATTTATATCCGATTTATCATAAAAGGTTTACAACCTGTTCTCCCCCCCCCCCCCCCCCCCCCCCCCCAACCGCCCACCGAAAAATTGAAGAAGAAAGAATAAAGGAAAAAACAACAAACAAATAAAGAAACAAACTGCCAAAATCTTACTAACTGTGCGCAACAACAGATATCTAAAAAATTCTCAAAATCACTCATTTCAACCGCACAAAATATTCCTATACACCTTCCCGAGGACTCCCTCCGGGACTATGCGTCAGCACTTTGTTGTACCATTGACCTAGAATAATGTTTCAATAATTTGATAATAATCCATTATCCCGGTAAGTTTCTTTTCATAAAGCCACTGTTAGGTACAAAACACGGTGCGCTTTATTTTTATTTTACTCATTGTTGACTTTGTTTTGTACTCGAGTGAAGCGCCTATTTACAAATCCCTCAACCAAGCTTCTACGTATGTATAGAACTTATTTGTTTTTGTACATCATTCATCTTGGTTTGATAAATAAAACTGAACGATGCACGCTTTAAATTGTACATTTAATCGAGAGGCATCGCCGATATCAAGAAAACATGGCGTGGTTCTCTCACCGTACGTTCTTTATAAATTTTAGCTGGCGGGGGTGATGAATGTTTTAAAAAATTAATGAGTACACAGCTGGAATCGACGAAAACGAATTCATATTGCAACGTTTTGTTCATAATATCGCGTCGATTTGTAATATTTCATTGTTGCAAAAAGCCTGCTCTATTCCCCAATGAAACTAAAACGTATTTTTTTTATGTGAAACGTTTTTTTGTCAGTTTTTTCCGATAAGTAAGCGTCTCCTTCCAGATGTCAATTTCCGTATTAACCACTTTCTATGACAAATACTCCACTTCCCGTGTCTTAGCAACCCTGCTGCTCTATCAGTATACACTCAAAATCGTTATTATATCTCAATGCAGAAGAAATTTGGGTATTTCTAGTTTTTCAACTTCCTCTTTCTCGCCGCCTTCTCCTTCTGTCCGTTGTGTATTGTTTTCTTCTCGTTGGCTAATGTGTTCACCCTTCGAAGAATTCAACTTGCTTTCGGATTTACGCTTCTCTTTCTCTTTTTGTTTCAAGCGTTGCCTTTTCGTTTCTGACACGGACTTCCGTCGCCAGTCTGAAGTCCGTTTCGTTTGTGCATCCGTTATCTGATGTAGTAACTTTCGTTTCTTAACTTCCAACTCCCACAAGGACTTGCTCAGTCGATGTCTTTCGGCACAAAGCTTTGTGCAGTACGCCATTCTAATCTCTTCCAAATTTCGGTCGAGCACCAAAGTACGTTCTCGTTGGCGCTCATAAAATCCACGAACTTGCGCGAGCTGTTTGGTTGGGTTGCTGCTCAAAATAGCCGGGAGAAAGCTGTCCTCTTCATTTATTGCATACATATCTACCGCTTCGATCCTTCGACTAGTCTGCGATTAGTTTGTTTTCAAGAGAAAGCTAATCCTCACCATCCGGATTATTCAAGAATCTTTTCTACTGTCCAGTCTCAATACACACACAGTTGACACAATTCAGTTTATCTTCCGCAGCTGTCGGCTTGTTAATAGAAAGGCCTGTTGTTTGCGCATTTAGGGTTTTGACAGCCATTATAATGCAAAAAGACTGACAGCGGCCTTTCTACGTCACTAAACGGTTTCTGCATTAGAAGAGCTTTTTAGTTTTAGTTCGAGTAAATATGTCAGATCGTATTCCGCCTAAATTGTCTTTGATAGATATACAAATTAGCTAAGATGGCATGCCTTTTTCTAACGAAACTTGCGTTTATCGGGCGGTTATTCACCGCTTTAAATTACAATTTAGAGAAAAATCTCACACCTTCAATGTAGGTTTTCTGTCTGTTCCCGCGTTTAAATATTCTGTGGTACTCACCGGACAAATAAAAATTTCAAAAAAGCGCTATTAATTTAAAAGTTAAGGGTCCGTTTAATCTGCAGCCTATACCAAAAAAGTCGTAAACTATATTTGCACAACATGCTACGAAAGGAGAATTAATTTTGTTGCGGTGTTTAATTTTTTGCGAGAGAAGCGACAAATGACGTCCCTTTGTGGTTTTGTGGGTACTTAATATATTTAATTAGACGTCGTGTAATAAAATATTAAGTAGGATAATATCGACTAGCGCCAATGTTACGGACATCGCTAACGAAACGGTAGTTTATTATTATGGAAATTGTATATGGTACTTTTGTTTGTTTTTTAATCTCGTGTAAATCTCTATGTATATATATATTTTTTATCTCTATCCTTATTTTATGATCTTTATCTTTTATATTTCTTCGTCTAATGCATTGAAAAAATTCATGCAAGATTACCGTTGAAGCAAACACTATCTCGACTTCATGTTGCATGTAAAAACGCACATATATATGCGGAGAAATCTTTTATTATGTGTTAAATTTATTTTCCTTTTTCCCGATTTCGTGTTTGTGTTTTACATACAGTCCCGGCATAGTAAATCGAACCCAATCGAACTCACTGAAAGTCCGGCGTTTGATTTCGTTCGATTGCCGAACTCAATCGAACTCAATCCACGGATTGAGTTCGATTGAGTTCGATTTTCGAACATTCGATTTACTATGCCGGGATACAGTGGATTGACGGTTTTGCTCAAAATTGGTCTTAAAGGGGCTGCGTCACTGTTTTTAGTTTTACTTTAAAAAGCTCAAAAGACAGATTTATACATCAGTGAAAACCCAAAACAAATGGTCTAGATTTGTTTAAAATTACTCTACAAGTGCTCTTAGACTAAATACGAGTGCCTGGGGCTGCAGATGACCAGAATGGAAATGGATTGCAACTTAGAAAAAAACTTTGGCCAATTTTTTCAAACTTATTGCCTTGTGTCTTGAAAAAAATCGTTAAAACTCAGATTGTGGTTCTTCTCTCTTAGAAAATTCACTTGATATATTCCTTCCAGTGTGCTATAAACATTTCGTGTCTGACAAAGACACTATAGTTTTAATTTGAGGCAGTTTTAGCCCCAAAACGTCACAATGCCGATGACATTAGCACTTTTTAAAAATTAACACTATTCTTGATAATCAATGTCAAAATTAAGAAGCATGAAAAAGCATATTTCGATTCCAAAATGTTTATGAAATTGTAGAAAGTTTTTTAAAAAACCACACCTGGGCCAAATTTTGAAGCGCAAGAGCATTTATGGCATTTCGTTCAAGAGTTATAGGCGAACGATGTTTAGTAAAAATGTATGGAGCGGCCATTTTGGTGCCAAACTTGAGGAAAGAAACATGGCGGCCAAAAATTCAAAGTCTTAATTACAAAAAAATTCTCAGCACAAAAGATTGGATTCACATTAAATCGGCTTATAAGTCTTATAAGGCTTATAAGTCTCTTTATTGCAAAAACTAACTTTCAACTGTTTCAATTATCTGAAATAACGTAACGATAGTTAACTGGAACTGTAGCTAACTTGCAGTAGAGACTCATGCGGGATAAACCTTTTACATGCCAATATTTTTAGTGATATTCCCCCGCATGAACCTCCATTGCATGCTAGTTCCAGTTCAATAACGAGAATACGAATATGGTCTATTGCGTGACGCGTTTAAAACCTTTACAAATCGGAAGCAAAACATCGTTAAAACCTGAAACTTTTTGTGAAGGATTGTAACACTGGTACTACATACCTTGTTAGAAACAGCTTTGTAGGATGTACATGTGCAAATTGGACAAAACAAACTCGAACGTGCATAATACAGGATATTTTTTGCGACAAACGGGAAGGAACCGAAAGCCGTTATTTTTCTGTAAATGAAGAAAAACTCAAAAAATGTATCCATTTTACTTTCTTCTCATATACCATAATAAATGCCCCTTACTGCTATCGAAAAAGTGTTTATTTTTTGCGTTTCGGTTCAAATTGTGAAAAAAGCCTAAGTCTGGTCACACTAGCGACGTACATAAAGAAAACCGAATGTCGATATATAGCTATAAGCGAAAATCAGCTGGGGCACCTAACGAGGAATTTAAATTCAAATGTTTGGAATGGCGTTGTACTGTTTTCCGTATCATTTTAGTGCATTTCAAGAAAACCATGTGAAAGCTGATAGAGTTTGGGCTATTCGGCTCTTTTTGCTGAATATTTTAGCGGCAGGAAAGTTATCTTATCGCCCGAACTTACTAGCTCCTTTCATTCACCTTTCCGAATATCCCAGGGGCGTAGCTAGGGGAGGGGGGGGGGGGGGTAGTGGGGTGCCCGTGACCCCCCTTTGTGAGATAATTTTAGTAAAACACAGTGTGGTGTCGACATAACAATCTTGTAAGACTTGTAAGTACCCTGGGTGTGACACAGTGTGACTAAAAATGTTTGGTGTGTAGCCAGGCATGTTAAAAATAAAAAGATATTAAAAAGTTGACACTGGCTAAAAATGTTTTTGGACGTTTCGGCAACTACTGTTGCCTTCTTCAGCAAGAGATAAAAATGCAAATGTCTAACGGCGTCCTGATGGTATAAGATACATGCAAATATTAAATCGCACCTCGAAAGAATATTTTGAGGTGAAACAAAAGTCTCTAGAGCATTCTTAATTATTTCTACAAATTCTTAATGTTATTATAAACATTTGGAAGCGCTATGTGTTCGTTTATAGCGTTCGTGTTACGCACGGAATGCCAAGCTTCAAGAATTTGTAGAAATAATTAAGAATGCTCTAGAGACTTTTGTTTCACCTCAAAATATTCTTTCGAGGTGCGATTTAATATTTGCATGTATCTTATACCATCAGGACGCCGTTAGACATTTGTATTTTTATCTCTTGCTGAAGAAGGCAACAGTAGTTGCCGAAACGTCCAAAAACATTTTTAGCCAGTGTCAACTTTTTAATATCTTTTTATTTTTTTTTGACACAGTGTGACCCCCCTCTTTGAAAAATCCAAGCTAAGCCCATGTATCCTATAGCTGTCCTTATTTTATTCCTCCCAAAACAAAAGGCGTTAAATTCCCCGATGTTACGAAAGCTTTGAGGGGACATTTTCATATGATGCCCGATTTAGGGTGTTAGCTCTATTGTACATTGTACACATTCATTGTATTAGGTAAAATTATGTATTCTAATATATTCTATGGTACTGTATTCTATTGTACTGTCGTTCTTTTGTGCTCTAATATTCTATTGTTTTAACAAAAGAATAAGTGTTACCCCTAAATCGCGCATGGTATAGACATTTTACTTAAGAAAACTCTAGTTTTTAATTTAATTTAATTATTACGAATTTTTAAGATGGCATAGGCCTTCCAAACAGCTTCACCGAAACGGATTCTTTAGGTGCTACTGAAATTTGGACGATTGGAAGTTTCTTATTTGGCTTGTCGTAAAAAGATTCAGTAAACTTTCGTCACGAGGACGTAATAAAAACTGAATATCGATAGTTAAAAACATACGTTGATATACGTGTGTATGAGTGAGATTTGTGATCCTCGCAGTGTGCTCTCAACTTAAGCAGTTGAAAAAGCAAGCTGAAAAAAATTCAGGCTTAAACGGGATTCGAACCCATGACCTTGCGATACCGGTGCAATGCTCTATCCACTGAGCTATCAAGCCACATGGATAGATGGTCAATTGCGAATTCGTTATATACCCGATGATAGTGAATATATGTGAATAAGAATATATGAAACTCATATATATACGTTGATATACGTGTGTATATCAACACTAAACTTGATATCGTTGCAGTAAACATTATACACTTAGACTTGATAAGTTTTCGTGTCATTTCTATTCCGGTAAACAAGTTTTTAATATTTCTGCTAATCTCTTGTGTCTTGCCGGAGGCAAGGTTAAACTCTTGATTTTTAAATCAAATTTGCTTTTTTTCATCGTTCGACGTTCGGAGACTAAACTCGAGATATTTTGCGCTTTTGTGGAACAAAACCTGTGCGTTTTACGTTATTATTCATTTTTATATTTCATAATCAATCATCACGTTTGCCTCCGAAGTGAATTGGGAGAGAAAGCATGCCTGTTTGGTCGTATTATTCAGCCCTCACAATGAGGGTTTAAACTTTCATACAAGAGGATTAACAACACAATACGCCGTGACGTCACTACCTTGGCTTCCGTGCAATCAGGGTGCCAAAATCGATAATTACACGTTTGGAAAACCACCAGGGACCCCACAATGTTAATTTGCAGGCACTTAACGCTGACTATGGCCGCGAAACTAAACGGATTCCGGCCTTTGATAAAATGAGAACCAACTCTTCAAATAGGCGATCAATAGGCGGAAGTACTCCCCGGGAAGTACTCGCACACGTTCTAAGCAATTTGCGGCTTGTGAAGGCCTTCAGAAGTGCGACATCGCCTTTCTGTTCAACAATCTCGCAATTCATGAGTGTACTCAAGAAAACAAAGGCTGTCCCGAAATATGTACATTTCTGAAAGTCGAATTAAAAGAGTTAATTACTTGCTTGCACTGTGTCGCGCTTGGATGACATAAAACGGCCAGTTTGGGTCGAAAAGCTGGCATACACTTCCTTAAAGCTGTTCAAAAAAATGTCTTCAAGTTTTTCTTTCGGTGTTCACAAAATCAATCCGAATCAGGTCGGTTATTTTTTAGGTGTAAACACACACCGGTTAATTAGCTTGCATTTGGAATTGATCTTATCCTAAAACGATGAATATTTATTATCCATTTGTTTACTACTAAGAGCCAATAGCCGACCGCCTGAAGTCTGTATTTGTTAGCTACGGGCACAAAGGCACAAACATTGAAGGACATCGTGGAAAATTACTGAAATTATGAGGCTTATTTTGTAGTTAAAGTGTGAGAAGAGGCTGCGTGTTTTTATGGACAAAGTTCATAGTGGAGTCGCTTCTTCAACTCTTCGTTTTTGGACCTATGTTTGTGTGGTTTGGTCTGCTTGGAACAGTAAAAGAGTCTTAACTTTCGAAGTGTCTAAGAAGACGATACGGCTGCCGCACAGAAACGAAATCGATTTTATTGTTTATTGAATGACAAGAATACGACGAGACAAACATCGAGCTCTATTGAAATTTCACAAATTGTCTTTTTATCGTTTCTTACAAGAGCAACGATCGATCAGTCGGCCTGTGACATCTTGTTTTACGAGAGAAGAGTGTTGCTTGTATTCATGAATTTATATGCACGAAACTTTCCTTCAAAGTTGTTGCATACTATATTTTCACCATGACTACTGCAAAAGCCGGTAAATCAGTTTATTCTAGTCTAGATGATTTCGCCGAAAATGTGTCCAGAGCAAAGCGCGATTTGGTAATGCGTTTTGTGAAAGATCAAGAAGCTCTGCAAACTTCGCAAGTGCATTTGAAAATCGTCGACGACGTAACCATTGACTTAATAGATTCAGCTCTTGTTGTCAAGGGAGAGGATACTAAACTAACAAGTTCCGATGATCAAAATATCCATCGATCTTTATCGCAAGATGTATCATCTTTGAGTTTAGACGCCGGAAAATCGAGTAACCTTCCAGAGGCAATAGTTGTCCCTCGTCCGCCTTCGAGACGTCCTCGTACGCGAAGTGTTGGCAGCCGTAAGCGATCGGTGTCGAGAAATAAACAGCGTCAATCTTCAGTGGATAATATTCTACACTCTGGTAGAGAGTTTCCGTCCGAAGAGGAAAAGAATGAAGTTTACCATTATAACTCTCGCGATTTCATTGCACAGGAATCTACAGAAAGGACAGAATTGAACTGTTCTCCCAACGCTGATGGCTCGGGTTCGGGAGTGAATTTAAACGCTTCCTGGCCACAGGAATTGCTGTCCAGAAAACTCTTCATCCCCCTTCCGAAAAAATCAGTGTACGCGAGTAAAGAGACTCCATATTATTACAGCACTCCTGTGGAAAACTTCTCGGGAATCAATAATCATTCGGAAGCTCTCCGACCTCAATCAAGCCAAAGTTTTCAGCGCGTACGGTCAGGCGAAATCCTGACCGCCCGAATATCTTCGGCCAGCGAGTGCGAGCGAATCAGTTGTAATGCCTCCTCGCTTACGAAGCCGCCGTCTTATGCTAAGAAGCTGCATAGGGGATCGCGTCGCAGAACGTATATCAATTTTAACAGACTAGATGCGCAGATAGCTTTAGAGGGACCGCTGGAGCTGGAACATGTTCATCCCTCTGAAATACCGCTTTACAGAAGTAGCTCGGCGGCATCTTCAAGCGCGCCGTACGCGTTAGTACATGTGCCGCCTATTGGACGAGAAGGACCCGCACCGTCCAGCAGTTAAAAATATGTCAAACAGGTAGGAATAATAGGCTTATTTCTGCGTGGGATAAAGGTACAAACTTACAGCGTCACTGTTCAATAGGTTTCATGTGGATGCCAGGTCACACTTAAGTATTTCATCCATATACTTTGAAGATAGAACCATCTCGGTGCAGAGCATACAGTAATAAACAGTACCACAGGAAAATAGTGCTCGATAGCTTTTATTTACTTCCACTTACGCACTCAAAAGTTAACGTTAGAACCACCTTGTACAGCAAATAACTGAACAGCATCACAGGAAGATACTGCTCGGTAGCTTTCATTTTAATGGTCACAATAGGATTTTGTCCACAGATTCAAAAGTTTAATAAGAACCACCTTGTACAGCATGAATAAACAGTACCTCAAGAAAGTACTGCTCAACAGCTTTCATTTTAAGGTTACCGTATACCTTCGGGGGTGTCTCCAGTATAACAGCTCTAGCGTCTTAAGATTATGTTTAATATACCTAAACCCAGATATCAAATTAAAGCTTATAGAGCTGGCTATCTAAATATGGAAACCATTTGGTAATAAAATGAATTCAGTGATAAAATGTTTTGCGACGTCTAAATTCGAACGTCCGAATCAGCTTTAAAACGCTATAACTCAAAGCGATTATTGTATTTTGCTAATTTGATTTGTTCTTGGGTTTCCAGACACGAAGCGCTAAAAAAACGTGTCGGCGATTTCCCATATTCAATTGCAGTGAAAAGTTACAGAATATTTTCGAAAAAAGGAGAAAAAAAATTGGAGTGATCGCACGGAAATGGCTCTTGACGAAAAAGTTTTCGGAAATAAAAAAATTCGCCGACACGTTTTTGTTGATTATATGTTAGCCTAGCTTCTGTCCAAATTTGAGGAAAATCGAACAAATACCCTTTGAGTTGTAGCTCTTTAAAGTGTCCCTTACAAGCGAAAAATTAACTTTGAGAAAACAGCGCTTAGAAAAATATATCGCTTCATAAACAAATTCCGCCCGCAAAGATTATACTGTCATTTCTGCCTTCAATTTTGACTATTTTTCGATAATTTTTTTTTTCTTCATTTTGTAAACTTTATTTTGACGCCCCCAAAAAAAAATTCAATGAAATGGTCGATCTGAAGATACACGGTAACCTTAATGGTGACACTAGGATTGCATCCACTGACTCAAAAGTTAGAACCAACCTGTACCGGCATCTTGGGGTTCAAGGGGTTTCTGTTTTAGCTGCATAACTCTGTTTGTAGCTCTTTTTGTTATCAGCCGCTTATTGGAAAACAAATTAATGAAAAATATGCGGCGTGTACAAGTCGTAGAAATAACTGGCTGAAATACAAAAGTTTGCGGTCAAAAGTGTCTATAGTCACTACGACTTGTACATGCACTGCAAATTTCGAGAATAGTTTCTGGGCTTTATCTTGACCTCGCAGAACACAGCACTACTTTGGAATACTATTGCAGTAGAATTCCGATAAATCGGACCGTCAAAAAAAAAATGTTCGAGTTAACGAAGTGAACCAGATGAAACTGTGTATGGCTCGAGTTAGCGAGAAGTTCGAGCTCTATCGAGATTCTACTGTGATTTTAAGGTGTTCTGTTGCACCCAAAGAATTATTTCAGTGGAAAGCTGTTCGGAAGGCCTCAGTCATCTATAAAATTCGTAATTAATTAGACTAAACAAAGAGTTTTATTAAGAAAAATGTTGCCTCAAACTTTCGTAACACCGGAAAATTTAACGCCTTGTGTTTTCGGAGAGACAAAAATTGTCGTTTTGGGTACGAAATGAGATGAGAGACCAGCTCGGATTTTCGGGCGGACCTGCACCTTTCGTAACGCCTCACATTATTGGCTAAGAAAACGATAGCACAAACAACACATCAATGGACCCTGGCCCTAAAAACAATAGAGGTGCACCTCATCCAGGTCGAACGAAATTAGAGGTTCCGAAAAGATGCAGGCCTACTGGGATTTTCGGACAGGTGAAAGCAACTAGCAACTTCCGGGTATAACATTCTTTTCCCTAAAAAATATTCTGCTGCTGGAATATTCAGCTAAAAGAACGGAAAAACTCAAACTGTATTAGCGTTCACGTAATTTCCGTAAAAGCACTTAAATGGTATGGAAAAACACGCCATTCCAAGCGTTTTTCTAATCATTCTCCTTTGGGTGTTCCTGTTTCGGGTAGAACTGATGGATTTTTTCTGTGTCTGTGTGTAGACTGGCAGATAATTTGCAGTGTCTTCGGTGTGGGCGGAAATTTGCATGAAAATCCGACGCAGAAATATTTCTCTATACGGCCACATGCAATAGTGCCTAAGCCCAGCTGATAGTGGAAATGTGTCCCATAACATGAATGCTTATATTGCAAGCACTGCTTTGGTTCGTAGATAGAGGTCTCGGTTTTAACGCCTTTCTTGTTTCTCTTATGTTTTAGGAATTTGAACGTTGCATGAAAGCATTTTGCCTGCCCTGGTAGACAACAGTTGTGATTACTTTTAATTAAATAATGTCATAGATAGCGGGGTTAATGTAAATTTGTGATTTTTTAACCGACATAAGCCGCGTCAATTGCTAGACGACTTTGCTTAACTTTTCCATCCGCTATCTGTCGCTTTCTGTCCTTTCACTTCAAGAGCGAGAAATTAATCAAGATTCAATAAATTTTATTTTGCAAAATACTGAACAACAACCAGTACCATAGAAAAACTGAAATACTACTGGAGAACCGGGGGGGAAGGGGTGGGGGTACTCAACAAAGTTTTGTACGGGGATGCTTCGCCCCAAGGTCCAAACCCTTACCCTTTTATATACCGTTTTTGACAGAAAAGGTACCCCTTTCATATACCTTTCATTGAAAATGGTACCCCTTTCATATACCTTTCTTTGAAAATGGTGCCCCTTTCATATAGCCTTTACGTGCGTCTGTTTGACACATTTTGAAAGGCCCTTTTTATAATACTTAAATGGCAGTTTTCCCTACCCTTTTTTATGCTTCAACTCGTGTTTTCCCTACCATTTCCTATTCTTCGTGAAATCCCTGCCCATTCATATACTTCAACTCGTGAAATCGCTACCCTTTCATATACCTCCCCTCCCCCCCCCCCCCCCCCCCCCCTTGAATTCTCACACCAGCACACTAGGATTTTTCATTATCCACATACATTATCCACTGCACCTTGTACAGCATAATAAACAACACCACAGGAAAGTACTGCTCTGAGTAGCTTTAATTTCAATGGTCACACTGTAGGATTTCATCCATAGACTCAAAAGTTAGAACCATCTTTTACAGTATCACGAGAAGGTACTGCTCAACGATTTCATTTGAATGCTCACACTTTAGGATTTTAAAGACAGAATCGAAAATTAGAACCATCTTGTACAACATATAAACAGCACAACAGGAAAGTACTGCTAAATTGTTTTTATTTATACGGTCACACTTTAGGATTTTATCCACATACTCAAAAGTTAGAACCACTTTGAACATCATATTAAACAGTATCACAGGATAGTACTGCTCAGTAGGTTTCATTTGAATGGCCACACTTATCTCATTTTTACCTTTTACCAGAAAATATATTTCTTTCATTGTTTAATATTTAGCACTGTTATTTTGTATAGATTTTATTTATTATTTATAGATTTATTATCAATAGTATTTATCACAATTCGATGTACTTCTCTCGGGAAGTCTCGTTTTGATTAACTAAGGGCCTGTTTCTATGGTCTCGGGTACCCGAGACAACCCTCAAGACAACTCGGGTGGGCGAGTTGTCTCGCCTCGGCAGGTAGAGTAACCCTGGCAGGCAGGACAACTTTTTCTCTTTTATATGTAAACACTTTGGCTCGCCTACCCGGGGCAACTCACTGCGTTCTGCTTGTCATGTAGCTTCATTTAAAGCCAAGTTTTTAGGTTTAAGAACACAAATTTGCATTAAAGAAGTAAAATGAAAATCAGCAAAGCCCACAGTGATCGAATGTGAAACAAACTTAAGCGAACAGGTACACGATCATGAGCTGTATTTAGAGTTTATAACTCTGCCTGTCACGCTGAGGGACCAGTTTTGGCCAGTTTTGTTAAAAAAAAAACCGATTCGAACAAAATATGAATCAAAAAGGGAAATTTTCAATGAAATAGACCACATTAAAGCAAAAATACAAAGGGGAACTTTAGATTTCAATATTTACGCAGCGTTGTGAATAATTAAGTAGGGTCAACTTTGACTCGGTCAGCAGGGACAACATTTCTCATAAACACTCGGCAAAGTTGTCTCGGTTGCCCGAGACCATATAAACAGGCCCTAACTAATATCTCTTAAGCATATTAAGTTAAAAACGTTTTGAAACTGGTCTAAAAAATTTAAAATGATCTTATAAAAAAAAACTTTTAAGAAACTAAATTTTCGGCAAACTCTCTGCTGCCTGACAGTGTCACTGTATGCATAATCGGTTCTTATTTGCCGCTGGTCTCCAGGGATGCTGCTAAAGGTAAATAAACCTCTGGGAATTGTGTAGGTTCGTTTGTGGAGTTGCGGTCTTGAATGGAATGCAAAGCTTCCAGGAAAATGCGTTCTTTCCTATTGTTCAGTTTCAAAACGTTTTTAAGTTAACATGATAAATACCGATCGCCCAAATACATCTCTTAACCCTATTCGGCCTGGGGGGGGGGGGGGGGGGGGGGGGAGGGGGGGGGGGGGCACAAAGTGCCCGCGCTAACATTCAACATTCATAACTTCTTTAGTATGTATTCAAACGCCATCAAACTTTGTGACTTTTCCTAAAATTTATCTGGCAACAATTTCATATGACAATTTTTTGATCACGTGGCTTGACGTTTCCATGGTAACAAGATTTTGACAGCCATGTTTTTGGAAATTTGCATATTTATACCTTTGAATGAAGAAAAACAATGTTTATTGCTATAACTTTTGTATTTTTACGTCATTTAGCGTTTATTTATTGGTTTTGATTAATTTTGCGTCAATTTGGACGGTTTTTAAGAGGTTGTAAAAAATTCAGAAATCCAAGATGGCGGATCCAAGATGGCGGCCGTATAACTAATTACCTAATAACTACGTCATATGACGTCATCGTTCCATTGTGCGGACCGCAAAGGAGACAGTTTTGGACGTACTATATACCCTCTAGGTTTCATTGTCATAGCCTTAATGTTCTTGAAGTTACGTAGGGCGGGGGGGGGGGGGGGGGGGGGGGGACACAATGTGCCCCCCCCCCCCCAGGCTCAGGAACTCAAAAAAAGCCCAGGCCGAATAGGGTTAAACATATTTGTTTATTTATTTGAATTCGTCTTCAACCGAATAAAGATAAAACGTGAACTTTATCACGAACAAACACTTTCGCACAAATTTCTCCCATCGTCGACTTTTAAATTTCTATTCAGAGAAATATTTTTATGTTTGTTAACAAACTGATGAGTTTTAAGAAGTGAAAAATAACTTAAGAATAGGTTATCCCTCTGGGAATTTTTTGGCATCTTAGATAAAACAGTCGAGTTTAAAACTAGTAAAATATAATTAAAAAAATGTTTGCACATAACCAAAAAAATGCAGTGATACATGACGCAAAATAGTACTTGCTTTAATGATTGTAAATAGTTCAACATGATCACATTGATCATTTGCGTGTTTTTTGTTTGTCAACAAAGAGAGCAAATACCTTTTTCGCTTGGACTCGTTTGCTGCATTGCCAGATTTTCGTCAGAGGCGTTGCTAAGCAACCTGACGCTGTTTTTTGAAGTCACACTAACTGTATAACTTTGGGAGATCTCTTGTTCCTGATCAAAGGAATTGTATTTATCTTTGAACCCCCAATTTCAACTTACAAATTATCGTCACTGGTGTTCATATTTTTTTAATCGGAAACTAGTTGTGAAACAATCTTTATTTCCTTGTTTTCATGATTGATCTGGATATATAATTGTGTAGTCGCTCGTTTCGTTATTCAGTCCGCTGGTTAGGGAAGGCGCGTGCGGGCTCTAAAAGCAAGATGGCGGCTGGCTTTGCAGAACGGAAGAGTCTAGATTCCATAGCTCAGAAGGAGGTCGGACACCTTATTGAGACTTATATACCTAATTCAATAAAGGTTGCTTTGGTCATTGGTAATTGGGCATTGGAAAGCTATTGTTTGGCGGTCACTCAAGCAAAGCATTGCATTGTGTTTCGTATGCCGAATGCCAATTACCAATTACCAATGACCAACTGCCAAAGCAACCTTTATTGAATTAGGTAAATAACGGAGTAACTGGTTAGCTTTCAGTTGAGGTTGGGGTTAGCAGTTTATATAGTTAAAGGCCGAAACAACCCGAGAAGCTGTAGGTGGTACAGTGGTACGGTAGGTTATGTTAGCCTAAGCCTAGCTGAGGTCACAGGTTCAATCCTGAGTGGGAATTTTAGATTTTCTTTTTTACACTTAAAAATTTATTGAAAATAAAATTCTAAGTGTCGATATTACGTTATATAATTCTCAATAAGTGTCCGACCTTCTTCTGAGCTATAGCAGGTAGACTCTACCACTGCAGAACGAGCTATTTGCATAGTATTCTACGCGCGCTTCCCACTTTGTAAGCCAAGCTTTTCCTCCTAGAACACCAAGACTACACTATCGTTGCAGAAAAAAAAAACAAAAAACAAAAAACGAGCAACTTGGAGCAAGTCTAAGTGATATTGTAATGAGAAATTTGTTGCTGATCACTTGCGGCTTAAACAGTTATGATTCGGAAACCTCTTTTAGTTTTTGTGATGAAGTTTTGCTTAAACGGTATTTGTTCTCCTCGTTTGGTATTTGTATTTTGTAAATTTAATAAAAATGACGGAGGAAATTTGTAAGAACTTTAATATATATATCGAGTATAACTCTTGTGAGATTAAAACAAATCATGAAACGATTGATTTTCAGGGTATTTTATGCTGTAATCTTTAGAGCTGTTAGTTGTTACGTCTGCCGTAACACCAAGTCAAAGAAAATTGCATCTGCCTAATCACAAGAAACTTAGAGCAGTTTACAGTTTAGTATCGTAAAACCAACACTAAAGAAATTCCTTTGGCCTCACAACAGACGCAGACAATCCAATGAACCAATCGGATCTCGAAGCAAATACATGTAGCCTGCGCGCGCCAAGCGCGGGAAAACGCTGCAACGCTGGTTACACCGTAAAATTGTACAAAAAATGCTTAGAAATCTTACTTTTGTTGTACAATTTGCATATTTTTGCTTCAGACCAAATAAAGCAATTAAGGAGTGCCTCAATGGTGAATTTGACAGCAACAATAACCAGCTACTGGAGCTGTTAAGTAAGTTTGATTGTAGAAAAGAGGTAAGGAGAGATAATTTCTGTCAGATATTAACAGAAATTGCGCACACGGCGCTTATTCAGCGTCCTCAGTATGTTGTGGAGTGCTGGAAAGAGATTCTACTTCACCTGGAGCCCTCATATCCATGCCTTGATCGATTGATAACTATTAGTTCCAGTAAGGTCATTGACAGGATTTGAGAAGAAGCCAAAAGTGACGCAGAAGGAGAGTGCCTGAAACACCTCAAACGATACATGCAGTAGATGCAGTAAAATTGGAAAGATTTTTGCGTTTTGTAAGCGGGAGCGAGCTACTCTTGTTCCCCGAGTTGCATGTGACATTTACCCATTCGAGGGCATAGCAAGAAGGCCTGTTGCGCATACTTGTACTTTTGTGCTGGAGCGCCCGTCGACTTCACCAATCCTTTCCGGAGATGAGAGAAACGTTTAGTAATATCCTATCTCTCAATTCTTTTGAGATGGACATAGTTTGAAGTGCATACATCGTTTGCAGTGGAAAAATTCGGTTGCATGGCGTTCTGTCAAATGCCTACACACGGCGATGAATAGTTATAGTGGCACGAGAAAAGACGTTGAATTGACCTATACGTGTATCTCGTAAGGTGTTAGTTAAGAAAACCTAATAAATTAAATACAGTTTCCTCTAATTACATTTATGTTTTCCGTGTTCAGAAATGTTACAAGTGGGGCTCCGTTCACACTTTTTACTGAGCGAGTATAAAATAAATATAGGAAAACAAACGATATAAATAAAAAATACAGAAATGGTATGCACAGCAAGAAATAAATCAGCTTAATTGCCGATGTAGTGAAATTTTGCGCGTTTGAGATTTCGCATTGAAAATCTTAAATAGACATCTTAAAATATGATTATGGCATATATATTTTGCAAGAATAAAAAAATTCTGTATGTATGTTTGATTTCAGATAAATCGCAATAACATTTCAAACCTTACTATTTGTGTACTGGTAATAAATTGATCGAGACATTAATACTGGTTTTGTGAAATTACTTGAAGATAGTGTCAAAAATTATTCAGTCACTGTCAGTAAAACTCAGTTTCAACACAGTCGTGTTACTTGGCATCAACAAGCACTCCTGATACAACGGCGAGTTAGATATAAATAAATAAATATCAAAAAGACGGTTTGCAGTAGAAAGTGTCCAAAAGAAAGGAAAAGAAGAGTCGCAAAATCGTAAAAATGTCGCGACACCAGAACAAAAAAACAGTCGCGAGACAGAAAAAAAAAAGAAGTCGCGAGGCTGAAAAAGAAGTCGCGAGACTGCATAAAAAGAGTCGCTGTCCCTTCCAAGCCACCGTAATTGTTCGTATAAACTTTTAAACATAAATTCCGAAAAGTTGGCTTAACATGCTTGTCAAAAAGTGGTTGCCATGAAAACGTCCCATAATGAACAAAACTCTTTCATATCAAAATGTTTCCAGATAACTTTGACAACAATTTGCGAAGTTTAGTGGGTATTGGTTAAATTCTTCTAAAGTTATAAACGTTCAAATTTAGTGTTGTCACTTTCCGCGCCCTCTTCCCTTCCTCCTCCCCCCCGCCCCCCCTGGATCTGAGAGAGCCTGGAAGTGGACTACCAGTTTTTGTCTTACTGTAGTTGTCTACCTCGGGGCATTGCTTTAGCCAGAAATAGATCAACGATTACTTCCAGTAATTATGAATCAAAACAATATGGGAAGGGAAGCAGCCCATCGCGTGCTGATGACGAAAAGGTTACCACGGGTCACGGGACGTGAAAAGAGCATAATAACCTGCCGCGCTTGTTTTGGTTAATATAGCATTTTCTACGCGCTTCCACGTGGCATCGTGTTTTCTAGAAAACCTCAGCATCGATGAAAGGTTCCGTTGGCCTTAGTAAATTGATGTGTTTATTGTTTAACTGTAGCACAGTCGCTTCCAAGCTGTTATGTCAGTAACACGCTTACAGGTTGCGTTTAAACAAAATTTTGCCAAACACTCTGCTAGAGAGCCAATATATGTTATATTGTCTCTTTTTTTAGAAACAGTCATCTAATCGGGTAGTCAAGCATCTATTAATGTGTTTTGCACAGTTAACATACCATCGTAAATTTAACACAGTCGGCCGTAGTATAATGAAAACGGAAACAATTGTTGGCATTTCGCATTTCGGCGAAAGTCACGCGGACACTTAACAGTTTGTCTACTATAAACAGATCTCCGTAGCAACAAATTAACTGTGCGGCACTGTTTGTCTCGCTATTGATGTCTGTAGATGCTTATCTTTTATTCTTATTGTGTCTACACTGTTTTCTTCTAATTTTTAAGGACTGTGACTCGATACCTAGTACAAACTTAGGGACCTTCATTCGGTTTTTTCTAGGGCCGTTTTAAGGGGTTTGTTGGTCTCGTGCTTGTAGTTCAGTGCGGAAGCGGAATTATTTTTCTCCGATTTAGATTTGTTAACTCGTCCACATGCCTCGTGGTCATTTACATATAAATGTACATTGTCCCAAGGTCTAGTTGTTTCGATGCATATTTTTTTTCGTTCGGAATTATTTGACCGTGTGTTGACTACCCTATTGTATACCACAGGCTTACCATGAAAATAAACTAAGGTTTATTGCTGGAGTTCACGGATTTTAAATGAAAATTACATGTTAGTCTCAAATTGTCAAGCAAATGATCAGATCTGCATGTTTTTATTATCCTGATTATCGCTGCTTTTAAAGAGGCTATGTCACAATAATTTATCTGAATTAAATTTATCTAGAATTTATCAAGATTGAGCTAAAATTGCTGACAAGTTTCCTTCAATCAATCATGCACAAAATTTGCCTTGAACCCCATCCAAAAAGAAAATGTAAAGTTAATTCTTAAAGCGAGAACGAACCACAACCATTTTTATCGATTTTTTTAAGACATGGAGAAAGAAGTTGAAAAATTTAGACTAAATGTTTTCACCTGGCTATCCGCTGCTAACTGAACACGCATTAATAGTTTCAGTGTACCAATATATAGTAATTTTATTAAAAATAGACATTATTTCTAGATTTCCTTTGTCACAAATATGTCAGGCTGGTTTCTAAAAGTGATGCTAAAATCTGCACACCTAACCGGCCTTCTAACTGGTTACATGCATACACTAACATGTGTAAGCGAGGAGACAGTTGAAATAATAGCACGAAGAGTAAGATTCTGGCATCATCTCGATATATTACTAAATTCCAGGACCCATTTAATCAAACGGTGTTGAGTCAATTGGATAGATGGATATTAATTTTTTTTCAGTCAATTTGCATTGTTCTTCATTGTTGAATGGACGAGAGATCTTGAAATGAAATTTAAAGTTAGCTGGTGAAACTGCTTATTACGGTCATTAGAGTTAACTTTACTGATCCATATTACCGTGAATCGACGTTCGCGGTAACAACCGTAACAACCAACCTTAACTTTAAATCTAATGGCCTTGCTAAACTAAGAATCATTAAAGCATTGCTGCGAAAAATAATGTTTCCCACATTATGTGCAAAACAAAAATGTTTCCGAGGCAAATCATGCTATTTTAAAATCCCAGACACAAGGAAATGTTATTAAATCAAGTCGTTGGAATAATTTTCTTGCGTCCGGTTCTCGGATGCAAATTTTGCTTCCTTTTAACAAATGTTTCTAAGTTCAGCTTCCACATTTTTCGCATTACTGATGTTTCCCAGTTTGGCCATTTCGCATAAAAATAATTAAAATTTGAAATTTAGAATGGAAAAGTTGCAACTTAAACTATACCTCTTAGACTTATGCTGTGTTCACACTAGGGAAACATGTTTAGTCTAATGACGAATGAAACATCATTTTCACTATGAAAAGTGCTCACATTAGGCGCCGCATTGCGCCGCGGCGAATCATGATCGAAACATGTTTATATTCTGAGATGATTAAAACTACTTCACGAGGTAGTTTCGAACTAAAAGAAGCCAGATTTACGGGAAAAGTGTTTCGTTGAAACACGTTTGCTCTAAACATGTAGTGAAGAGTATTTAGCAAAATTGTAAAACTGAATCAGTTTTTAAAATATTCATCATTTATATAGGGAATGAATGTCTAAACGCGGATTCTTCTAAACGTGGGCGTTAGTAATCTTGTTCTGTGACCAAATTAGGTAAATTTTGTTGAAGAGATCTATAGTAAATGTCTCTCGGCTTTTCCTGCCAAAGACTAGCGGTTCAACATTAAAAGGGAAAGGTTCCTAAAGTTAGGAAGTTCTAATGGGGCACTTATACCGTGTTAAAATTAGAAAAGTATTGTTTTTTTTTTAACCATGTATATTTTTAACAATCTTCCCATAAAAAAGTCTGCATGTTTGAAGGGTAATCGATCGTTCTAAAATAAATTCAACCTTTTTATTTCCAGGAGTGACCAAGATCAATCAGTATAACTAGAAAAACAAAATAGCAACCGTGTTAATTTTTCAATATATACTGGGGTTTCATTTACTTAGTTAAAAGTCTGAACAGCGTAATAAACATCACAGCAGGAGTACTGCTCCGTAGCTTTCATTTGAATAGTCCGCACACCTTTTTACTTCATCCGCAGCTCCCGGCAAAAGCTGGATTTACCTAGCAACATAATAAACTGTACCACAGGAAGGTACTGCTGCTCAATGACTTTCATTTGAGTGGTCACACTTTAGAATTTCCGATCCACAGACTCAAAACTTACTTCATCCGCAGCTCCCGGAAAAAGTTAGAACCACCTTTTGCAGCATAATACTAAAGAGCACCACAGGAAAGTACTGCTCAGTAGCTTTCATTTGAATTGTTACACTGAATGCTTCCATCCACAGACTTTAAATTTAGAACCACACTGTACAGCATAATAAGCTCGTTACCACAGAGAAGTACACTGAGCTCAAGGAGCTTCAATTCATTTAAATGGTCACCTTTAGGATTTAAATCACAGACTCAAAAGTTAGAACCACGCCGTACTGAGCATAATAAACAGATCTCAGTACCACAGGATAGTATTGCTCAGTAGTTTCATTTGAATGGTCACACTTTAGGATTTAAATCACAGACTCAAAAGTTAAAACCACGTTGTACTGAGCATAATAAACAGTACCACAGGACAGCATTGCAGCTCCGGCAGTAGTTTTGATTTGAATGGTAGCAAAAACAGACACAAAAAAGGAACGTAAAGTTAAGCATCATTCTTCTAGAAAAAGTTCAGTGATAGAAATTTAATTTTCTCAGACAGACATGGGTCGTTAGTTATTGCTTTGGATCAATGAATAACATTAGCTCATTTTGATAATTTTCTTTGATAACACGCACCTTCGCAAAAACAATTTGGTCTTTCTGGAACACAAAAGAGACCCAAGACAATCGTTCGCACTTACGTTGTTAATAACGTTTTGATGGTTCTAGAATAGCTTTTAGTCCAATGTTTTGGCAATTGAGGCCTAATTAGTTCGTCGAGAAGGCGTTTTTGACAGTAGAATGATGGACATGCATTATTTGTTAATGTTTGTAAATATTCCGCCTTTTACACCTCAATCAGTGTTTTCCACGTAAGAGCTGCCCGATTGCCCTGTCGCTAGAACTCGTTTGTAGCGAAAAGCCACGACAAATGTTAAAATCTTTCCAATATAGGTTTAAGCTACAGACTTGAACAAACTTGAATTAAAAAATGATATTTAACATATTCAAATTCCCGTTTGGCGAGCAATATAAAGTTCTAGTTTGCCTAGTTTTATTTTTATAGTTATGTAATAACTTATTGACAACAGTGTATATGTGTATATATTTTTTGTCATTTTACCCCACATTATTTAAATTCGCTCGAAGACACTATTTACCTATTTTACTTCTTCTAAGCTATTAACATTGCAAATATTTATCGCGCTGGCAAAATATTCAGGAAAGCTAATAATTGTAATATCAGAACAAATTAACATTTCTATATTTTTAAATTTGTTGAACAAATTTGCTTTTTCAGTGCCAACTCAGTATAACGAAGTTTTAGAAAAGAACATGCTACTATTAACATTCTATATATATATATATATATATATATATATATATATATATATATATATATATATATATATATATATATATATATATATATATATATCGTTTTAATGAAATAAGCGAATGTATTTTATGTGTATGTTCTGGAATAAATTCATTTTTAGTTATTTTGTTAACATCAGACTACGCATAGTTTTTCTATTTTTTTATTCTATTTTAGCTTGGATAGAGCACATTAAATTAGGCAAACCTTGTAATTTTGAGCGTTATATCTTGTATACAAACGGAGATATAGGTCAATGAATGTTTTAGTTTTACAGACATCTGTATGGCGTTAGCAATTTCTTGATCGCGTACCACATCACAAACACTTCCAAATTCACTAAGCTATATCTTCCGCTCCTAGGCAAGATGTTTTACGCTTAAATATTCAAGGCTTTATAATTTGAAGACACTCTTTCTTGTTGTATCGATGGTTTATCTGTCGGAGGGAAAGTAAAAGTTTAGAAAAACTCCAGCACAAGGCCGGTGGCCGGTCTGTTAAGTCGCTTCCATTTCGTGGTCGAACGTCAACCATAAACTCATCAGTGAATTTTCGTGCTTAAAAATTCTCGTGGCAGTCAGTGTCGCTAAATTATATTTTTCTCTACTCGCTTTTTCCCCTGTTAATTAATTTATTAAAATACCGGATTAAAAGTTTAAAATTTGCGAACAAAAAATCTAAGTTTGGCTCGAGTAATTTTCAAACGATATATTCGCTCGGTAATTTCAGATATTGCCTTCCCTATTAATGACCTCGTCGGTTTATTAATAAGAGTTTTAAATTGTCTTTCCCTTGGCTAGCTCTGCTGTCCCTACCGTGAACGTGTTCTTTAGCTTGCAGCGAAACTTAAAAATCAATGTTTACCCGATTTCAATTTTCAGAAGAAGTCCATTGAACAAGTTCGATGTTTACGTAAAACACTTCACGCTGGCCTCGACCCTTGACAACATCGTGCATGTTTGTGTCACTTCCCCTTTTTTCCTCGTGCCTAATGTTTTTGAAAGCCACATGGTAGTAAAAACAATCACGGGAATAACCACGCTTATCCCCAGAGCAATAATATATATTAAACGGAAATCTTTCTTAAAGTAACCAGTTCCATTTAGTATCTGGCCTGAACTAAATCGTAAAACCTCTTTGGGGGTGCGAACGCCGTCCCCTCGCAGACATCGGTCTTGACAGTCTGCTGGCGGAATTCATCTCTCGATCTTCATCAAAGTCAAATTTAGGCGGTGTCGGTCTAAAAGGTCGATGAGTCCTACTTCTGTTTAATGGAGGGAGAGTCCGTGGCCGGCTGCTGAACTCGAACATTTTTCCGCTATCGTCTGAAAAGCTTGAAATACTACTTTGACGTGTTGGAGGCGGCGAGGAGGAAAGATCGGATCCACTAGCACAAGAGCTTGAGTCATCAAAACTGGATCCTTCGCTTGTTAGTCTTTTTTGCCGCCTTAAACCAAACTCGATTCGCTTTTGAACGCTATAGTCCGTCTGCGAAAGCGAAATTCGTCTGCCTTGATCAGCAACTACTTGGAGAATCTCGTCCACTACGGCTTGTTGTTCCAAGGTTTTCTTTCTCGGAACTCGAGGGTGATGTTGCGTTGTCGACGCCATCGCGCCGTTACTGCTCTCGCTGTCGTGGCTTTCAATTTGCTTCATCGAGAAGGAGTCTTGAAGACTTTGTACTTTACCTGTGGAGCGTAACAAACACATCATTGTAGTTATAGTAACATCAGGACATATTAACGAAAACAACCTTTCAAAGCTAAAAACACCTTTCGCAAAGCGTTTATTGCCGCGGGGGTTAGAACTTACCAAAATGTGTTCTCACTGCGCAAAGGTGAACCCTAATTAAAACGAGTCATATGTCTGTTTAAAAAAAAGAAAGCGTCTCTTGTATTTTCACTTTCGTTCAGGTTGTGAAACCACGTTGCTTTGACCGCAATACTTAAACTACTATAAATGAACAATATGACGGAGTAATTTAATTGTACTTTTATCAAAGAGAGGCTTGCATTTATTTTTGGCCCCCTGCTTTCGTAACAAGTCCATAAACACGTGCAAATTAGAATAACTATAACTGCGACGCTCCTTTAATTTATTGTTCAAAGAAAAAAAGACGACGCGCGAAATACCCGATAATTTTAGGTTCGACCCGACACGCGATCTTTCGTAGGTTCCGCATTGTGCATTTAGTAGCATGTTTTAAATGTTAAGCCTTGGTTCCATATATTATTTTGCCCTTTTTGAATAACGATTAAAAGTCAGAGAGCTTTTACGTCCTCCTGCGATATTACTGCGTTGTTGAATTTTGTTTTGCCGTTCAAAAAATATCGTGAGTCATTTTAATTATTTACAATACCAAAAGAAGTCTCAACCAATATTTCTGTGTAGCGCGTTTTGACTGTGACTTTTATCACGAATGCAGAAAGACATCGTCGCCAGTGATTCCAGCATTAATATTTTAAAGTTCATGTTCGTTAGCAACGTGAGTTTTGTTTACAAACATTGCTGGAAACTAAAACGGTTTATGCATGCAGCTAGACTAGCCATTCAGGACATCGATAAATCGTTCCAGCGGGATCAAAACGTTTGGCAACAGATGGGCCTTATTTCACCTGCGCAGAAATTATTATTATTTTTTAAAAATGCTTGTTGTTTTTCTCTGAAATTTGTAAAGGTGAAAAAGATTGGATGATGTTATTCTCTGAGATGAAGTCATTTACGTTTTTGGAGCAATATTTTTTTTTATCCCAGAGCATAACAACATTTTCAAAATTGTTATTAACCCTTCCGGATCTTCCTCAATATACACGCCTGTTATCTAGGTATATTCCAGAGATACAATTACGAATTTCGTTTCATATCCTCTCTCGTGACAAATCAAATCTCGTAGATAGCGGTTAGGTAAAAGTCTCCTTGATACAGTATTTGGTTCAAACGTTTTGAGTTACCAGGAGACTATTAATTTTCATGTTGTCTTGGAACATAAATATGTTTGACTTCTCTCTTAATTCTTACGCAGAAAGTAGCTTTTAGTTTCTTGGAAGCAATCCATAAAACTCATCTCTGGGCGAGACTTTTTCACATGTAAATAATCATTGAGGAAACTGTTCGTATCTAAGAGTCATCTTTATTTAAACAGGCTTTGTTAAAAAGCTGTTTCCAGAGCTTTCAAATTCAAATATAGTTTATTTCTAATTTAAAAGAGAAGAAAATTTAGACAACGGTATCTTGTGGCGTTAATTTTAGTCGACGTTTCAAACGCTTTCTGTTTCGAATTCATTCACTCAAACGGTATATTTCAAGTTGTGTTTTCAAAAAGGCTTTGTGGGAGCTACTTTGAGGAGTTTGTTATTTTTTATGGAAGAAATATAAAAAAGTAATAAATTTAAAAAGAATGTGTCCCTTATCATCCTTGCATTTTTTTCTTCTTTTAAAACTCGAAAGCGTTCGATTTAGATTTGCATATTTGATTATTACAACGCTGTTTGCGTGCCAGGGGGAAAAATATCAATCTTGGCAAACCTCGTTTAAACCAAAAAAAAAGGAAGAAACCGTTGGATAGAATTCATTTCTTGATGATAAAAAATAAATAACTTATTATTAAGCTCGAAAACTCGTAAAAGGCAATTAATGATATGCAGTCAGAACATATTCAAGTGTAGATAAATGATCGTGATAGAAATATTCTCCGCATGGTAATTTACTGTTGCTTGCATATTTTTCGTGACAGCGTAACATTTTAAAACCTCTTTATAAGAAAACAATGCTTCGGTTAATCCTTGTTTTGTTTGTTCTAAATATAGCGTGCGAAAAGTCTATAACGCATTCCCTTTGTAGTTGCAGGGATGAATGAAGCCTGTTTGTCGGTTTCGTTAAGCACTCTCTCCTCTTTAAAATTTAAAGGACAATGTTTTTCGCGAGAAAAGCTTAAGGCACCTTTTCAGTGCCTGAGAAAGAGTGTTTAAATACCTATTTTTAAAACACCCCGTGAAAGACATTGAAATTTTCCAATCGCGTGAAATATATTAATAACATCACTGCCTGTAGTCCATTCATGAGAATTCTAGTGCAATTCTGACTACTGTAAAAACGGAATACCACCGTTAATTGATAGTAAAACTAACCTGAAATTAACTTTGTTTTCAAAACTTGCCTCGTACATTAAAACCGTCGTATGGAAGAAAGTTCCTAGTTCGTTCTATAGTTAGAAGTTTTCTGGTATTTTATGTGACATGTATTAATAACAACTCCATTGCATGTACTTCACATGATATTTCTAGTGCAATTCTAACTACTGCGAAAACCTGAGAAAGCCACCGTTAATTTATGATAAAACTAACCTGAAATTGACTTTGTTTTTAAAACTTGCTGCGCATGCATGTGCAATTGATTATTGATCGTGTCTCAGTAAAAAACTAATAAAAGATGACAAAAAGTAGTCTACAGCCGGAGATGTTCTGAAAACAGCAAAACCAGTACCATGTTGAATGAATCGCCAAATTGGAATATCTTTGTGATAAAACTCATATAAAATTCTATTCAGATTAGCTATACCCCTCGAGCTTGGCAGGAATAAATTACTAAAATTGCTTGCTGAAGGTTTTTCGTTTTTTATTATTCATGAATTTGTATTATTTGCAGAGTCATGGTTATTTCTTTAATCTGTATTCAACAGGAAAAACGAAATGAATGACTCGAGTAAAAAAACTTTTAGCTGGGGATGGATTATGCTTATATAATGAAGTAGGTTTTGTAGGGACTATGTACTAACGATCACATGTAATGAAAAATGATATATTTTGTCAGTTTTAACACACTGTAACTAATAAAATCAGGTCAAATTACATGATTTACATGAAAGGTTACATCATCTATTTAGATGTTCCCGTGACATCATGTTAAATTCTGCCATTCATTATGGCAAGGCCGTTTCCTTAGAATTCAAAAACATGTTGTTAGCAACAGGATGATGTCAGTTATAAATCCACCGGACCGGATTGACTTAAAATTGAAAGCTGTTCCATCTGTTAAATTGATCGTTCTTCATCGACAGCATATGGCCTAAAGCTGTTTTAATGTTTCTTAGAGCTTGAACTGTTGTTAGCAACACTGATGTCTTCTAATTCAAAAAGGTGTTACCGATACGTCGATAACCTGTTACGTTATTTTTAAAATATGCCCTCGTATACGATTATTATATTTTATGTTCTTTTTAATGTTTTTTTTTTTTTTCATTTCATGATCTTAAATATTATCACCTACTCGGCTTTTCCTCTATGTCTGAAGGCAATTTTGGAAATTTTCAAGTTGTTATCCAACATTTGCTTATCAGCAGTTTGCAAAATGAACTTCAGTTGTATTGATAACTCTAAAGTAGCCCTTTTTTATTCATACAGAAGAAATTTCAATCATAAGAAATAAAAAAAATGATAAATTGAAACGGAATTTGTCCCTTACCACGCTTGCTTTTTTTGTTTTTTTTTTTTCTTTTGGATTCCAGCAATTTACTCTTTGATCTACGTGCTCTAAACGCTCTATGTTTTTCACACAGTCTTCAGTTCGACCGGTGATGTCCAATCCAACTTCATAACAAGCAACGAGAATTTCATAGCAGCGTTGAACAGTAGTTATAAGCTAAGCTATTTTAATGCAAATTAATCCAAACTATAGATTGTTGTCAACGCAAGAGAAATCAAATTACATTTTTCGCAAACCGTCTTAATCTTAATCTTGCCTAGTTTTGATCGTCCTTTCTCCTTTTTGACGTTCAGTGCAGTATTTCATTAATATAATTATATCTTCAAAACATTATTTGGAGATCTTATTCGACTGTTTGGTGAAAAAAAAACGTTGCCTGAATGCGCGTGAATTGTTTTTACAAATTTTAGTCATTAACAGCTGAAAATAGCAGTAAGGTGCACGCACCTTTACGCGCAGGCGCACTCGTGGTCATAGTCTTTGAATTTCCGGCCTTGAGTTTAAAAAAAAAAAAATATATATATATATATATATGGCTTTCCTCTTCAGATAAAGTTGGCACTAGTATGGTTTTTTAGGATTGCTTTCCAGACGAACTAGTGATGTTTTTGACTGTCTTTGAAATTCGTGAACTGCGCCAGTATGCCTTAAAAAATTCAGGTCTTGAAAGAAATCGAACTGGAATAACAAATATGTCTTACCACTTCAGATAAAGTTGGCACTGGTAGAATTTTTAATGATTGCTTTCGAGACGAATTGGTTATGTTTTTGACCGTCAAAGTCTTCCGAAATTCGTAAAGCCAGTACTGATACCTGAAATAAATTTCAAGTATCGAGGGAACTCGAACTGGAATAACAAAATAATATGGCTTACCTCTTCAGTAAGTGTGGAATTTTCGAGGATTGCTTTCGTGACGAATTGGCTACGTTTTTCACTGTCTGTTCTTTGTATTTACTTTTCCGTCGCGACACCTATTCAGCATCAAGAACACGCGTAGAATAATTCACATGTTTGTGTTGCTTCAAATTCTAAAGACAAAACGACAGGGGTTCGTGATTTAAGCGAAACTTTATATTAGACTACGTGACCAATAAGTGGTATCCATGGTGAGCATCGGTCAATGTTTCAACGCGGTTTGGTTCAAATCACGCCCAATTTTTAATAAATTTTCTTATGTCGGAGCTATATCAGTTATGTTTTGGAGCTTTTTAGGGGGAAAATATTAAATATAACAACGGCCTTGTAAAAACGCTTTGTCATTTCGTTCAGTATAGTTTACTTTAGAAGGTAACAAGACATGCAGTAATAATGGCCTGGGTGGTACTAATAAAATCGGGTTTGAACTTGTAAACATTGCGTGACAATTAAAAAAAATACACGCACAGATTAGGAGTGAGTGTAGCAACTAAACATAGCAGCTAGATAAGATTTATTAGAATAATCAGGGTATAGTTTGTGGAACACGCTGCACCAGGAGCTGCACCTAAGACAAATAAACGAACCATAATTGAGTATGACCCAGCTTGCTGATAAAATCGGTAAAATGTATCAAGGATCAGAGTGACATTGCACCAAACGGTCGTTTCTGTTACGTTTAAGCGCATAATCAACTTAGATTAACTCAGGGGCACCCAACGACCGAATGTTTCCAAATACGTCAGAAATGTCTAATATGTATTTCTCTATCAGTGCTTTAGATGCCTGTTTGGTTAATTTGAAGCTGCCCTAAAAAATATTTATCTGTTCGGATATCTTAGGGGAACTTTGGTCGCTTCGAAAGTTCTAGGGGGCTTTTTTTTCTCATCCGAAAGTTTTAGCTATCCTGATGGGTATTTTCGAAAGTTCGAGGACATGGAGTAGCCAATACTTTCATAAGAAAATTTTAGGGGACATTTTTTTTATACTTGCAATTGTGCGTATAGCAATTTAGCGAAAATACTAGGCAATATAAATGCTCATCCGAATATTATAGGCGTAAAACCTATTCATCCGAAAACGTTAGGGGGTGTAAATTATACGAATGGCACTGAGTCTTCCCTTACGGTTCCAAACAGCAGGATCTAAACTCAGTTGTTCTACCGCATTCATATACAGGATTCATCTTTGTTCCGTTTGTTTGCTCGTGTTTATAGCGGAGCTCTCGCGTGCCGAAAGCCCGCTCACGTAATGCCGGTCAATTTGCCCGGTGCCCGGCCCTTAATGAAAGCCCTGCCTCTGCTCACCGAAATTTTTAGCAGCTTTTAACGACAGACGAAAATTTTAGCGGACAAAAAAAAAACATTCGAAAATTATGAGACATAAAAAAGGGAACGCATTATTTCCGAAATTTCTAGGGCAACTTCATGGTTTTCGCATTATTTCCGAAAACTCTAGGGCAACTTCATGGTTTTCCGAAAAACCTCGAAAAGTCTAGGGAATCGCTCAGTGATATTTTTCGAAATTTTTAGCCAACCTTCCGTCCGAACAGATATTTTACCGAAACATTTCGTTGGGTGCCCCTCTTAACTGGATAAAAAAGAAAAATATAATTTACTTTTGCAAATTGTCATCTCGGATTTTCGTAGTGTGGGAAATTAATCTATCTTATTTTCGGAAGAAACAATGTATGAAGTTTCCGGTACGAAATAAGCTAGTTGAAGCTAGGCAGCCGATTCGTGGGAGAAGCTTATAAAGTCGTGTAAGACGATTCCGTTACCTCAAATATTCTCCTTTTGAAATAATCAGCGAAAAGAACTCGAACACTATGATCAAACCGTGTAAGATAACGTGTTAAAATAAAATAGGTATTTTGCTTTTGGCATTTTCTCGTCGGGTATAAACATATTGGTAACCGTTCCCCTAAAACCCTGCTTGAGTCTTTTTGATTTTATTGGAGTTGTGAGAAAAGACGTTAAATGTAAAATACATTTTTTTTTTTTTTTTTTTTTAGTTTCGCTGCGGATTGTTAGTTGTAAACTCAGCTGTTCTCCAAATAAAAACAAGATGACGTAAACACTTCAGTTAGAGGTTCCCCTCAATAGTTTGTTGGGCAAACGTCAATTAGGAAAGCTTTTTAAGACATTTATACTTGTCGGCGATATTGCGGGTGGTTTTGTCAAATGTGGCTTTATTTACTTTAATGGCGAAGATATGGGCCTTTTATGTGCAACTTTCCCACACGAATTGCCCATTAATGGTTATATTTTGAGTGGGTCTTGTAACGTTGCTGAAAGCACTCAAGAATACTGAAATCGAAATTTACCAATACTGATGGCGTTTTTTCTCAAACCATCTAAAGTAACTTTTGTTTGATGTATTATTCAGTTACTAATGGCTACATCCGTAACATTTTGAATTCACTGTTGAAGAACATTGCCCCTTCGTTCTTATACTGTCATATCTTTTTAAAGCCTTTTACACGGTTATTTGTTTTAATATATACTTTTGATATCCGAGTTAGATTCTTCAGATCAATATCAGTGGCAGAAAAAAAAAATTAGCAGGAGAATCTAGTTATTCCTCGAAATACCTTTCCGAAATCCATCGATAACCTTTCAGGCTTCGTGAACGAGTATTTTTACCATGTTACTAACGTTCAGTTGAAGTGATATTGGACTATATACTAAACAAAATTTTAGTTTTATGAACAAAAAAGGGTGTAGGGTGAGGTGAGGGTGTAGTTTGAACAAATATTCCACCTTAACTGGGTCCCTGTCCTTAACTGTTGTTTCAATGTCTCTCGTTAATAAGCAACCTTTGATCCAATCAGTGTTTGTTCCATTATTGTTGTTCCCATTTATCTGTTCTGTTATTACCATTTAAGTATTTTTCTACTCTAAAATACTGTTTAATATCTTAAGATTTCATCATAAATTAAATAAAAAGCTTAAAGTGCCCCTGTGATCAAATTTTTGATTTTCATTTTTTTACATTTTCGTGTACAATTAGACTTTCTTACTCATCTTGCCAAATTTCAATTCATTGCGAACATCAGAAGTCATTTTAGTTTAACATTTATTTCCGAGAATTTACGGCCGCCATTAATCAACTTTGTTCCAAGGCTTGGTTGCGAATGGGAGAAAGTGACGTCAAAGACTCAAACATACCTTACGGGTTGAAATTATAATAACAATCAGCATAGAAAATTGCACGAAGAACAAGTCCAAAGTTTTTGTTGCTTTTCGCGTGATTTTCAATACTTATTGTTATCATAATTTCAATCCGTGAGGTATGTTTGAGTCTTTGACGTTGGGTAGCGCTAAGCCTTCGACGAGAGGCGTTCGCAAGCTAAGCGCTACCCTCAGATCTTTTGAGTGAAAAGAACCTGTTGTAGATCAATCGAAAAAACGCGGTATATTTTCTGGTTGGATGCTTATTGTAAACTGTAACCTGAAACAAAACAATTCACCGTCATGTTGCCTACATATTAAAAGTACTAATGAATGAAATTTAAAAAAAAAACAATTTTGAATTTCACTACTGTTTTGATTGAAAAGGCTTCCAACCGCGTTTGCGAGAGAAAGCTACCGCGATACAAATGAACGACGCTTTTACTTCGTACAGTATACCATCTGGCCAGGGGTTAAAATTACAAAGTTTACATATATTATTTGAAGTTCTTTCTTTCTGAATGAAACAAATTTTGAAATATAGAAAACTACGACTCAGGTAGCTTATAATATAGGATGTTTATTATAAGGACGTGATGTTGAGCACGGATGGCTCAGTTAAATTTGCCACTTGTCGACAATACGGAATGTTTCAACAATGCCCTCTTACATGTAATTACATATGGCAACTGAGGCCCCGTTTACACGGGTCCGGACAAATTTTTGCACGGACGAATTTTGTTTCTAGACCACGTGTTTACATGGATCCGTGCAAATTCTGTTACAGATTGCAGTGGTGTTTACACGGAACTTGCCCACTTAGGCCCCGTTTACACTGGTCCGGACAAATTTTTGCACGGACAAAAACTTGCACGGTTCCACCTTGCGTTTACAAGGGACCGGTGGAACTGGACGAATTTTTGAACGGCTAAGTGTGCAAGCTCCGTGAAAACACCACTGCAATCTGTCACAGAATTTGCACGGATCCATGTAAACAGGTGGTCTAGGAACAAAATTCGTCCGTGCAAAAATTTGTCCGGACCCGTGTAAACGTGGCCTTAGCCGTTCAAAAATTCGTCCAGTTCCGCCGGTACCGGTAAACGCAAGGTGGAACCGTGCAAGTTTTTGTCCGTGCAAAAATTTGTTCGGACCCGTGTAAACGGGGCCTGAGATATGTCAAGAAGAACACGGCTTCAAAACATAAAACATGCTTGTTGGTTATGATTACATTAAAATGTAAATTTCATGGAAACTAGACAGCAAGTTATTCAAGCGATGATTATCCTTATTGCTTACAATAGAGCTAAATAGAGTCTTTCAAATATTTTCATGGTGTGTAATTCATGTTGTGGAGCAATATTATTAATTCCACCTGTTTGATGAGGTACAAATTTTCCATCCGTTTATATTGAACTGCTGGACGGTGCGGGCCCTTCTCGCCCAATAGGCGGCACATGTACTAATATGCCGCTGAGCTAACTTGTTTCGGCTCTAGGTGTCCCTCTAAAGCTATCTATCATTCAAATGAAATCTCTCCAACAGTACTTTTTAATTTCCAATTGGCATTCTCGAATTTTAATTTCCACTTCTCTTGGAAATGAAAGAGTTGAAGCAATCACATGTGTCTTTTGCTTGAAAGAACAAAAGAAATTTTACAGTTTGCGTCATTAAGGAAAGACACTTGAAAAAGGCCTTTATTCTACTAAGAATAGCCAGTCTAGTAATTCCGTGTTCATGACATTTATGACATTTGCCTTGTATGCGCCAATTAGTAGTCCCAGCCTACTAAGTTGTGACCAAGGTGCGGAAGGAGTCGACTTCTGTATTTTTTAATCATTCACAGTCATGGAATAAATCAAGTTATGCCACTGTGAACTGCAGATAGATCTTAAAATACAGGTCAGATGTTCGCTGTTCTGAACCAAACGCAATGGACACTTTGTTGGTCGTTTCACCTCCGCTGTTTGGAGTGAAAAGACTTTCAGCCGCGTTTGCAAGAGAAAGCTACCGCGATACAAATTAACGACGCTTTTTTTTTTTTTACTTCGTACAGTATATTTGTCAGGGATTAAAATTACAAAGTTTGCATATTTGAAGTTCTTTCTTTCTGAATGAGCCACATTTTAAAATATAGAGAACTACGACTCAGGTAGCTTATTATATGACATGTTTAAGGCCGACGTGATGTTGAACACGGATGGCTCAGTTAAATTTGTTTAACCACTTGTCGACGATACGGAATGTTTCAAGGAGATATGTCATGTAGAACACGGCTTCAAAACATGCTTGTTGGTTATGATTACATTGAAATGTAAGTTTCTTGAAGAGCATTCCGCCAAAAGTTGCAGCCAAATCGACATGAGTTTGGAAAATGCCGTGTTAGAGTGAATTACCGGGTGATTTTTCCGAATTACTCCCGCAGTGAGAACGTTTCAGCCCGGGGGGGGGGGGGGAGGTACTCCCATATATGAGCTATATAGGTATGTGCCGCTGTGAAGGGTATGGTTTTCAGGCAGTTTAGTCTGGGATAGGGTATAGTAATCAGAGGTTTTTGGTCTAGAATAGGGTATCATTTTCCGCGAAACTGACCAGTTGCGTGAAGACTTAGTCTAGGCAAGGTTTTACTGGCAAATGGCATTTATAAATCGGTACGGCGGGCCGTTTACGGCATTTTTACTGACCCCTGGCATCTTAGACTATGATTGTGAACGAGTTTCTGGAAAATAGCGAGTCTGGAATAGGTCTAGGATAGGGTAGGGTTTTTCGGTGTTTAGGTCTAGAATAGGGTTGCAAAATTCAGCTAAAATTGTCTAGTATAGGTTAAGGGTCTCAGAGTCCCAGCGGCACATCCCCGCCCAAAAATTTGCCGAGTACCCCCCCCCCCCCCCCCCCCCCCCCGGGCGTTTCAGCTATAACGTGATTTACCCATTTTCTTTTATCATACATCAATGCTATTTATATAGTTAATTTTTTGCTGATTGGTAAGAATTACATCAATCAATCAGTCTCTATTTGCAAGAAGGCTAGTTCAGAATTTTAGCAAAGTAAAGAAAAGGAAAATTTTGTCTAAAACCAGAACCTCGCTGCAGTGCAAGAAAATATTGCGTTTAAATTAATACATGCACACTTGAGGATTTCATAAACAGACTTAAAAAGGTAGAACCGCCTTGTGCAGCATAATTAATAGCACTGCCTAAATAGATTTCATTTGCCATTGTCAGATTTGTGTGCTCACAATTTACAAAACCACCTTATACAGCATAATAAACAGCACGTTAGGAAAGCTCATTACGTTCAGTAGAAGTAAATGTAAATGGACACACTTTTGGATTTGACATGATCAATAGACCCAAAAGTTGGAACGATATAATTATCCCCAGATTTAACGGACTCTGGAAGAGTTTGGAAGCACTGATTATTCCAAGTTTGCTTGAGAAATAGACAGTAAGATATGATCTATAATTGTAAATGTAGTAAATGCGGTTACTCCCATGTCTTGAATGATTTTGTCACAGGTTTAGTATTCTCTCCGTATTTTTTTTGCAGGAATACCAAACTGAGTGTATGCCTGTCTAACCACAACTGTGAACATAGCAAGGCTTGGTAAACAAACACAATTGGGTTGATTAAAAACACAAATACGGAACTGGCAATATAAAAACGAACTGCTGTTAAAACCGAACTGCAATTCCGAAAGGCAAAACCGAAAGGCAATTTATAGGCAACGAACTGAGACAGGTCGTATACATCTTAGAACTACCACTCTCATACTGCGAAAAAGTTTACTTTGCCCCAATTTGTTTAAATGTACCCCATCGCGAAGAAGAAAGCGAGATTTACAAATTTACCGCTCTCATGAAGACGCCAGTATACAGCATAAGGGATTGGTTCTGAAACCACTTTGATATTTTGGGTTAGCCAGTTTACTTTAGTGTTTAACGATGGAGCATCGTTGCGATGAAGGGGCTGACAAACAGAAATTAACTCAACTCCGTAATGCTCGAAAAATAAACGAATCAGGTCCTCAATTGCTGAGTCAGTTGTGACGGCCGCAAGGGTGGCGAGATCGTTCGTGCCAAATTGAAGGATTACTACAGCGGGAACGAAAAACTTAACTACATCTAGATCGTATTTAGTAGTCTTAAGAAACGGTCTACCCCCTATCCCATACCATTTGATTTGCTGATCTCCTTGTACGTTTAGGTTTTCTGCAATTGTCCTGAAGAAAATCCGAGGCATGCAAATGGCGGATAAATGAGTGCCCAATAATTAGAACACGTGTTGGCGCCATTGTGAAGAAAAATGCGAGAAAAAGTAAAAGAGCGAAAACATAAATGAAACCTTTTTAGACAGGCACCAAAAGGAGCAATAAATAAAAATCAAGGATAACCAAAGTGACTACTTGCCTGACCAAAGTGAGGGTAATCAATACGGCAAAGAAGGTTTTTGTAGGGATCTGTACGATATGATGCGAGGGAAAGAAGGAAGAATAGCTTGTGCAATCAAGCTCATATCCTAGCTGAACACCTCCCTCTAACCTCATTGGCTCGGTTCTCTCCGTTGTTGGCACGCAACTGCCCCAACCGCGGAATCACGTGAGCGCCATGCCTCGACATAAATTACATTATGCTTGGCCATAATAGGGAGATTTAGCAACTACGACGGCAACGCCAAGGAAAACGTTACTTGAAAAATTAATTTGCGCGCTTTGAAACTACTTTGTAGTCCATATCAATTTGTTTAGTTTCACTGATGTGACTGAATTGTACCGGAACTGAATTCGTTGGCATGGCTATTAACTTCAAATAGAGAACGGAAAATTAACCGTCGTGTGATAACGTTGTTTTGCAGGGAACGGCAAAGAAATGTACCAAAATGTAAAACGCACGTGCAGAGGCATTATTTTTGCTCCTTAAACCTATTGTTTTGTGCCGTTCTTGCTGCCGTTGCCGTCGTGGTTGCTTAAGTTCCCTATTGTCTGCTTTTGGACAATGCATTTCAATAGCCACAGTCAACATGCCAGTCTGTATACCCTAGAATTATCTGTGGTACTGTTTATAATGCTGTACAAGGTGGTTCTAACTTTTGAGTCTGTGTATGAAATCCTAAAGTGTGACCATTCAAATGAAAGCTACTGAGCAGTACTATCCTGTGAGACTGTTTATTACGCTGCACAAGGTGGTTCTAACTTTTGAGTCTGTGGACAAAACCCAAACAGTCGGACCATTGAAAGGAAAGCTACAGAGCAGTTTTTTCCTGTGGTGCTGTTTATTATGTTGTACAATCAGTTTTCCTGTCTTTTGAGTCTGTGGATGAAATCCTGACGTGTGACCATTCAAATGAAAGCCATTGAGCAGTACTTTCCTGTGGTACTGTTTATTATGCTGTACAGGTGGTTCTAACTTTTGAGTCTGTGGATGAAATCCTAAAGTGTGACCATTCGAATAAAAGCTACTGAGCAGTACTTTCCTGTGGTACTGTTTATTATGTTGTACAATCAGTTTTCCTATCTTTTGAGTCCGTGGATGACATCCACAAGTGTGACCATTCAAATGAAAGCTATTGAGCAGTACTTTCCTATAATTTATAGTGTTGTTCAAGTTGTACTGAATGTGGTTCTACTTGAACTGCGCTGTCTGCTGGTCAAATCTTCAACTCCTTGTTCATGTCACAAACTGTACAAGTCTAAGCGAATTGATTTATTTTGGTTTATTTGAGTTAGTCGCCTACCTGTATAACAGAATTTTCCTTTGTGTATGCTCCTTTGCATTATAAGATGAGTTTTCTCAACCTTTCATTTGCAGTTTGAAACTCGTGCAAGATTGTTCCTTTTGCGTCTAGACTCCAAGCATTGAAATTAACCTGCGTCTTGTGAAATTCGATGTTGTCACAATTATAACGAAACGTGCCTTGTTGTTAGTCAACTTGCCAAATGCGTAAATGCGCAAAAATCAGTTGCTTAGTAAATTCACTTTGTTTTGAATTAATGAAGTATTTGAAAACATCCGTTATATATTGGCACTCACATGGTCACCGTCAAGCTAGTTTGTCATGCAACTAAGCAACCATGAAATACATGTTTATATGGTACGGCCGGCGGCATACCATGGTTAAATCTCTCACAAATATATCCACAGGAAAAGGGTGCTTGGATAAAAATTCTTAAATGAATCGGCTCGGTTAATCAAGAATTAAATTGAGAAAATTTGGTTGTGAATAAAAAAACGATTGACTGCAAAGACACCTTAAAGTGAATAGTGAATAGTTTATTTTAGTAAACACATCTGCAGCCCCAAGGCTGAATTGCCTATTTACATGATTATTAACAACTATTGCATATTAAATAATTAAAACATACATGTTACAATATGATAGCTTGAAGTACAATAGTCTAAACGTTATTGAGAAGAATCAAAGACTGAATTAAGGACACTAATACATGCGGAAAACATAAGAAAAATCTTCTTAAAACGGTCGGTCTTTCAACATAGAATGTAAAATTGTTTGGGATATCTATGGGAATATGACGGATGTTGGAAACTAGACAGCGTGTTATTCAAGTGATGATTGTCCTTATCGCTTACAATGGAGCTAAATAGAGTCTTTCAAATATTTTCGCGGTGTGTAATTCATGTTGTGAGGCAATATTATTGATTCTACCTGTTTGATGAGGTACAAATTTTCCATCCGTTTATTGAACTGCTGGACGGTGCGGGCTCTTCTCGCCCAATAGGCGGCACATGTACTAATATGCCGCTGAGCTAACTTGTTTCGGCTCTAGGGTCCCTCTAAAGCTATCTATCATTCAAATGAAATCTCTCCAACAGTACTTTTTAATTTCCAATTGGCATTCTCGAATTTTAATTTCCACTTCTCTTGGAATTGAAAGAGTTAAAGCAATCACATGTGTCTTTTGATTGAAAGAACGAAAGAAATTTTACAGTTTGCGTCATTAAGGAAGGACACTTGAAAAAGGCCTTTATTCTACTAAGAATAGCCAGTCTAGTAATTCCGTGTTCATGACATTCATGACAATTGCCTTGTATGCGCCAATTACTAGTCCCAGCCTACTAAGTTGTAACCAAGGTGCGGAAGGAGTCGACTTCTGTATTTTTTAATCATTCACAGTCATGGAATAAATCAAGTTATGCCACTGTGAACTGCAGATAGATCTTGAAATACAGGTCAGATGTTCGCTGTTCTGAACCAAAAGCAATGGACACTTTGTTGGTCGTTTCATCTCCGCTGTTGGGAGTGAAAAGACTTTCAGCCGCGTTTGCAAGAGAAAGCTACCGCGATACAAATTAACGACGCTTTTTATTTACTTCGTACAGTTATCTGCAACATTGCAACTGGCCAGGGGTTAAAATTACCAAGTTTGCATATATGAAGTTCTTTCTTTCGCAATGAGCCACATTTTAAAATATAGAAAACTACGACTCGGGTAGCTTATAATATGAGATGTTTAAGGCCGACGTGATGTTGAACACGGATGGCTCAGTTAAATTTGTTTAACCACTTGTCGACGATACGGAATGTTTCAATGAGATATGTCATGTAGAACACGGCTTCAAAACATGCTTGTTGGTTATGATTACATTGAAATGTAAGTTTCTTGAAAAGCATTTCGCCAAAAGGTGCAGCCAAATCGACAGGAGTTTGGAAAGTGTCGTGTTGGAGTGACTCTCGCATTCAGAAGTTAAACGAACCTCTCTGCACTACAAGAAAATATTGCGTTTAAATTAATACATGCACACTTGAGGATTTCATAAACAGACTTAAAAAGGTAGAACCGCCTTGTGCAGCATAATGAATAACACTGCGTAAATAGATTTCATTTGCCAATTTGTCAGATTTGTGTGCTCACAATTAAAAACCACCTTCAGCATAATAAACAGCACGTTAGGAAAGCTCATTACTTAGCGGTAAATGTAAATGGACACACTTTAGGAGTTGACATGATCAATAGACCCAAAAGTTGGAACGATATAATTATCCCCAGATTTAAGGGAGTCGACTCTGGAAGAGTTTGGAAGCACTGATTATTCCAAGTTTGCTTGAGAAATAGACAGTAAGATATGATCTATAATTGTAAATGTAGTAAATGCGGTTACTCCTATAACTTGAATGATTTTGTCACAGGCTCAGTATTCTCTCCGTATTTTTTTGCCGGAATACCAAACTGAGTGTATGAAATATGTCCAACCACAAATGTGAACATAGCAAGGCTTGGTAAACAAACACAATTGGGTTGGGCTGGCAATCATGTAAAAACGAACTGCTGTTAAAACCGAACGGCAATTCCGAAAGGCAAAACCGAAAGGCAATTTATAGGCAACGAACTGAGACAGGTCGTATACATCTTAGAACTACCACTCTCATACTGCGAAAAAGTTTACTTTGCCCCAATCTGTTTAAATGTATCCCATCGCGAAGAAGAAAGCGAGATTTACAAATTTACCGCTCTCATGAAGACGCCAGTATACAACATAAGGGATTGGTTCTGAAACCACTTTGATATTTTGGGTTAGCACGTTTACTTTAGTGTTTAACGATGGAGCATCGTTGCGATGAATTAAGGGTGTGACAGACAGAAATTAACTCAACTCCGTAATGCTCGAAAAATAAACGAATCAGGTCCTCAATTGCTGAGTCAGTTGTGACGGCCGAAAGGAAGGCGAGATCGTTCGAGCCAAATTGTAGGATTACTACAGCGGGAACGAAAAACTTAACTACATCTAGATCGTATTTAGTAGTCTTAAGAAACGGTCTACCCCCTATCGCATGGTTTTCTGCAATTGTGCTGAAGAAAATCCGAGGGATGCAAATGGCGAATAAATGAGTGCCCAATAATTAGAACACGTGTTGGCGCCATATTGAATTTAAATGCGAGAAAAAGTAAAAAAGCGAAAACCTAAATAAAAACTTAGTTTTAGACAGGCACCAAACGGAGCAATAAATATGAATAAAAGATAACCAAAGTTACTACTTGCCTGACCAAAGTGAGGGTAATCAATACGGCAAAGAAGGTTTTTGTAGGGATCTGTTCGTTATGAGAGAGAGGGAAAGAAGGAAGAATAGCTTGTGCAATCAAGCTCATATCCTAGCTGAACACCTCCCTCTTACCTCATTGGCTCGCTTCTCTCCGTTGCTGGCACGGCCCTGTCCAAACGGAATATCACGTGAGCGCCATAGCTCGACATAAATTACATTATGCTTGGCCATTATGTCTGCTTTTGAACAACACATTTCAATATCCACAGTCAACATGCCAGTCTGTATACCGTAGAATTTCCTGTGGTACTGTTTATAATGCTGTACAAGGTGGTTCTAACTTTTAAGTCTGTGGATGACATCCTAAAGTGTGACCATTCGAATAAAAGCTACTGAGCAGTACCATCCTGGGATACTTTTTATTACGCTGTACAAGGTGGTTCTAACACTTGAGTCTGTGGACAAAACCCAAACAGTCGGACCATTGAAAGGAAAGCTACAGATCAACACTTTCCTGTGGTACTGTTTATTATGCTGTACTGGTGGTTCTAACTTTTGAGTCTGTGGATGACATCCTTAAGTGTAACCATTCGAATAAAAGCTACTGAGCAGTACTTTCCTGTGGTACTGTTAATTGTGCTGTACAATCAGTTTTTCTATCTTTTGAGTCTGTGAATGACATCCACAAGTGTGACCATTCAAATGAAAGCTATTGAGCAGTACTTTCCTGTGGCTTTGTTTATCATGCTGTACAAGGTGGTTCTGACTTTTGAGTCTGTGGATGAAATCCTGACGTGTGACCATTCAAATAAAAGCTACTGAGCAGTACTTTCCTGTGTGCTGTTTATTATGCTGTACAATCAGTTTTCCTATCTTTTGAGTCCGTGGATGACATCCACACGTGTGACCATTCAAATGAAAGCGAGCTATTGAGCAGTACTTTCCTATATATTGCTGTTTATTATACTGTACAATGTGGTTCTTAAACAGTGTGGTTTAAATCTTCAACTCCATGTTTATGTCACAAACTGTACAAGTCCAAGCGAACTGATTTATTTTAGTTTATTTGATTTAGTCGCCTACCTGTATAACATAATTTCCCTTTTTGTATGCTCCTTGGCATTATAAGATGAGTTTTCTCAACCTTTCATTTGCAGTTTGAAACTCGTGCAAGATCGTTCCTTTTGCTTCTAGACTCCAAGCATTGAAATTAACCTGCGTCCTGTGAAATTCGATGTTATCACATTTATAACGAAACGTGCCTTGTTGTTAGTCAACTTGCCAAATGCGTACGTACTCGTAAAAATTAGTTGCTTAGTAAATTCACATTGTTTTGAATTAATGAAGTATTTGAAAACAACCGTTATATATTGGCACCCACATGGTCACCGTCAAGCTACTTTGTTATGCAACTAAGCAACCATTAAATACATGTTTATATGATACGGCTGGCATACCATGGTTAAATCTCACACATAAATATATCCACAGGAAAAGAGTGCTTGGATAAAAATTCTTAAATGAGTCGGCTCGGTTAACCAAGAATTCAATTGAAAAAATTCGGCTGTGAATAAAAAAAAAACGTTTCACTGAAAGACACCTTAAAGTAAATAGTGAATAGTTTATTTTAATAAACACATCTGCAGCCCTAAGGCTGCGAATTGCTATTTACATGACTATTAACAACTACAGAATATTAAACATATTAAAAAATGCATGTTACAGTATGATAGCTAGAAGTACAATACTCTAAAAGTTATTGAGAAGAATCTAAGACTGATCTGAATTAATGTCACTAATACACGTGGAAGAAGACATCAGAAAAATCTTCTTAAAACGGTCGGTCTTGCACCATGGAATGTAATTGTCTGCGATATATCTATGGGAATATGACGGATGTTGGGAACAAGGCAGCAAGTTATTCAAGCGATTATCCTTTATCGCTTACAATGGAACTAAATAGAGTCTTTCAAATATTTTCGTGGTATGTAATTCATGTTTTTTACCGCCCTTCTCGCCCAATAGGCGGCACTTGTACTAACGCGTACGGCGCGCTTGAAGATGCCGCTGAGCTAACTTGTTTCGGCTCTAGGGGTCCCTCTAAAGCTCTCATTAAAATGAAATCTCTCCAACAGTACTTTCAAATTGTCATTCGATTCAATTCTCGAATTTTAATTTCCACCGCTCTTAAAAGTGAAAGAGTTAAAGCAATCATATGTATATTTTGCTTGAAAGAACGAGAGGAATTTTCCAGTTTGCGTCATTAAGGTAGGACACTTAAAAAAGCCTTTATTCCACTAAGAATAGCCAGTCTAGTAATTCCGTGTACATGGCATTTATGACATTTGCCTTTGAAATGACAGCTATGCGCAAATTACTAGTCCCAGCCTACTCAGTTGTGACCAAGGTGCGGAAGGTCGACTTCTGTATATATATTTAATCATTCACAGGCATGGAATAAATCATGCTATAGACCGAATGCAAATATGGCCGCCCAACAATTTTTTGTTTGGACAGGTTCTCAAGAAATGAAAAGCAATTGAATAATGATAAAGATCAGGTCAAAATAAGTCATTGTGTGCATTTTCAAGGCCATATTCTTATTTTAGGAGAAGTTATAGGCAATCAAATTTTGGGAAAAACATGAAAGCGAGTCCGGATAGAATGTCTTTTCTCATACAAATGCTTAAAATTTCAGTGAGCCATAACATTGCAACCGTTTAACCAAAAACACTCAAACTTTGCAAGATGATACACTTAGCAGCACTTGTTTACGTGATGTCATTAATTTCTTGATCTGAAAACTTGGACAAACAAAAAAGCGCCTGGCGGCGATATTTGCATTCGGTGTATGCCACTGTGAACTGCAGATGGATGTTAAAATACAGGTCAGATGTCCGCTGTTCTGTACCAAACGCAATCGACACTTTGTTGGTCGTTTCACCTCTTTTGGTGTGAATGGGGACCTCGCCTTAACTTTTGTATATAAAAATTAATATGTAACTTGTTTTGATTTTGTTATCAAATGCAAATCATATGCGCAATTATTTCGGCTGATATCAATCACTACTAAGCAAATCATTGTATTTTTGTTATATACGTTAAGATCCGTCGGTACTGACAACTCACACCATCCATGGGACGTATAATAATTCCCCTACGAACTTATGTGGTACTTAAAATGATTTCTAATATGAAACGCAAATCCACTTTCAGCAAACGCGAATACCATCGGGTCGCATTTGAATAGTCCAAGAGTTATTGACAAAAAGAATAGTCAGGCATACAAAAGTTATTATATTCTTAACATAACTGAGTGGTCTGAATAAACATTCTCCCTCCATATTGATAAACAACATTCAATAAGGAGTGTATTTTGAGGGGGCGTGTGGCGTTTATTCGAGAAAATACGATAGTTTACTTATGCCCACAAAAAAATGCGGAATGTCACTGTCTTCTAACATCCGAAAACACAAAAACAATTCCAAAGTTATTGTCACAGGTGCTAAAAGCTCCGATTCAGTTTGCTTTATTTTTACATTTTAAATCTTAATCCTTCATTAGTATTGCATTATTTGAAAAGTAATTTGATGCATGAAGTGGGCGTTGTTTAAATTAACTCGACCCACGTTGACTTTGGACCGGCGATAATGCACTGCTTTGTTTTAACTTTTCGAAGGAGGAAAAGAGCCATTAAGAGCTTCGTTTATATCAACAGCACAAAAGAGTTACAATTGACTTAAATTTAAGACTGAAAAAGGTGAATCAGAATGTAGTCATATTTATTTCAAGACTACTCTTAGCTATAAACCTGCTACGACTACTTAATTGTTCGCTCCATTACTTATGAAATAACCTACGCAACGATGTGTGCTAGAAAGAGACCTTGCGTAGCCTTGAATAGTAAAGCCAATCAACGGACGCAAAATTGTTTTAATACTAATGGTTATATATTCGTTTATTGATAACAAGCTCTCATGCCGGAAACAAAAATGTTACCATACTAGGGGCTAAAAAATGCAATTTCACAAAATGTGCCAGTGAGAGCTGTAATTGGTGCTATTAATTCCGGCACACGTTAAGCAGTCTTAATGCATTTTTTAGACGTACACTGGGCACAGCAACAAAACGAAATGGCTGAAAAACAATTTGGATTGCAAAAAGCTTTACCCAGGACGTGTACCAATACCTAAATTTGCCATATTTTTGCTTGGACGTGCAAATTGCCTTGTTGTTTCTCTAGCCGTCTTTGTATAGACTGAGTCGTCATGCATTGACTGGCTCCGAGAAACTTTAGCCTTAAGTGAACGCGAGCAGATCAACTGTGACTAAAATTGTATCGTTCTTCGCATCTTCATAGTTTTTTATATTTTTTTTTTAAGATATAGTGAGGTAAATCGTAGCATAGGAAAGTAATGTTAAATAAATTTCGTTTGAATGGGGAGGATTTTAGCCATGGAATTGTTTTCCGCGAACTCAATAGTTGAACTACATTACTGCAGGACTAAACAACTCTCTTGTTGACAAAACGGAATTACACAGCTTAATTAGTGCAAATTTTAGTTTATTTCGTTAATCCTTATCCCGCATAATACAAAGAATGCAAGACCAGCTATTTAACATTAAGAGAATCTGCCATAACAGAACATTCAATGGACAAAAAAGGACCGGCTCTTTCATCTTCCTAGTTGTTTAAAGTCGACAACTTGTTTGTTTTCTCATCGGTAATTGACGCTAATAGACCCAGGCACCTTAGTTTATATTCATTTTTTCAAATATTTATCTCTCAATTCGACTTCAAATGTAAAACCGTTTAACCCTATTTTGCCCTCCCCGCCACCCCTCCCTCGCAACTTCAAGAATATTAAGGCTATGACAATGAAACTTAGAGGGTACATAGCATGTCCAAAACTGTCTCTCGTGCGGTCCGCACAATGGAACGATGAAGTCATACGATGTGGTTATTAGGTAATAAGTTATACGGCCGCCATCTTGGATCCGCATCTTGGATTTCTGAAAATTTTCAAAACCTCTTAAAAACCGTCCACATTGACTCAAAATTAATCAAAACCAGTAAATAAACGCTAAATGACGTAAAAATGTAAACGTTATACCAAAAAACATTGTTTTTCTTCATTCAAAGGTAAAAATATGCAAATTACAAAAAAAAAACATGGCTGCCAATATCTTGTTGCTATGGAAACATCAAGTAACGTGATCAATAAAATATCATATTAAATTGTTGCCAGATAAATTTTAGGAAAATCACAAAATTTGATGGCGTTAGAATAAATATTAAGAAAGTTATAAATGTTGAAAGTTAGCGCGGGAACTTCGCCCCCCTCCCCTCCCCCCCCCTCCCCACAGGCAAAACAAGGTTAACCCTCGGACGTACAAGGGAGGGTGGGTGCCAACCCCCCCTCCCCCAAGGTTTTTCTCCGCTATTTTCAAGACCATTTAAGATTAGCCCATGGCGTTTTCAGTAGCTGTTGATTTATCCTCTAGACACATTTTGGTAAAGTTTGACGACAATCGGTTGTTATGGAAACGAGATATGACGTCATAAGTAACATGTGGTCAAGCCATTTTTGAATAAAAATGCGCGTTTTTCACCTTTTTTTAGTGAAAAAAAAAACATATAAAATGCTACCAAAAGCATCAAAATGTTTAATTGTTTGTTATTTTGCAACTCTAGCAAACAATATTTGCAATTTCCACATTTTCCCAATAAATTTGAATTTTTAGTAAAATCCAAGATGGCGGCTGTCTTGGCGGCCATTTTCGATGATGTCACGGACCCCCAGCCGCGTAACAACCTATAATATTTACCTTATCTTGTAGAGAACATCGCAGGCTATCTATTATATGTAAAATATTTCCGAAATATTGCAACATCGCAACCCCCCCCCCCCCCCCCCCCCTGTACCACGGTGTGGGTATAAGTTTGCGTGTACGTCCGAGGGTTAAGGAAGATTATGAATTAGTTTATTATCTGGCTATGAGCTGCGTAGCTTACATGTATGGTTCAATTCCTTGGGCAAATCACATTGAAGTTTTACAAATACTTTGGCGCTTATTACACTGTAACGAAAAGATGTATTTGCCAAGTGTTGCCCTTTTCCCAGTGTCATACATTGTTTTTCGTCGCATACAGTACTAAATGAAATGAATAAGTAAAGACAAAAGTCTTCAAGGCTAGCAATCACTTTCTTTCAAGTGGTGGTGAAGATTTTAGCTTAAAAAGCAGTGCAAAGTTTCTCGTCGACTTAGGAATTTAAACGAACGAAAATTCAATCTCTGTTTGTAAAAAGCCTATCATGTACATAAAATAGCTTTTCGGGCCTGAAACGTTTTCGGGAGTTTTGAGAAACACACGCCTGGTTTTAACAATGCATATTGCAGTTTAGAAAGACTCCCCCCGGGGGGTACTCAACAAAGTTTTGTACGGGGATGCTCCGCCCCGAGGTCCAAACCCTTACCCTTTCATATACCGTTTTTGACAGAAAAGGTACCCCTTTCATATACCTTTCTTTGAAAATGGAGCCCCTTTCATATAGCCTTTACGTGCGTCTGTTTGATATATTTTGAAAGGCCCTTTATATAATACCTTAATGGCAGTTTTCCCTATCTTTTCTTATACTTCAACTCGTGTTTTCGTTACCTTTTCCTATTCTTCGTGAAATCTGGCCTACCCTTTCATATACTTCAACTCGTGAAATCCCGACCCTTTACCTCCAGCCTATAAAATGTACCCCTTTCGGGCGGAGCATCCCCGTATAGCCCATTATAGGGAGTACCCCCCTCCCCCCCACCCCCGGGAGAAACACCTGACTGTATGAAGGGTATTACTAAAATAAAATGATGATAAAAAAAAAAAGATTACTATACTCCCTCCACCTCGTTTCTTTTTTAACAAATGTAGGGCATCATTGCATGTTGATTTCATTGGTTTCAAGATCGTCAAAAGTCATTTTTCTGTCGTATAAGAAACAAAACATCAAAAGCCGATTAGTAATCTCGCTTTCTTTTTCCTGTCGCATTGTCTAGTAAATTAACAGCTGAATTAAGGCCTCATCTCAGAGACACAATTACAGAGTACAGTTCCAAACAAATCCAAGATAAGTTTATTGTGCTGTGTTCCTTAATCGATCTTTATTCTATTCACAAATGTAGATTAATTAGACGAAATCCCTTCAGGCCGAGAAACAATGGATTCTTAAGAGGTAACACTTAAGCATTAGCAGCTCGGACGCCTTAATGGTCTCGTAGTTTCCTGTGTTTATCAACGATGAACGTTTCTCTGGGTTTCGTTAATTGACCTGAACCGCGTTGTTATGAAAATATTAAAACGGCGTTGTGGTTCAGTAGGTTATGACTGCGGAAGGTTACTCAAGCGGAATTGTACTACAAAGGTTTGACGCAAGTTCCTAAGTTTCACTGCTCCAAGAGTTGCCGTCAGTGTCTTTGTTGAGTCATTCATTTTACCGCGGTATTGTCGCGCTCACAACGCAACGATGAGAAATATGGAAGAGCTACGAAATCCTGCTCTTCGCAACAGGCCTACAGAGGAGCACACAAACGAAATTCTTGACCTTGTGAGAAAGCGAGCGGAAAAAGACTTGAAGAACTCAAACGTGCATTTTGATGAAGCCCTGTTAAGGCGCGCTTCCGTAACTCGACCAAATGAACCACTGCCGTCGATTCGGGTTGAACACGACCACATACGTAGCCCGAAGAGCCGGAGCTGCCCCGCCGGAATGGATAACGACGAAGCCGACACAAGCGCAAGATATCGTTGGAGATCTTTAAGTGATGCACCTCTGCTTGAATTAAGAAATTACTCTCCGAGGGAACGTACTGCGACGTCCCCAGCCAGTGATACCCCTGTTAAATCGCGGTATGGAAAAGTTCGGCGAATGTCTCATAATCTTCCTCCTTTGGTGTTGGCGAAAGAGCGTTTCGAAAGACCGATCTGTATTCCCTCGCTTCACCGTAATGGCGTGCAAGTTCTACCGAAGGAAGATATTAATATGAACCTTACTTACGAAAACGACGAATTATTTCCACGAGAAAATGGTTTCCACTATGATGAAGATTGTATATAATAATGAAATTATACGCATATATAGAGGACTTTATTTAGAAAGACAACCAAAACGAATACATGTTGGTCGATGCCATGCAGGCCAGAATGAATTCACGCTACAATGTGTTAAAAAGGTTTTATTGTACATTATTCCACGGACTCGATTTCAAACCACGAACCACAATTTCAAGGACAGCAGTATCAGTAATTACTATTGAACTTGTAAATTTTTGCAAACAACTGGGATAAATAACTACTTAGTCAAGTTGTACCATTACAAAACAAGCGGAGCGGATTTGTGGTGCAGAAACATAATCGTTTGGAGATTGTTTACTTGCCTTCCCGGCTAAGTTAAAAGATGTAAAAAGTGCACGAAAGGTTAACATATGTGCATAATTTTAAATTTTGTTTTAAAGTTGTACACGACAATGTACTTATAAGAATCTTAAAACGTTTTACATCTGACACGACTTTCATTTATTCCCGGGTGTATTGAGCCTTCTGCCACTGGACAACTCTAGAAAAAACCATTCCCACCTCCCGGTGAGAGGGGTTCCTTTGAAAAGTTGTACTTCATGCTGTGCAATTGTGATATTCTAGAAAAAAGGTTCTTTGTTCAATGTTTAAACAGGACTAGATGGGGTAATTAGATATATACGCCCTTTCATTACTTTAACATGAATAGCGCCATAATTTACGTGATCAGTAAAACTTGTACAAAACAGTACTTTACCGCAGTGGCAATTACCAAAAAAAGGCAGTTCTTTTGGGTTCTTGTATCGTTCTAGTGCCTTTTATGGGGCCTTTGTAAAAGCCAAATAACACAGTTTGAGTTGTTTGGATTTTATTGAACCTTTTCACTCTGAGAGTCATGGAGGCATGTAGTGTAGTTCTAACTTTCGAGTCTGTTGACGAAATCTTATGGTGTGACCATTCAAATGAAACCTCTTCGCTAGTACTTTTACATGGTACCATTTGTTTTTCAATATTTTACAAAATGAAATTTGGGATTTTATTTGTATTTTTATGCTTGGCACTCTTGGGATAAAAGAGTCATTTTCCGAATTTGCGTGCTGCTTTTTTTAAAATCCTAGCTGAGTGTTTTTATACCCCAAACTGCAGTGTTTGTTTCTCCTGAACACTTACTTTCCCTTGATTATGAAAGGTCAAGACTAAAAGACTCTTTGGCTATAGTTTTTCATCGCAGTAAAAATACTAAACATCTCAATCGCGACTTGGAAAGACCTTCCACTGACATTCCACTGAACGATCCGTTGAGTTCGTAACTTCTTACTGACCGCTCTTTTTAAAAGTTGCCCACCCCATCATATTAAGAAAATATTCAAGAAAAAATTCTGACGTATGTTTGTAGTCGTGGTGCTGTCAAGAATTAAGCAACAATTGAATTAAAAGAGCATTTAATGCATTGTATATATTTCTGACAGAAAAGAACTATCGACATTGCCTCTGGCGTTAATTATATACGACAAGTCATCTTTTATGTACGTCACTTTTTGTGTTGAACCATCAATCCACTCCCAAGAGTGACATAAAAAAACACACACGTTGTATTTTGTACTGCTCAGAAGCTGTCATTTGCCTGGACACAGTTTAGGTTTCCATCTGCAGCCTCAAAAAGTAAAACTACCTTCTATAGCATTGTAAACAACATAACTACAGCATAGTAAACAACACAACAGGAAAGTTGCTGCTCCGTATATAGCTTTCATTTGAATAGTCCGCCCACTTTTTTATTTCATCATCCGCATCCCCCAGAAGTTAGAACTTTCTAACAACATGATAAACAGTACCGCAGGAAGGAACTGCCGTTTAATAGCTTTCATTTGAATAGTCACGCTGAAGGATTTCATCCACAGACTCAAAAGTTAGAACCAACTTGTACAGCATAATAAACAGCACCACAGGAAAGTTCTGCTCAATAGCTTTCATTTGAATGATCAGACTTTACGATTTCATCCACAGACTCAAAAGTTAGAGCCACATTGTACAGCATAACAAACAGTAACACAGGAAAGTACCGCTCAATAGCTTTCATTTAAGGTTACAGTGTACCTTCAGATCGAAAATTTATTGAAATTTTTTTTTGGAGTCAAAATAAAGTTTACAGAATGAACTTTCATCCAAAAAAAAAATTATCGAAAAATAGTTAAAATTGACGGAGAAATGACGGTATAACTTTTGTGGGCGGAGTTTGTTTATATAGCGATATGTTTTTCTAAGCGCTGTTTTCTCAAAGTTAATTTTTCGCTTGTAGGGGACACTTTAAAGAGCTACAACTCAAAGGGAATTTGTTCGATTTTCCTCAAATTTGGACAGAAGCTAGGCTAACATATAATCAACAAAATCGTGTCGGCGAATTTCTTATTTCCGAAAACTTTTTCGTCAAGAGCTATTTCCGTGCGATCACTCCAATTGTTTTTCTCCCTTTTTCGAAAATATTCTGTAACTTTTCACTGCAATTGAATATTGGAAATCGCCGACACGTTTTTTTAGCGCTTCGTGTCCGGAAACCCGAGAATAAATCAAATTTGCAAAATACAATAATCGCTTTTAGTTATAGCGTTTTAAAGCTGATTCGGACGTTCGAATTTAGACGTCGTAAAAAATTCGACAATTCATTTTATTACCAAATTGTTTCCATATTTAGATAGCCAGCTCTATAAGCTTTAATTTGATATCTGGGTTTAGGTATATTAAGTGTAATCTTAAGACGCTAGAGTTGTTATACTGGAGACACCCCAGAAGGTACACTGTAACCTTAAATGGTCACACTTTAGGATTTCATCCACAGACTCAAAAGTTAGAAACACCTTGTACAGCATAATAAACAGCACCACAGGAAAGTACTGCTCAGTAGCTTTCACTTGAATGGTCACACTTTAGGATTTCATTCGCACACTCAAACGTTAGAGCTACCTTGTACAGCATAATAAACAGCACCACAGGAAAGTACTGCTCAGTAGCTTTCATTTGAATGGTCACACTTTAGGATTTTATTCGCACACTCAAACGTTAGAACCACCTTGTACAGCATAATAAACAGCACCACAGGAAAGTACTGCTCAGTAGCTTTCACTTGAATGGTCACACTTTAGGATTTCATTCGCACACTCAAACGTTAGAGCCATCACTTTTACAGTATAATAAACAACACCACTGAGAAACGTACTGCTCAGTAGTTTCCATTTCAGTGATTTCATCCATAAACTCAAAACTTATATACAAAACCATCTTATATACGGCATAATAAACAGCCCCACATGAAATTACTGCTCAGTAATTTTCATTTCAATGACTGCACTATACTAAACAAAAGCAAGAATCATCTTGTGCAATATATTGTATATGAAACATGTGCACTGCAAAATTAATGATCGAACTTTAGAACTCAACAATTTACTTAGCACCACAAGCATAACTTACATTCAACGTTGGAAATGCTTAAATGTGGAATTACTGACTATTATCAACATTCTCGATTTTAACGAAGAAACTTGAACAAACGAGCGGGCCATTGTTTAGTGCGTGCGTGGGTATAAGAGAAGCGACATAAAGTTACGTTGATCGCGTGCCGGTAGTGTGCCAGCTTCCCTGTGAAGAAAACTTATTAAATATAAATATACGAGGCAGATGAACATGACCAGTTATTACAAACGCATTATATTGACAACATAATAAATTATACTCGATGAATAGAATCGCGCATTAGCACGCAAATTACAACCTTCATTCTAAGAAATGGTCGATCTGCCTATTTTTTGAAGTAGCACTTGAAACTCGGGATATTGACCACTTATTTAATATTGACGTCATTGTCAGCGTCATGCAGAAAAATACACTTGTTTTCCTTTGTTGTGTTTATTTTTGTCATTTCTACGATTGGAAAAATGTGTTTATGTGTTTCTATGACAAGTTATTTTACCAAGTGTTGCTCCGCCACAATGAATGCAATCATAACAACAGTTGCTGTTTGCATGCAGCTCATATAGTTTCGCATTAAACTTTTATATGGCAAGACGTAGAGTTGTTAAAACCGTTCTTCTAAAATTGTTTGACCATCCAAATTAACGTAATTTCTGTATTGTCTTTTTAGTTTCGTGGTATTCATTGAAAAGGCTTAATGGCTTTCAACTGGCCTTAATGGCGGCTTTCAACTGAAGTCGTGCTGGTGCAAATCGGATAGAATTTTATTTCTCCATGTTCGTCGGTATTATGCCTTTAAACTGTTTTTACTATTTTAATAGTGATGTTTTTATGCTTATTAAAAGAAGTTTGCAACTTGTTACGAAGGATCAACAAAATACACAATCACAAATTGAATGCTGTCAACAAGTTTTAAAAAGAAATACAGTAATTATTAATATAAAATATTAGTCCGTTATTTTAAGCCTGGATCGTTTCACGAGTGTACCCACGTCATGTTTTTGTTTTTCGTGACGTAATTGCGGTGGTTGCTGTATAAACGAACGAAACAATAAATTATATAGTAACGGACTAAGATATCAATTTAAAATGTGCTTCTAAATTTTAAGAATTAGTTAAGGCAACAAAAATCTGAAATTCGTTTTTGTGAGGAATGTAGGCACGCAGAGAGTGTACGGTGAAAAATGAACTTGTGGTGTTATCATACTGATCTGATGTCATTTGTAAAAGTAAAAAACACAAACTTTCTCCTATCCAAACATTGAATTTCTTGTAACAAATGTCATATTTAGTTCACTTTACAAATTTTTTAACCATTAATATATCATAGGACGCTTAGCTTTTGTTAGAAATGGCCGGTGGGCCGGTCAGTTAGAAACTGTATGGAATTTTTTTTTCCGAACTGGCCGCGTATGACGTCATAATACAAACGGTCTATTACCCTATCTAGAGATAGTATTATAAAAGTGATAGGCTAAATACGACTCCCACTAGTCGCAAAATGTATAAAGAAGCCTTTAGAATAGCTTTCCGATGAAAGAAAAGGTCATCGAGATATTTGTTCCCTCAGATCCACAAAATAGAATTGTACCCTATCCAGAAAAAATTATCACATGACTACTTGAACAATGTTTTCTTTTTACCATTTTAACACGCACATTCTTGCGTGACATCTTCAAAATTTTATTCCGGTCTGTCAATATTAATCACCCATTAGTTGGTATATAGGATAGACACAGAACTTAAAATGATCGCACAGGTATTAAATTGGTCATAAATCAACCCGTCAAAGAATCGTTCAACTGCCTTTCGGTAATGATTATAATATTTAAGCAAAATATATGATATTGGTCCGGCATCATATAAAGTACGGGAGTTAATTCTAATTTGGCAGATGTCATAATCTGCGATGGTTATGCTGTTGCGAAGGCAACATCATGTCATGAAGATGTGGGTCATTTGAAACTTTTATATTAACCACTTTGGTTTTGAGTGACTTCAAATTCAAGAAATGTTTGTGTTTGAAAATACAAACAACTGAAACCGCTTGAAATATCATTCATTTGCACGTTCGCAATTGTCCCTCGTGGAAACTGTTAAGGTAAGCAACACAATATGCATGTGATTTTACCGACCTGGGGTAACTATTTCTCTTTTAGTTTCGTGTTTGTGACACTAACTGCCAATGTATGACCGTACGTCTGATGGAAATGAAATCCGCCATTTTCAAAATGGAGCAAACAGATTACGAAATAAAAACCAAAATCCACTCCAATCAGGTTTCAAATAATTTTCGGCAAATTTTATATCTGAAAAATTTATGAATGGGGAATTTGAAATACTATGTAGGTTAAGTTTTTTCCCCGCTAAAATTTGACAGACTTACCTGGGCTATAAAGCATGCACTTACCTTTAATTTATTCCTCGCGAAGCGAGGGCCGAAGGCCCGAGCGCAGCGAGGTTTATAAATTTGTCGGCCCTCGGGAGCTGAGCCGCGCGAATTCGAGCGAAAAATATATTTATATGTATATATATATATATATATATTTATATACTTGATGGTGTCCGGCAGTTGCCTGGCAACAAAAATCGGGACCGCTGACAATGGCACGCTTTCATGTTTATTCATGGCGGCCGGGCTGACAAGTTTATTCTTACTCATCGTCGGTGAAACACGACCAATTTCTGATGCAAATGAGAAACAACAACAACACTGGCTTCAAAAAGTGGCTGGAAATCCTTGCCCGAGACAATTAACCACCGAAACTCCGCTGGAGCGAGAACGGCGACTTGAAATTCACCGCGATCGAGCATCGAAGAAACAACGTGAGCATCGTTTGCAAAGACTTCGAACAGCCTAGGCACACCGTTTGAGTAGGTTCAAACGCCTTGAACGCCTTCTGAACGAAACCGATCAGAAGAGGCGACACCGACTGAAGTGTTGGACAAAATGATTTGTTTATAGACGCAACGAGAGGCGGCAAGAATTGCACGATCAGCTAAATACTCGTGACGAATATCTTTCATACGGTAGGGAAAAGCAAACACAGATTACAAGAAAGGCTCAGAGAAGAAGAACGATTAAGAAATCTAGCTCAAATCACCACACTTTAATTCGCTCTCCAATGCTCTTCAATTCAAACAACCTACATTTACAGGCAAGTAAGCCTTTTAAGCTTATATACGTACAACCCTCTATAAATTAAGCTTATTCTTTAATTTACCTTTTGCAAAAAACAAGATTTAAAGTACCTAAAAATTGACAGGTAGATGATAAGAGGACCAGTTTTTCAATATAATATATTAGTACTCAAACACTGGAAACTATTCTCTAAGTTCATACTGTAAATTGATGTTTATTGAAATTGTCACTAAGAAACTTGATATAAGCTTAAATTACATAACATTGTACATGTATGCATATGACAATGCTACATTTAATTACTATTATCTATGCTCATCTATGGTATGTTAGGAGGTTTTACTATTCTATGTTACTGTAGTCTCATTGCTCTTTTTGAGTAAGATTAAATTATTATTTTTACTACAACTGTACCACCATTGAGTTGTTATTTTTTTGTGCAACATCACTCTTCAGCAACATCTCCCTCCCACATTGCTGAAATTTTGCAGTGCATCCTCCCCCGAGCTTCGCGAGGTTCTGCGAGACACGTATTTCTAGTTATTTCATATATTTGTCTATAACGGCTGCCAAGTTCACGGAAAATTTTCACAGACAAATGCATGGGAAAGTTAGTACGCGATTACACGATAGCGAATTGTGGCCCAACGCGAGGTACATCGCTCAAATTTACGGCTCAAAAATCCTTTACCTTATTATCTCAAGTTTACCCGATAAATTTTTCAGAAATAAAATTCGCAGAAAGTTATTTTACGTTGGATTCTGTTTTTTCCATACAAACACTGAAATAATATTTTAGATCTATTGTTTAATTGCGTGAGCTTTTGTTACGTTTCGTGTTTTAGTGACTTAAAGGTAATTAAAATTGGCCAACAGATTTACTGAAAACAAATCGGTGGCATGCATAGATTAAAGTCAGTTACCGAAAAGAACGAAGATCGGACAAAGTAAACAAAGTGATCTTGTTACTTTCTTTTACTTTATTTTATTCAATTAATAAATATTCCATTTTGAATATTTATGACGTCTTACGGTTGTCTAATTGTTTCATACAAAAGAACTTCGTAACACCTCATAAATATTTAAAATGGCGGCGCACGGGAAATTTAAAAGCAAAGTCGGCGATATTTATATCCATTTTATTTGTACACTAAAATTATTTTTGCACCTGTTTTTTAAAAATTTCTAAATTTCGACAATGGAGGTTCCCTTTAATATCCGATAGCGCAGTTTACCACTCGAACAGAGGATGGTTAGCCTGTGCTCTAATGGAAATGAAAATAATGAAAAATGTATGTTGAGTCATTACTGCTCATATAACACCGTCAATAATAAATATACGTAAGATACTTTATATTAAAAACTACAAACCTCGGGGGAATGTATTACGTGAATGCTGACAGGTAAAGGATTTTGTCCACAAACTCACTAGTTTATTTTAAAAAGAGAGCAAGCTTGCGGGCTTAGGGTTTGTTGCTCGCAGGCTGCCAGCATTCAAACGAAAGCGACTGACAAGTATATTTCTGTTCTGTTATCGAATGTATTTTTTTTAGAAATAGAAATTTTAGGAAATGCCGTTAAGTTATCTGTAACTCCCTAAAGGAAGGGAAAAAATTTTGCCACAAGCTTTTCCTCCCTGGATCCCAAATTAGCTCATTAGTCTTGTTATGACTTTGAACGTTCCTTGCGATACCGGTCTTAGTTTGTCAGCAATATCAGCTTGAAACATTTTGAAGGATGTCGATCAAGTGCTTTGTAGGAATCACATCGGTGTACATGTAACCACTGACAATATATTATGTCTTACTTAAAAGTTCACATGAAAAAAAAAACGAAGTATAATTATTGTCAGCGGGTAGCTTTTGAAGCGGCAAAAAGTGCCAAGATACTAAAGCCTCTCACAAATATTCTGCAATATATTTGCATTTATGTCATGTTTACTTTTACTATTTTGAACGTACTCGAAATCTCACAAGTTTTCGCTAGAATTAATTTTCCTGTTTAGACTACACAATTCAATAATTTGAATTTTTATAATTAATTTTAATCAAGCAAAGGTCTCTTTGCTCCCACTTGTAACTTTGAGCAAAAACCATTTTAACAGCTCTTAACGAAAACAACTCGTTCACTTGATTTTGATATGAATATTCGCCGCGAAACCATGGTGAAATCAGGAAAACAAAACCAATATATTTTTCTAATTTTGCACCCACTCCTTGTGATTTAAATGAGATATTATATTTTGCGAAAAGTAAAGTGATCTAATGAATTGTGCAAACCGAGTATGCGTGTCTTTTCTCTGTTTGATGTGATCATTCATAAACGATGGCTGACGTCTGATAACCGCGTTTTCAGTTTATCAGACTGATCGTATATTCGATAATTCAGGAAGCAGTGTGACAATTATTCTGTACGATTGTTCAAATCGTCCGCCTGAGAGTCAGAATAATTTCAAACAGGAAAAGTGAACTTTCTTGACGTGGGTTTTTTCACCTTGGCGCGTGAGAGATTATAAGAGGCGACCAATTTGGTTGGCAAAGCATTTCAGCGAGTACAAATCGCCCATGTTTGATATCTATCGAACTGATAAGTGTCTGGTGCGAGAGAAAACAACATGAGAAAAGGTAAGGCATCTTTTATGTTCGCTATAACATCACATATGTTCGATCGTTTTTAGAGGCTTTGCCATTTTTGTTTTTATTATCACGATATTATAGTTATTATCCTTATGCTTTCCAAGAATCCGCTTACTTAGATTAATAAATGGTATAAAATAATTACAGAAAGTTAAGAAGGCGAAGAAACAGCGGAAGTTTCACTTGGTTTATAAACATCGCAAATGCTATTTACGTTTGTCAATTAATTCTAAGTCTACAATTTGTCTGAATTATACAGAATTCGTTTCGCAGCTTCGGGATTAAATTACACGTTTAGACGAATAAGCTAAACGTTTCTCTGTCTTCATCTCCGAGCTGTTAGTTAGATCAATTTTTATTTCCGCAAAGCGTAGTAGTGGTTTTAAACAAGTGGGAAACTTATGACTTTATCAGCTGTGAAAGCAAAAATATGCAGAGTTAAAGATCGAAAAATGCATTCTGCTCAGTCTGATCAATTCAGATTTTCGGCTTGTATTTGAAAACTACAAAATACAAACAATTACGCCGCTGAAAGTTAACTGAGAGTCTAAAAAAGTAAAAATACTGATGACTTACTTGCACAAATGCAACGAAAACCATGCAGTAAAATATCTAGTAATATTTACCGAGGCTCAGTTGTTATTATTGGGACCCTAGTATATACGGAGCCAATCAGTTCCCGTACCTCGCAACTTCAAGATGTACTGTCGGCCAGTTACCTTAACTTACATTTTGGGCAAATTAGCGATTTAGTATTTAGAGTTAAATCAACAGTTTTTGACGACGATCTGAAAACGGCTACCGACCGCTCGGTAAAATGCCGCGGCTGACACTCAGATAATGCAGTTTCTAGAAAATAAACACTTGATGTACGTTTTAGCTCTATCTGCATTACTTCTCTTTTATGACAAAACGTCATAAGGACACTATTTTGAAGTGGTCGTTGCAACAGTTTAAACAAAGAGTACCGAATGAAAGTGTGCTGCTCAATTCGAATGGCGACATCAGGATTTTATTCACAGACTCAAATTTATTAAAAGTATGAACTATTTTGTGTTTTGTGTTTTGTAACACAGAAAGAGAATATGTACTATAGCTTTCACTGATTTGAGTGGTTCGACACTTAGATATCAATGGAGAAGAGACTCCAGTTGCACAGCATGATCCACCGGTGTAATGTACGACAGGGAGAAAAGTAACTCTGTAGCTTTCATTGGAATAGTCTTGAAATAGAACTGAAAAGCTCAAATAACAATATAACCGAAATTATTTTGCTAGGAAATAAACACCAGGGTTCCCAATGTTTAAGGAAACGTTGTACTGTTTTTTTTTCTTTATATATTGTTTTAGTGCCTTTAGCGGGAAAATATGTAAAAGCTAAAGGCCCGTTTACACAGGCGATTTTTTGTGCAATTTTTGTCGCACTTGTCGATGCAATGTTTGTCGCGCGCAAGTTGCATCTTCGAATCGCATGACTTGTGTAAACGGGCGGCGATTTCAGTGCGATTTGGGCGCGATTTGTCGCGCGATGTCGCAGAGGTTTCGAACATGTTCGAAACCTGATGCAACTTGGCGGCCATTTTAGGGAAATCACAGCAAATGTCGCACTCGAACCGCACAGGAAATCGCCACTAGTTTACACTTGCGAAAAAAGTTGCACCGGAGAGCGCGACACTAAAAATCGCATCAAAAATCGCATGTGTAAACGGGCCTTAATACATTTTGAGCTTTCGGTTCCTTTAGCTAAATATTTAAGCAGCAGAAAATTGCGGGGGAAAGAAATCTTATTCCTCGAATTTACTAGCTCCCTACGCCTTTCCGAAATCCTATAGCTGACCCTATCTCGTGCCCAAAACTGATCGAGGATCGAGTCTAGTTTTTAGTCTGATTATATATAATCAGTATGATTTTTTGAGGAGACTAAGGTTTTCCGAACGGATATTCCCCAAAAAATTAAATGATTCGTTTGGTACTTCTTTTTATGAATTATACAGACGTTCTAGATGACTCTCTGATCCTCGCTTAAATAACGCAGTGAGATTAAAAATTTACTTGATATAGTCCATTGTTGCTTTATTCTTGTGCTATAATTTCTACTATTTTTTGTTCCCCAAATTATTTAGAAGTAGTCTGAGTTTCTCATTTTTCGTTTATTAGTTTCTCACCAAAAGAGATGACATATAAATAAATATCCTTTATTTTTGTTCTTATTTCTTTCGAGTGGCGTCATACATTTTCTTCGATTTGTTTGTTTTGGTTGCAATATGGTTGCCACGGACATGTTTGTTTCGCTTGCTCGCCAGACATTGTATCCCGGCGCAAAAAATCCGATATTTTCTCTCATTCTGAATTATTTTCACTCGGGTCCTTTTCCTTGTTACTCTGGGTCCCAACCCAAAAAAAAGGCTGCATTTCGTTTACAATTTCTTGGCAAAATAATGTTGGGACCGTGATTTCTGAGGTTTAAAGGCCCACCTTCACCCAAAGGACGTTGCGGTCGTTTATTATTGTTGTGAAATGCTCCATTGTTCATACACGTGATCTGATTGGTTGCACGCATTCAAGCGTGAATTTTGTGTTACACGAAAGTGATCACGGCGCGCACAGCATTTTGGGTGAAGGTGGGCCTTTAATTATATTGTATTCAAGACAATTATGTATGCATAAGCCGGATCCGAATCACCTTTTGGGCGGCTCGGACTTCAATACTGGCCAATACACCTTGAGACACTTACAAAAAATAAAACGTAGTGACAAAGTCCTTCATAGTGACAAGTCATAATTTATTATCCTGATACCCCTTCTCCCCAATAAAATGTTGACATATTCGGGCTATATATTTTGAGAGTCTTGTGAGAGAGGGTTGATGGGAAGGTGGCGACAAATTTATTGGTAAAGAGAATTGTAGCTTTTACAGACGAGCCCGCTCTCCTTTCCTTAACAGCGCAGGTGATTCGAACAAAGCGTCCGCAACTACTACCGTACTGAACTGTAATGCAGTTAGCTCATTTGACTAAACACTCAGATAGCGTCTTTTTCTTTTTCAGGAACTTTAGAGATGACGTTTTCTTCCTCCAGCGAGCCGACTGAAAGACACAGCGTTTACAGACAAAATACTTCATTGCAGGCTGATCTGGAGCGGATAGAAAATCCTTTCCGAAATCTTCACGCCAAAATATACTACAGGCAGAGAAAAGCGTCCAGCAAAATGATCAAAGACAAAACCAAAGAAGTAAAAACGGACTTGAAATCAAGCCCTCCATTGACAAATATGAACAACGATCAACAAACCAAGCTTCCGAATTCATCCTCACTGAACAGGATAGAAGATTATTCAGTTACTGATGAAAAAACAACAAGAAAATATTCGCAAAACACTGTTAAAAAAGACCAGCTTAAAGTCGATGGGAGTTTTAATTCAAATACATACTTGAACGGTCGGAACAAGACAACGTACCGTAACCAAAGAAACATTTCTGTATTTAAGGAAAGTTTATCAGAAAAAGACAAAGTCATATTTCCTTTGATTGTTACGCCAAGGAGTCTAAGCAGAGAATACAAGGAGCCCTTAAACACCCGTTTCATACCTTCACGTGAAAGTCAACAAGACTTCTTGCCACGGATAAGGTATGCAAGTTTCCATTCACTGGTGTACGAGGGTGAGAAGAACAAGAAAAGGAAATGGGAAAAAAGTGTTCGAGACAGCCAAGAAACACGTTGTGGACCACAGGAACATGAACCTTTTGCGCGCCCTCCCTGTGCAACAGCGAAAGACCATCGATATCAGACTGAGAACAAGAACGTTATCTCTCAGCAAAACCTCGTCAGTGTTTCCAGAAGGTATAGACCGATATTAAGGTCTGACATAAAGACAATAGAACATGATTGCAAAGTCGATATTGAAGAAGTAAACGCCAGTAAAAATGGGGTACAATTCAAGAAACCATGTGTACCCGCCAAAGACTTTGAGTGAATGTAATTATATTAGTAAAGACGTGAACAGTAATTTTATGGCTTTAAAGACTAAACTTCATCGATCAGCTTTTATTTAACCTTGCAATCCTCACAAATACATTGTCTGTTAGCAAATTAATTTTAAAATAGATTACACAAGACTCATTCTTTCTTGTTTTAATAGCTTTCGAGCGAAGGGTTAAATGCAAGATTTAAAGTGCCTATGAAATGTAATTTATTTTTTGATGTAGCGAAAGTTTCACCTTTTTAGACCTTGGAATAAAAGGTTTAAAGTGTTAGGGACGACGCGAAACGCTTTTTTTTATGGTCTCAAAGTTAGGTTGTTTGCGCTAAAAAGTGGCTCCAATTTGTGCGCGGCCAAAACCAGTGTCATATTACACTGTGACGTAAATATTGTACAAAGTGCTGTAGGAATATAGAGAACAAGCTGACACGAGACGTCGCTAGAGGTGGACAAAATTATGTGGCGAGTGGCCTCAAACATACCGAGATATTAGAATTCTTCGATAACAGAGGGTGTAATAAAGCTTTATTTTGCTCCAGAGGAAAAGAGACCGGCGAAATACACGAAATTTGTTCGCCGACATCGGAAATGGTACGTTAAGGGATGTTGTTTTCAATGAAAGCGCGTATTGTTAAGATTAATATTATTTTACAAAAAAAAATAACATTCCGGCCGGTGAGGCCGTTTAATCAAGCATAATTTTTCCAATCCATATCCTGTTTAGAAGCTCCTTCAATCCTCAGCTCGACTGGAGAGCCGTCGAAGTCAGTGACGCCTACAAAAATATACTGACTCGATCGGCACTGACTGGCGAGTAATATAAATGTTTATAACGGTATCCGAATTATAAAATGCAAAGTGCAGCGACGCAAGTGTTCACTAGCAGGCTTCTATTCTACGGAACATCTATCAAAAATCTACATGTACAAATGCATGCATAAGACTATTCGTAACAAAATATATCGCTAAATCATTGCGTGTTCGATCAGATCAATTTTTATACAATTAAAATATAAATCAGACATACTGATGTAAACACGATGCTTTGAACTCTGCACTTACAAGCCGCCAAGTGGTTAAAATTTCCAGAAACCTTCAATCGCTGGCAAGACACTGAACAAAGAAGCTTAATTATTACGTATATACTTGAGTTCAAACATTTTGAATTAAATACGCTATCAAGGCGCCTTGCCGCTAAAAATACACCATTCATATTCAATTCAGCAAGCCGCCCTGCAAGCGGCCTGAAAAACACCACCTCGGATATGCATAACATATCAGTATAATTTAGAAACTTTCAACTAGCAAGCCGCCAAGAAGCTAAGATATATATCCTTCGCATTGAAAAAAGAACTTTAAGTAAACGGGCGAACGGCCAAGCCGATAAAATAAGCTCATAACCTCCACGCGCGATCAGGCAATTAACTTCAGAGAACACCAGCCGAGTCACTAATGCGCTAATATCATGTAATATACAAATATATCGTTCGCGTTCGATAAACGCTAGTCAACGAACCACTAAAAAGAAATAACAAAAACGCCTCTGCGTTCAGTAAGCTTACAACTCAACTGGCGAACCACTGAGACGCTGTGCTACTGAAATGTATACCTTTTACGTTTAATAATCTAAATCAAAGTCCGTCTTCTTCATGTTCACTTCCTTCGCTCAAGCGGCACAGTCGGTTCGCCTCGCTACGGCAAAACTACAGTGGACACGATCATTTCATTTGACCAAGAGTGATCCGAAACTGATCCTCTTCACCTTCAGAGGACTTTAAAGAAACATATTAGGCGCTGTCTGACATTTGTACAGCCAAAAACGTTGGCAAAATGACCATCACGCTAAAGGACTCCAAGGGAATTATAGCGTAAACAAACCAATGTGTCATACTATTTACGTAATTTGCGTCATCACGCACTCCCACTCGCCCCAGGCTCTCCATAAATTGGAGCCACTTTTCAACCGAAGTGACGCATCTTCGAGGGGCTAAAAAACGATTTTCTTTCTTTTCCTCGGGAAATGATTATTGTTTTCGTTCTTCGGACATAATAAACTAATGAAAAACGAAGAAAAAAATACATTTCATTGGCACTTTAATAGCCATCAAATTTACTAAAATTTCCGTTGTACTAGCCTTGCATAAGGAGTTGTTTATTTTAACTTTCAAGACGGAGTGACGTCTAACTCACGCGTCTCTTCTTTAGCTATAGGGAGTTCCAGAAAGAACGTCAGTACGAAATTCAGTATCGTAGTTATGAGTGTTTCTCTGTATTTTTCAATTATTTGTAACGGGTTTTAAGATTGTGGGGCCAATGAGCTGCTAAAACACAGCACGCGAATGAGCGGGGAAAACGAGGGGAGACTGGGGAGAGAGGGCGAGGCTCCCCCGTCTCGCTCTCTCTCGCACCCATCCCTCTCCGTCAGCACTCGCAATATTTTTCCTTCGCGCCGCCTATCCTGAACGCCTGGAACAGGCTATATAAACAGGTTTAACCCTCGGACGTATGAGTAGATTTGTAACCCCACCGTAGTACAAGGAGGGGGTGAGGGGTGTTGGAACCCCCCTTGATGTATTACAATAATTTCGCCTCGTGTTATCTTCAATAGATAGCCCGTCGTATCCTCTACAAGATAAGGTGGTCATAACTCAATGAAGACGTCACATGACGTCACTTTTTAGTAGAGTCGTCAAAATAGATCCGCCATCCTGAATTTTTTTTCCCAAAAATCACGTAAACTGATCCAAACTAAATCGAAATCGATATAGTGGTGCTGAAATAGCCGAAACACACCCGAACAAGAAGAAAATCAACAGGTACTGAAAGCCTTGGCTTACTAAAATGAACGCTGAAAAAAGGGGAACAGCCCTGGGAACGAGGTTGGAATAAATGGATTAAACTACAAAATGTGTTTGACACCGTAACAGTCACTAGCTAAATCATAAATTCCAGTACTCTACAGCGACAACAAAATATATGTTGTAGTTAATTTTTTATTTCAGGTAATTTTTGTTTTTTCTTTGTTTCAAATTCATTAGCATATATTACCATACCCAAAAACAATGGAAAAATAAAAATTACCTGAGATAAAAAATTAACTACAACATATACATAATAAGAGGCTCCAAGCAGCCTATACTCATGCGCACGCATAAGAAAGTTTTTATGATATATTTTAAACATGATAAGAAGATGTTCGACATGGAGAAGAGTTACTACTTTCATTCAGTCATCGTTCCTGCAAACCACGTTGTTTACTATTGAATGTTTTGGAAATGAAGGCTGTACCACAATGAAGCCAGTGATTCTTCTAAGTCTTATATATACCAAAAGTGAACACTAGTAATGTAAGCAGGGTTGGAGGAGACGCTGTCGTGACACTTCAGTAACGCTGTTTTGCCGGAAGTGGGAGTACCCGGAAGTCATTAAACAGGAAGTGTAAATTGCCAAACTGTGGACCGGAAGTGCACGATTTAAAATATGCGTGCATAAATTTGCATGCAAAATCGGAACACCAAAAAAAAAGAAGAAAAATAAGAAAAACGGAGGCCATTTTATAACTCATGCCGCTACGCGCATGAGTAATAATTCATTTTCAGACTTCGTATTCGAGACTTCTGTTTGAAAAAACAATTGACGACACGACTCAAAACTCACGTTCTTTAGGCAAGTTCGCTCGACTTTTTCGTTTTAGCAGAAAAAAACCTCGTGCTTGGTTTTAGAGCGTTCACTGTACTGATCTAGCGCGATGTTTTATGCCAACCTCGTACCCAGGGCCCTCTCCATGTTCAATATGGCGGGCAAAGAAACCCCGGGGCAAGATTGTCAACATGCCACAAAAATCCTGGAGTAGTTTGTTATGTAAACAATGATGAAGTGTCTTCGTTTCGTTTGAGCAACGGATTCAGATTCAGATTCAGATTACAACAAAACAAACACGGCTGCATATCTCTCGAAATAATCCCCGTAAGCGTCATTTCATCGAAGTCACGTCACAAGATACTCCACGATTCTTGAAGTATTTTAAAGGCCCACCATCACCCAAAAGACTTTGCGGTCGTTTGCTTTTGTTTTGAAATGCCCCATTGTTCATATTCATGATCTGATTGGTTGCACGCATTCATGCATGAATTTCGTAGCACAGAAGGAGATCACGGCGTGCACAGCATTTTGGGTGAAGGTGGGCCAAATAACAGCCTTGTTTGGGTTCTTCTACATCCGCACCGCTATTTTAAAAGCGGAGAATGATCTTATCCAACCGTCGTGTTTTGTGCCGGCCGTCAGTTTAGCAGCTCAAGGGATTCTTCTGTATTCTTTACGAGCTGGATATAAGCACATAACTGTAGTGAGAATAACAATAGAAAGACCGATCAAAGCAAGTGGCCACAACACGCAATGCAACACAACATTCCTGTAGTGTTCTTTGCTGTGATTCTCGGACACCACCACATTCGGGACTTTAGGGTTACGGTAACACTTGACCACGGTCCCGGGGTTCCCTCTTTGCAACCGGTACTTTTCAAGGTCTTGCGGTGATGCTAATCCTAAGTTACAGATGTTTGAATCCTCCTTGAAGTAGCACTGAAAAAAAAATTATTAGTCTAATAAAAATAATATCAGCAAAACAATTCTGATTTGATTTTGATACAAATTTTACATTCAGTCGAGTGTGATTACACCGGTTACCTTGTAGTTCTTCAGAAGTGTTGTTGTAGAGTGGAATTCATTTTCAGAGTCGTGTGGTTAGTTCGGTTGATAATATTACAGTGCGACGTACCTTACCGTTTTCACCCAACAAACGTTTTTTACAAGCTTCCACGATATCACCAGCTGAACTTTGCGAGGAGGCGTGCACTCTATGATTGGCTAATTTGTAAAGTAATTTGTTTACACGGTAAGGCGCTTCGCACTGTAAAGGGTCAAGTTAACTGGAGAAAATGGTTCTATAGAGCAAAACAGAAGCAGTAGTTTGGAGATAAAGTGCAGGATTGCAAGGATAGAAGTGGATTACAGTTCATCAAATTTAATTTCGTGACAGGCGGACAAGAAATCATAATTGCTATGCTGGTAAAATTTTTACTTTTTACGCCGTTGTTTTGTCGTTTCTTTGGTTTGCTCACTCTTGGCGATTTTTTTATTCATATTTCAATAAAATAAAAGAAGCTTAAAGCAGGCTGCTGGCCATATTCATAAACATACGATACATCTGCCGGGACACTGTCCTTTTAATGTCTCTGGCTTCGGTTGTTCAAAATGTGGATAGCGCTATCCACCGGATAAATCACTATCCAGTGGAGAAGTATTAGAGTGATTTTCCTCAGACCGTAAAATAGTTAGTACACTAATAGAGGTTCGTAGATCTTAATTCCATTGTTTTCTTTTGTGTCTATTTGACTATTATACACTAACTACTAGAAACTGTTTCACGGTCTGAGGAAAATCACTCTAACAAAATCCTTTGTGTTATCCGCTGGATTGTGATTTATCCGGTGGATAGCACTATCCACCTTTTGAACAACCGAGGCCTGGTTCTTATTGTGATTCGTCAGTTAAGTCATAACGCTCTTTACTGATCCTCAAATTTTACTGAACCTGAGTAAAAGAAGCCCTATTGTTTTCATTGTTCTGTTGCCTGTACGTCTTTTGTTTTGTCAGCCAATCCCGTGAGGCGTTCCGAGAGCTTCCAGGCACCCTATTAATGGCTGTGGTGGCTCAAATCAGTGAAAGAACAGTTTTACTGTTTTATTTTATCACTGGACACGCTTGTTTCTGCAACTGATTTGATTTTAGTGTCCTTCCCTCCTAATTCTGTTTTGCGCGAGGTTGCATGAGCAGTATATTATAAACCGTCACGGGAAGCGAAGAGTGCTTTCTTTCTTTTTTTTTTTTTTAAGCTCAAACATGTTTAGAAAACCCTGATAACGGAATTATCCGGATTGGCTAAGAAAAGATATGCATTTTTAAATAATAAGCACAGTGAAAGACAAATTAAATATTTTTTTGCGATAAACAACAAATATTAAATGTCCCTATGGGATGAAAAAGATTCCATGTGAGCAAATTCCCATGCGTTTCTTGTTACAATTTGCATATAATTGCAGTTTGGTTAAAAAAAAAGTCAAAATAAAAATAAGTTGTTTGTCACAGATAAAGTCAAGGCTATCGCTCCCAAGAGAGCCCAATTCCTAACTGTTAAAAAAAAAATATATAAAAATGTTGAGAACTACACAACACCTTGAGAAATCACGCTTCTGAATAGATTTAATTTGAATCGTCACTTTCGAGTCAATCATTACAATTTCCAGTATTTTCAAAAGGAAGAAACAACTCGTTCTACTTCTCAAAAGCTTTCATCTGAACTGCCGCCTATTAACGTCACACTTCACTTCATCATCAGCCCCTCAGTCGTCCTCAGCTGTCCAATTTAGTCAGTAAAACCACCTTGTTCAGCGCAAGGAAAACATCACATGAAAGTACTATTCGATAGCTTTTATGATCACTTGAATGGTCACCGACTGGAGGAATTAATTTATCCCCAGACACAAAAGTTGGAACCACCTTCTACAGCATAGCTCAGTTGCTTTAATAGAATTTTAGTTTGGTTTGGTCTCAGTTGTATGCCCGCATTTCAGACCATGTGATGTTACTCAGGAAAATCGGTTCAGTCGTAAGCTTCGAAATTTCGTCGTGTATATGAACGCATAATTTTTAGAAAGATAAAAGAATAAACGCCGCATGGGTGAAATGGAAAACAAACAAACCATTAGCTGAACACAGAGGTTTATTTGAATTCTTGAATGGTTACTTCAAGATATTTTTCAGAGACTCGAAGGTTACTGGAACGACATTAAATGATATATATCGAGCATAAAAGAGTTAAATTAACAGAAGAGAGAAGAAGCTTTATGATCCTTACCTCGTCATTTAGGTGATGTACATCTCTTCGAAGCAAATATCCCTCTTGTTTACTTCTAGAAAAGCTCCCGTTTCCAACCACTTCAACGCTGCCTCCACAAAACACGTACACTTTGAGGCATGGTGTACCTCTGCCGTTTGGGTCACGAATGCAAGTGCAATTCCCGCTTCTGCATGAAATTTTGCTATCTGTTATTCTACAGGTCACTTCTTCGAAGTTTAATCCTTTCCGTGCTGGTGCCACTTTTGTTACGGACAAAACCAGCAGTGAGATAAATCCTGCAACAAACATCAAACTCGCGCAAGATATTGCAAGTTTCAGATACCGAGTATGCATATCGTCAGCCGGCTAGCCAATCCACGACCATACAACTTAATTATATTTTCAATCTTTGTATGCGAAAATATATACAGACCGCTGTTTCTTACAAATGCCTGTGTGCTGAGACGTGCCGAGTTATATTATTGTTGTATTAAGCCACTTGTGACCTAATAATGATCCTTTCAGTGCTTTCCCCTCCCCCCCCCTCCCCCCCCCCTCCCCCCCTCCCCCCCCCCCCCCCCCAACAAGCAAAGATCAGCAGTCGATTATTCATCCCTGCTTCGTCTTAATTCACTTACTGAAATGCTTAAATACAGTGTTATTTCGGCTGGAGAAAATGCAAAACGTCTCTTTTTTGGAGGCGATATTATGCAGATTGGGCATGTTCTTTTGCACGTTTGGAAAAAAAAAATAGATAAAGGTTATAACAATACCAGGTTTTTTTAACGATCTCGTGCCAAGACATGATTGTTTATCGTATAAAAGGTTACTCATAACTTCCGAATGTTGTCAGTATAGAAAAGTAATCTCAAACATGCGATTCAAGAGCTAGAAATTAAAGTGACTTAGAAGTTACGAACCGGCTCAAATAAGCATAAAAATACTGAAACTCATTAAAGTATTTAGAAAATGGTCACACCCACTCAGCCAATCAGTGCCGAGTATTTGTGTGCTCTATATCCCATAAACTGTCTTAAATTATGTAAAGAGGCGGGGGCTTTGAAACCCAGGGAAATTGTGGGGTAAAATAATTACTCATTAGTAAGCTCTATATAGAACATACTAATGAATTCTTTTGTTTTCCTTTGTTTAAAAGCCTAATTAGTATGCTCTATATAGAGCATACTAATGAGAAAATAGAGCATACTAATGAGTATATAGAGCATACTAATGAATTACAGGCTGCTAATTTAAACAAAAACAACTTGCAGTTATAAAAATGACAATTTTATTTGAAGTTTTCGCTTTACATAACTTAAGCAAGAGATTAATCACCAAAATAACAAAACCAAATTCGACTTAACAATTTTTAGGGAAAATTAAACGAAAGACTGGTCTCACCGTGCTTTGGAATTCTGTCTCTCTCTCTTTGCTCAATTTCGTTCACTGTGGTAGGCTTTTGGAAACGTGCATTTTTATCGAATTCATTCCCCAAGCACTCGGATATGTCTACGCTCTCAAAAGCAAGTAACTCATGAGTGGCAGAACGGCCTCAAGTTCCTTGAGCTCTGTATACTGGCTCATAGCCGGAGCAAATGAGCCATCAAAACAACAAAGAATAAACAAAGCTCCAAAGAAAGAAAAGCATTGTTATTCGTAAAATTCTACCAACATTACGGCGACATTCAAAACAAAATAACAACGTGATTCCCAAGTGTGAATGACACAATTAAAATACGCTCATAAATACAATCTGCATAAAATATGGTTTCTTCGCGGATGTGACCATTTTCTAAGACGGTTAGACAATGAACGCTCGTGTCCTATGGGATATAGCGCCTCTCGCATTAGATAGAAGTGCCACTCGGGCTACGCCCTCGTGGCCTTCCATCTATGCTCGAGGCACTATATCCCATAGAACACTCGCGTTCATTGTCTAACCCTTACATAAACTTCAGTGAAATACATAGACGTTGGGTTTACCTCGTGTAAAAACCTGTGACTTTTTTCTTTGCTTTCTACCTTTGTTTTCTTGCACTCTATTGTTTCAGTACCTTTTGTATTCTTTGTTTTACCTCACTCGTGAGTTGGCAGGTTTTTACACCGAGGATGAGCCCAGGCGTTATTCAGCTTGAGGTTTTGTAATAAGGCTGAGTATTTTTACGAGTCAGTTTTTATTCTTTCGAGCCTTTAGGCGAGTAAAAATGCTCAGCCGTATTACACAATTTTTCGCTGAATAAATTGTTTATTATACGACAGTAATCCTCTCCTAAAAAGGTTTTTGAAACTGTTTTTCCTAGCGCGCGGTAAGAAGAGTGTAATAACGTGTCATATTTGCACTCTAGAATGCTATGTCGAATAATAAAAGAATTTCTTCCACCACGGAAAAATGATCGATATCTCGACACATGTTAAGTATCAATATTATCTTCACTGTGAAAAGTAAATACGTCGATATCTTCACCATGTTTGCTTGTTAATAAAATTTCAAACAAACTCGGATCCTCCTCGGGAATCTTCGAACATCTTCGGCAGTGTTCGGAAGATTTGGAAAAATGATCGAAAACGTTCGCACATCCTTCGGACATTATTCGGAGAATTTTCGAAAATCTTCGTTAATGTTCGGAAAATCTTTGGTAAATTGCTTAAAACTTCGGAGGAAGGAGGAGGGGGAGGAGGAGGGAGGACGAGGTTAAAAATCATAAAATTTAATGACAAATCTTGTCATCTAATATTCCCAAAATTGCTTTAGACCACTTAATTGATAGTCTGCGCGCTGCAGTCTCCATTTTCCGCGCGAAGAAAAGGAAGTGGGAGACGTCTGCGCGCAGACTACTTAAAGGGGCAATGTCGCGAGGTGTCACGCAAGCTACAATCTTGAAAAACGTCCACTGGCTGTTTTACAAGTTTACGCCATCATCGTCGAATCCATTCAATCCTGCCGTGTCGTGTTCACCAAATGGTCTCAGATTTTTCACATATGTAAATAATCTATTTGTCTTGATTTTCGCCCGGTTATTTTTTCCGATTCTGAAATCGTACGGCTAAATTTCTCAATATGTACGAGCAGCGATAGAAATCAGTTGACCATGGAATGTCATGGAAGAAGGTTCTTCTTCTCTGTTGGCTAAATATAGTACACTTCAGCATATTAACATGGTACCAGAGTCTTTGTACTTCTTTACCGCCATAGACAAACCTAACATTTTTCTGATTTTGTTTCGCTTGAGAACAGAGCGATGAAATTGTTGGACTAAAATAAAAACAAGCAATAGCTCTTGTGTACGTGACCACTGGTTCCGTTTCGAGTCCTGTTTCGTATCAGCGAACAAAAGAAGTTTGACAGATAAAAGTGTAAATTAAAGTTACTAAAATTAGGCGAAACCTCGCGACATAGCCCCTTGAATGTAGCAAAAAGAGCAAAAATGGGGCGTGTACTGTAGAACATAATATTTACCTTTGGATTCCAGGCCTGATACATTGGCAATTCAGGACAATGAACGACCAGATATCCCAATAAACGGCTGAAACATATTAACACGAAAATATATTTTTTATGAACTTAGATGATAAGGGAAATTTTCCACCGTAAAGAGATTCAAAAGATGGCGTTTTTTCAAAGATTTGAAAAAAAAATACACGCTCATCAATAAAGACGATCTGATTAATCAAAATAAAAACTTTTTCCAGATAACTTTCCGTGTTACCCTGGTGTAGGGAAAGGACAGAGATCGCCATGTGTTTTTTTAGAATGATTGGGGAGATTATCCTTTCACTCCCAGAGTCAAAATGGAGACATTTAGTGTAGTTCTAACTTTAGAGGCTATGGACGAATTCCCATGGTGTGACCATTCAAATGAAACCTCTTCGGCAGTACTTTTGTATGGTACCATTTGTTTTTCAACATTTTACAAAATGAATTTTTTTTGTTGAATTGTGATGTTTGACACTGTTGGGAGTTAGAGGCCGGTTAAAGCCGGGGACAGTGTCACGGGAATTGCTAACTTTTTGGATGGTCAAAACCATGCTACAATACCTTTAGTTATTAACAAAATAATACTAAAACACCAAGAGAAAGAGACAAATCAATTCTTGTAAGAGAACAAATCATGGTCTTTTCTAGTCTATTTTGGAATCGAAAATGTGGCAACTTGATAAACGTTTGGCTAACCTTTTTCAAGTTGCAATTCATTCACATCCGGCCAGTCCGTCTATGACAAGAGACACTATTCGACAGTTTTGGTATATTTTGGATATTTAAATATATCACAAAATTGGGCCATTATTTTTAGGTTTCTAATGAATACAAAAAACATTTTTTTTTAATTACACATTCCCGTGACACTGCTCCTTTAAAGTGTCGAGTGAGTCGTTTGATAATACCACACACAACCCACAACCCACAATAGGCCACTCCGAAAAATACCATAATAATCTTTTATGTGCATGCTCAGCCTCACCGGGGTGTAATTATTCAAGTCTTCTTTGTCAGAATGTCACAATGGAATTCAGGGTACATGAAGGAACGCTAGGACGTAGCATTGTGTGTTCGTATACAAATGTGCACCGTATGCAAATTGACAAGAAGTTGAAGCATAGCACGTGCAGTTTGTGCTGAAAACAAAGGAAATTGGAAAAATCAGGCGTACATCAAGCACCACCCAAACCTGCGCTTTAAAGAGTATTATGGTATTTTTCATAGTTTCTGGAGTGGGGAATTACTTAAAGGGGATATGTCACCTATTCTTAGTATCACTTTGAAAAGCTAAAAAACATATTTGTTTCAATAGAAACCTACAAACAATGGTCCAGTTTTGTTAACAAATATACCAGCGCACAGAAGCTAGAATCCATTATCTTTGGCTGCAGATGGCCAGGATGGAAATGGATTGCAACTTGAATAAATTGGCCATTTTTTTCAAGTTCCTCCCAAGTGTCGTGGAAAAATCGCAGACAAACTTATTATGGTTTGTTCTTCCTTGAAGAAATCACTTGATATTTTCTTCTTGGTGTTCTAAGAGCAATTATATGTTTGAGAACAGGTACTTTGTCAACTATTTAGTGCATTTTGTCCAAAACACAGCAAAACCTGCGTAACAATGCTCCTTTAATTTGCTCTGACGGAGGGCTAGCGCTCGAAACGTCAGCTTATGAATCTCTTTAACCCTCATACTACCTCTTTAACCCAGCATACAAATCATACCAACAGGGGTCAAAACGGATCCCATAACAAAGTAGTATAACAAACTTTACAATAGTTTACAACCTTTAGAAAATTTATGTTCAATAATAATAAAAAAATTGTGAATGCAAATAAACCTTGCTCCTTGCAATTAATAGAATATGGTTAAGTAGACAAACTTGCTTCCTAAGTGATTTTAACATCTTAGTACAAATCATGACTGCTGGGGTCCGCTTGTACCCCATCACAGAATTCAGTATGATTCATAGTAACTACTTTTTAAATATGAACTGTAGTATAAGATGCATAAATGTATTTGTTTTGACGTTATTTGGGTTTTGTTTGTTAATTTTTATTTTTGTTGTCACTGTCGATGCTATTGTTTTTGTTGCTGGGGTCGATTTGGACCCCAATAGAAAACTGAGCCCCACATTTCCATATCCACGTGTAATATAAAAGTAATATTTGCATTCAACGTGGCTCATACATAAAGACAAATTCCTTACATCTCGAACACATTGTCCAACCATGTGAGCTATGGTAAATGTTGATTATCAGCTGGGGTCTCATTGGACCCCACTTGGTAGTATGAGGGTTAACCCTATTCGGCCTGGGCTTTTTTTGAGTTTCTGAGCCTGGGGGGGAGGCACATTTTTTTAAAACCTCTTAAAAACCGTCCAAATTGACGCAAAATTAATCAAAATCAATAAATAAACGCTAAATGACGTAAAAATACAAAAGTTATACCAATAAACATTGTTTTCCTTCATTCAAAGGTATAAATATGCAAATTTCCAAAAACATGGCTGTCAAAATCTTGTTGCCATGGAAACGTCAAGTCACGTGATCAAAAAATTGTCATATTAAATTGTTGCCAGATAAATTTTAGGAAAAGTCACAAAGTTTGATGGCGTTTGAATACATATTAAAGAAGTTATGAATGTTAAAGTTAGCGCGGGCACTTTGTGCCCCCCCCCCCCCCCCCCCCCCAGGCCGAATTAAGGGAACACTGTCCTGCTGAAAGAACGCAATTCTGCATACTAAATTTCCATGTTATATCGCCAAATGCCGTTAAATGTACAACTTAATTGGATAAAAAGATTATATATAGAAAAACAGATGCAGTAGTTTGGAGAAAACGTGCAGGATTGCAAGGATGTAAGTGGATTACGTTCACCAATTTTGATTTAGTGACAGGCGGTCAAGAAATCAAAGTTTCCATTCTGGTGGAATTTTGAGGTTTTCGGAAAGATTTCGGAAAGATTGCTCCCTTACTCGAGTACCCGTCCTTGTCCTAGAGAGAGATTCAACTGTTTCATATACAATTTAAAAATTGTATTTCTGCAGTCTTTAGTTTCAGTCTCTCAAAGTGTCTGTTGTAGGGACGTAGTCGAAATTCCTTGCAATCGCTCGTAACTGTTTCTACTTCGCGAAGAAAAGTAACAGCCTGACGTTGCTATGACAACAACACCCAGCATCACAATGGCTAATGGCCACACAGCATTGTTCAACACCACTTTGTTGTAGCTTTCTTCCGTAGCTTTTTGCCGCACGATTTGATTGGGATCCTTTGGATTGTAGTAGCATTGAAGTGACGACCCAATTGGATTGCCATTCTGGCTTTGAAATGATTGTAGTAGATGATTGGAGTCTTTATCTGTTTTATCCATGCATTCTTCCGGTTCATAACTGCACTGAAATTAAAGAACGAGAAATGGAATTAGAAACAGGCCCGGACACAGTCACCAGTGCCACACAGGCAGTTCAATACAAGACACAATTACTAGAAACACTCGGCTCAAGGTAAGAATTCGCCATCCAATGTACGCGGCTTTCCGTCCTCCTCATGTTGAGTCAAACTGCTTTTAACATCGCAGGTCATTACCATCAACATTGGGAAGAAGCACCGAAAAAGTGTTTCAGCAATTGTGTCCGATATTATTGCTTGGTAAAAAAAACATTATCTCGCACAACAAAATCGCCGCGTGAGTCCATTTCAGTTAAAAACTGTTTAAACAACATTTCGAAACATTCATCCAACACTTATTCTGGAAAAATGTTGGGACATTTTCAACAGGTCATCCATTGGAAGCTTGTTGAAATCTTGTTACCACAAATTTAAATTGGTTCAAACTTTCATTCAAAGTGATGTTCCGACATTTCCTTTGTTCTCGAAAATGTTGGATTACGTTGAAGTCACTTTTTAAACGACTGTTTTAGTGTTTAAATACCGTACTAACCATTCAACATCCCGGTTTCTTGCGATGAATTTTGTTTGATATATTGGTGCGATTGTTGGGCAAATGTTGTAACCGTTTAAACGGGCCTTTAACGACTATTTCGGAGGTGTTGCGATTGATGCACACATGGTATTTCGTCTTATTGCGAGCATGCGTGCGTGCGTGCGTGCAGTGGAGGATCCAGACACCATCTGCGATCATTGATCATGTTATGAATTTCAAATCACGAACTTGTTGGCCGAGTAAAACACTGATGCGTTCTCAATCTGCGACTATTTCTTCTTATCTGAATCTGTCGGCAGAAATATCGCCAGTAGAACAAGCCTCATGGCAGAGATCGAGCGGAATTTAAATATTTATTTTAAATATTACATGTCTCTTGGTATGTCGCAAACATGACTGTATATATCGAGGTCAGTCAACCCCATTGAACGGATATGACGTAACGATAGTCTAGGGTGGGTTTGAGACTACACGCCGGCTCGTAGGTCCAAGCTGGCTTCGATAAAAATCCCAAAAGGAGCCAGGAGCTTGCTCAGTAAGAGCCAGTAAGCTTGCTCTATTATCTTGAAATAGGAAGTAAAAATTGCCAAAATTGATGAAAATGAAGCAAAGAAATATTAACCAAACAGACAACAGCTAAAAAAGTCAACAAAGATTGGCCAATTTAATTTTTGATTTATTCACCGCCTGTCACTGTCGAAATCAAATTTGATAACATAACATAACATAAAAACTTTATTTTAACACAATAAGAATTAAAGGTAAAAAGCTTGTGGGGTCGTGTATACTTACTAAACCAATATATGCTAATTGAACTATGTACATAAAAATTAATAAGTACGGAACTAATAACAAAGTATTAATCTAAGACCTTAAAATAATAATTTTAATTTCTAAAAATGTACCTAGTCACTGTCTCTATATCGAGATGTAGAGGCAGTGGAACTGTCGAAGAGAAAGTTGTTAAAATATCCCTCGGTAATAAGTACTCTTTTGATTTCCTTAAAGTTCAGATTGTCTATTTTATCATTTTATCATTTTGTCATTTTATTGATGAACTGTTATCCACTTCCATCGTTGCAATCCTGGCTTTATCTCCAAACAACTGCGTCTGTTTTGCTCTAAGAACCTTTTTATCCAGTATATTTGGTGGCATTTGGCGATATAACGCGGAAATAAAGTTAGCGAAATAAAATGTTTAATTTTCCTTGGACACCGTATGAAAAGAGAACCATGCGAACAGAGCGGAGCATATGGCAGCCAAGGGGTTGCCCAATATCTTGCGATGACAATTTTGACAAAAACTCGAAGGAACTAAAACTTGAAACTCATTATTTATCACTCAAAAAGCTGAAACGGTGATAATTTAGATTTCACATCCCGGGTTCAAACCGAGTTGGTTCCGAACGACGCAAATGAGCTTGATACAGTGGCCGGTTTATCACGTCAAAAGGAACACAATAAAAACACTTTGTTTGCCTTCCTCCCCCCACCCCCCCCCCCCCAAAAAAAAAAACTATATATATATATATATATTTTTTTTTTTTCCCTTGGGACTTTTGTTGTTCCATTACTTTTCAGCAGAACTACATGTTACTGTATAAAGTCATTGTACTTCTAAAGTTCTTTTTTTGTTAGCTAATTTTTAAGAAACCGTGTCGTGCAGCGGGTTTTAAATGTTACATAACATACCTGTTTACCGAGGCTGTGAATATTTTTCAGTAATAAACGTGCGTGTCCTTCCTCCAGAGACCCATTCCGGTTCGAATCTTTTCCACACAAGACATAAATCCTCAAACACGGATAGCTTGTATCATCGTTTTTGTTGTCCGCGCATTTTGCTTTTATGTCCATATTACCAGAAGCGATTGTACAGTTTATTTCTTTGAAATTTTGCTCCTTGCGAGCAGGAAAGACCCTGTGAATCGCAACGGCGACTAGGCATGCTGTACCAACTAAGAATATTCCAATACCTAGCAAAGCGGCTACTTCGAATTTCGAGCAGCGCATTTTCAAGACTTGATTCGGGTTTCGTGTCGGCAGGTAAGAGTTGACTACAAAGAATGAGACGATTCAAACGTGCCGTGGTAAAAATAGTACCTAGAATGAAACTGATACCTGTCAGTTGTACGTACTCAACGTCGATCAAACGAACTTTGTTTTGTTTTGTAGCACGCAGTAAATAACGTGACGCGTGACCCCAAAGAAAACGCGACCTGAGCGCGTGACTTTAGAGATTGCCTGACGTTCAAAACATGTCATGTTTCCTAAAAGATGTACTACCCAGAATTTCGAGCAGCGAATTTTATAAACTTGGTTCAGTTTTTGTGTTGCAAGTACGAGTTGGCTGCAGAGAATAAAACGATTCGAACGTGATGCGTTAAAATTAAAATAGAACAACCTCGTTGCCAGGGGATTTCATCTACCCACGCCATGTACTGTACGTGCAACCTCGTTCCCAGGGTCTCTCTTCTTCCCGCCCCGGGAAGAAGAGAGACCCTAGGAACAAGGTTGCTGTAATTGCTCAACTTCAATCAAACGGACTTTGTCACTTTGTCCATAGGCGGCCAAAGTTCACTATCAGATAACCGGGACGTGACCCTTGCTTTATGAGAGGTATTGTGTTACAAAGATTTTGTATGGGAACTCAACGGTTTTGTTTCAAAACTTAAAATTTCGAATGTTCTGTGCATAAAATTGACTTACCCTCTTGCTGTGTTGTATTCTTTGCTGTTTGCCTGCTCCTCGGGGCGATTTAACGCGATTTCGCGAGTTATCAATATTTGGGTGTTCCACTGCTGAGAAAAAAGCAAGGCAGAACACTGATTTCTGGAGTGCCTGCTGCTCGAAGCGAATAAACGATAACAGGAGCCCTGACAATACATGCACCGAAATTAACCCTGATGCCACAATTTCTCCATAGAATCAAAGCAGATATGTTAAAGTTCCCTGTCAGTTTACTCGAGACGCGATTCCATAAAGAACGCGTTCCCTGCGAAACATTTGTTTCGAGTCAGCTTCGCTTCGAGAAATCCGACGGGGGAATTAGACGCCTTCAGAGTCGCGTGGAGACATTCACCGTTCGCATGGTATGTCGGGTAAAAAGATCTAGCCTGACGGAGGTAGTCAGCAGCCAGTTGTCGACAAGCAAACCAAAATGCTCCCGGGTCCCCTCGTGAGTATTATTGTCAAGGCCAGAAAGACGCGTTGTTTCAATCGACCAATCAAAATCAAATCAAGTCACCTGGCGCTTAAAAGTAGGATTTTGTAACGAAAAGCAGAGATGATTTACGGAATAGCTAATACTAGCCTGCATGACAGGCGCTTTATGAGCCAAGCAGGGCGAGCGAAGCATTTCACGCGAAGCGCGAGACGAGGAGAGGGGAAAAAAAAGCGCCAGTAGACAGTCCATTGTTCTGGCTCTATCGCCCACCAACTCCCACCAATATTAACTGACCGCAGTGATTTAGAAATAACCAAACAAAACACGATCTTTATCGCAAGTTATGCTAACCGCAGACTTGCGCTCACATTCAATCACGAACTGAGAAATGAACTGATCCTATGAAGCAGCGAATAACTCGTACTTAAAGTGCCTTTGAAATGTAATTTTTTTATTTTTTTATTTTTTGGCTACTACTGATCTTACAACTCTTTCAAATTGAGAAAAAAAAAACATTGTTATGCCAAGAGCTAGAGTAAGCAAACGACGGAGTAACTAAATATTCTAAACGGCTCTGGAAGGCGTAATTCCTCCTGTCAGTATCACAGCTAGAGATTTTTATCTAAGATCAGAAAGTAAAATCTCTTAGGCACGTACTTAGGGTAGATGTAGCCGTATTCTAAAGCTGGGCTAAAATGCTTTTAGCGACGAGCAGGATTTGTGTTAGGCCTGTCACCTTTTATAACAACTGCAGGAGGAAATCCAAAGTTTGATGAATGTTCCAGTCGAGGAAACACGAACAATAACCAAGGTAAAATGTGTAATTGCAACACGAGCGAGAGCTTTGTTTTATCTTATTGTTTACATTTGGTATAACTGATCTCACACATTGTCACGTGGTATAAATTGGCCAATCAGCATTACCGTCTACCAGATGAACGGTCGAGGATTTGTGGAAGAGCAAGAACAATGGACTGTCTACAGGCGCTTAATTTTTTCCCTTCCCTCGTCTCGCGCTTCGCACTCGTGTCGCGCTCCGCGCGAAATGCTTCGCTCGCTCCGCTTGGCTCATAAAGCGCCTGTCATGCAGGCTAAGCTAATACTAGCAATGGGTTTCCTCTGAGTTGAAAGTTGTCATATTTGTAAACATGACTTGATTTGATTTTGATTGGTGGATTGAAACAACACACTTTTCTGGCCTTGACAATAATACTCACGAGGGGACCCGGGGAGCATTCTGATTTGTTTGTCGACAACTGGCTGCTGACTACCCCCCGTCAGGCTAGATCTTTTTACCCGACATACCACGCGAACGGTGACTCTGAAGGCACCAATTTCGAAATTCTCGAAGGCTGGCATGACTCGAAACAAATGTTTCGCAGGGAACGCGTTTTTGATGGAATTGCGTGGCGAGTGAACTGACATGGAACTTTAGCGTATCTGCTTTGATTCTATGGAGGAATTGTGGCATCAGGGTTAATTTCGGTGCATTTATTCGCTTCGAGCGGCGAGTACTCCGGAAATCAGCGTTATGCCTTGTCTTTCTTAGCAGTGGAACACACAAATATTAAACGAAAACTCTCCGAAATCGCGTTAAATCGCCCAAGGAACAGGCAAACAACAAAGAATACAAAACAGCAACAGGTATAACTCAATTTTATTCAAATAACATTCGAATTTTTAAGTTTTGAAACAAAACCGTTGCGTTCCCATGCAAACCTATATAAATCGAATCTTTGTAACACAATACCTCTCATAAAGCAAGGGTCACGTCCCGTTTATCTGATAGTGAACTTGAGCCGCCTGTGCTTTGTCTTGTTTTGTGGCACGTAGTACATGTAACATACGACCAAACCCACGCCATGTTGAGTGGAACGACTGATTTAATTTGTTACCCGTCATGCCTTGTAGCGACATCGCAATAACATACATTACATATGCATGACATACATTACATCTCTCTTTCTCCAGCAAAGACGGAAATAAATAGTACGTAAATATAACAACAAAATAAACAATAAATAAAATATAAATAAGTTCAAAAGTTCGTAAGTTCAAGTTCACAAGTTCGCATTCAGCATTTATTGTTCACATTCGTTGTTTGCATTCAGCATTCAGTGTTCGCATCCCGCTTTAAACTTCAAGTGTAACAGTCCTTTAGGTATGATGGGGTCTTAACCAATCGTCCCGACCTGGTCACTGTAATAGGATCTTCTGCAGACGCTACTGGCTTGGCGGTTTCCCTTTGCACGGTGGTTTCCCTTTGCACGTTGACTGGCTTGGTGGTTTCCCTTTGCACGTTGGTTGGAGCTAAGGTTATCTCAGTCTGCTCTGGTACAATTGTACCTGACTTGAACTGACCAACTTTGGCCTCACATTCCTGTTCTCTTGGTGCTTTGCTGAAATTGAGGTGTCGTCTTTTTCTGCGATATTTCCTTCCACCTTCTGCCTCAACTACATAAGATCTTGGAGTGTGATGTTTGTTTGACACTACAGCCGGTACCCACTCATTTCTGTGTTTCATCATGACTGAGTATCTCCAGTTTGAAGTGACTCCAACTCCCGTCCACAGTGTCGATCAAAGTAATGTTTTTGCGTTTCTTTCATCTTTTTGACCTTCACAACAACTTCGTCCTGTCCTTGTGGTCTCAACAATTCTGCAGTGGTGGGTAATGTTGTTTTCAGACGTCGACCCATCATCAATTGTCCTGGGGACTGGTTAATTGCGTCAAGTGGCGTGTTTCGATAGCTAAGCAGAGCTTTATTTATGTCGAAAGACTTTGACATCATGTTTTTTGTTGTTTGAACTGCTCTTTCTATTTGTCCATTTGATTGCGGGTAGTGAGCGCTGGTTGTTGTGTGCGTGAACTCATAGTCCTTCGCGCATCGCAAATTCCGCAAACTCGGCTGCTCCGAACGGAGGCCCATTGCATTCATTTGTCGCTTACAACTTATTCGGGTATACCATATCTTGAGAAGTGTTTCTTCAGTACATTAACTGTCGCCTTGCTGCTTTGGTTTTCGAGTTTGTCTACTTCAATCCTCTTAGAATAATAGTCAACAGTACACAAGTAGTGATGATTGTTCATTTCAAACAGATCTGTGCCTATTTTTGCCCATGGCCTGTTTGGAGGGTCATGTGGTATCATTGGTTCTTTGGCTTGCTGTCTCTGGTGCTGACTGCATGTATAGCACTTGGCTACTTTGTCTTCAATTTGCGTTGACAGACCTGGCCAGAACAGCACGTCTCTCGCTCGTTGTTTGCACTTGACAACACCCAGGTGCCCCTCGTGTATCTTGTCTAACATTTCTGACTGCAGGGAGTGAGGCACTATCACTTTTGGCCCTTTAAACAGCAGTGCATCAATTACCGAAATTTCGTCTTTGTACGCCCAGTACTGTCGGAGGTCTGGGGAGAGCTTAGCTTTGCTATCTGGCCATCCCTCTAGTACTGTGTCAGTTAGGGACTGCAATACTGGGCCTGCTGCTGTAGCTCGATGAAGCTCTAGATACTTTTCCCGTGAGATGGGAAGATAAGCTGTGAGGCTCACTTCACTGACTTCTATGTCCTCCACAAGCGTTTCTTTGGTTTCTGGCAAGTACGGTGTAGTAACGGCTAAGGGTGTCTGCTAGTTTCATTTCCTCCCCAGGCTTGTATGTAACCTTGAGGTCATACCTTTGTAAGCTCATCATCATTTTCCGCAATCGCAGAGGTGCCTGATGGAGGTTCTGTGCTAGGATCCTCTCCAGCGGTCTGTGGTCAGACTCAACCTGCACTGTCCGTCCATAAACATACTGATGAAACTTCTGACAGGCGTAAACTATCGCAAGTAACTCCTTCTCAATCTGTGCACACTTCTGCTGCGCAACTGTCAAGGCTCTAGAAGCATATGCAATCGGCTTGTTCTCTTGTAACAATACCGCGCCAAGTCCATTAGCACTGGCGTCAACGTTGAGGGTGACAGGCCTCACCTGGCACTTCTTGCTATTTAACTTGAGACCAAACTCTCTTGCTCTGTCTAGGACTTGTCTCAGTCTTGTATCGTGCTGGTCAGTACTGCTGCCCCAGATCAGTATGTCATCTACAATGGCTCCTGCAATGGGCTCTGCTCCAGGTATGCCCTCCAGCATCTCTGTCATGTATCTCTGGAATACCTCAGGTGCTGATCTGATTCCGAAAGGGAGCCTTTTAAATCGATACCTCCCGAAGGGAGTGTTAAACGTGCACAGCTTCGAGCTTTCCTCGTCTAGCTCAATTTGCCAGAATCCTGACGTTGCATCCAACACCGAGAATACTTTGGCATCTGGCATGTCTGCGACTATCTCTTCAATCGTCTTCATAGGGAAATGTTACCCGGTAAACATCCAAGCCCGTGGAAGAGATCTGGATATTCTAGTAGAATATCTGGACGTGCATCAGTAATGACCGACGAGTCTATGACAGAGTTCACCCGCTGGACTAAATTGAGATCCTTGCATGCTTGTGCACTTAAGACGGACCGCACATCACCTTCTGCAATGTAAAACTTCATGGGGTACGTTTTGTCCTTGTGTTCGCATAGGAGTGTTGCGCAACCATGAATAGGTGTCTGGTGACCAGAGTACGACTTTAACTTGGCTACTGTAGGTTGAATTGTTGTCTCCCCTCCTAGAGTTTTTAATGTCTTTAAAGACATAACATTGCATTTCGCTCCAGTGTCTAACTGAACAATAACTTCCTTGTTGTTGATGGTCAGCTCTTCGCGCCATTCACTAAGGCTAACTGTATTTACTACGTCTAGTATACATCCCACGTAAAACATCTCATCTTCACCTCCGCTGTCGGTTTCCTTTGTCTGAGCTTCATCACCACTTTCACATTTAGCCACGTATTGCACAGTCCTTCTCTTCTCTCTCGACTTGCATACTTTGGGGCAAAATGATTTAACTTGACGCACTTCAGGCATTTATTTCCCTTAGCAGGACATTCTACTTTACTGCTGTGCATGTAGCCACACTTTCCACACTCCTGTTCAACTCCAGATCTGCCAAGATCCCTCTTGTCTAATTTCTCACTCTGCCTCCGAGCTTGATTCACTTTAATGGCGTGAATCTTGTTGTCTTCTTCCTCCATGGTTTTGAGTTGCGTTTGAGACATTTCCAGCGTCAGTGCCATTTCAATCGCTTTCTCTAACGACAATTCTAATCCTTCTTGTATCAACTTTTCTCGCACTTTCTTGGAGTTGGGCCCATCTTACTGCCCATGGCGACTCCCCCTGTTTGATGGTAAAATTCGCCATTGAAAGTGAAGGCATTTACGGTAAGCACAAGTTCAGCAAGGCGTGTAAGTGTGGCTGTAGTTGGATCGAGAACGGTGCGTTTGTCTAGAAAGTAGGTCAACGCTCCCAGGCCACTGTGGTGTGGGATCACGGTGTATAGAGATTTGATGTCCATGGTATAGAGGAAGCGTTGGCCGTCGTCAGTGTTGTGGAATTGGAAACCGTTATAGATCTGGAGCGCGTGGTTGGTATCCTTATTGAAAGTGTTAAGATTACGGACTAGAGGAGACATAATATGGTCCAAGTAGGATGCAATATTTTCAGTGGGGCAGCTACATGCCGAGTCGATTGGTCTCCCAGGGTTGTTCTCCTTGTGGATCTTCGGAAGGAGATAGAATCTAGAGGTCCTTGGAGTTTGTACAACTAGATTCTTAGCTGATGGCGGGAGTTCGTTGGCTTGCATCATTCCGTTGACGGTTGATTTTATAAGTTGTTGATGCTCCTTGATAGGGTCACGATCAAGACGTTCGTAAAATCTGTCATCAGATAGTTGACGGTTTGCTTCGGCAATGTATAAGGGGCGCGACCATACAACAACTAATCCCAGGAATAACTTGAGACGCTAGCTATTCACTATTTAAACATGTTTGAGTTTGACTTCAGTCTACGGGACTGTTCAAAAAGCGATTGTCAAATAAACTTACTTTCACTACGAAAGTATGGAGGCCGACGTTAATCATCAACCTCTCATGTTTCTCCACCTCCCTGATTGTCGGCTATGCGAGCCGGGACTTGAAAACAAGGCGATATCGCATGGCGTATCAAGACACATTTTATGCCGTTCGCTGTTTTTGGTTCCACTCATTATCCCGACACAATCATTTTTTGAAATAGTATTGACGCCGTTAAATGAAACCTAATGGCCAGTATAAAAATTAAAATATAATTCCTCGATTAATGAAGTGTTCAAACGCGTTTGTAGATCGAAGCTTACATGTATGCATAACATAACAAGATGTTGTCATTATCCAGCAAGATGCAATACTCAGTGGCCCCAGCTTATGTTGTATTCTATATTTTGCCGTATAAAACGAGTGTTTAGAGCGAGCTAGGCAATGCGATCGGATGTCATACGAATAGGTTACTTTGGTGGTTTAGTGATGTGGAGGCAGCGTGATCGAGTGGTTAGAGGCGCTGAGTTGTAGTCTGACTCTCTGACCACCAGCTGGATTTTTAACATGGTAGTCCCTTGTCCAAATCCTTGACCACACCATGTACTAAATAGTCAACTGGTTATAAGCCTCCCACCAGTTGGGATTCTTAACAATGTTCATTTTACGTTGGATAATCATTTCAATGATTTATAGCGTCTTCGATTAGCACTGCAGTGCTAAATACTTTGACACTTTATTTATTTTATTTACGTAATTTGCCGGGCTAGCTTTGCCGTTGTGGAATTAAACTTGTCCGTTTAAAGGGAGGTTTAATAACAATTTTTGAACGGTTAATAATAGCATGCGTTAATATTTAATGTTTGCACGGGAACACATTTCTCACAGATAAAATATAAAGGAAAATACGGGCTGGTTTCTAAGAGTCTACATTTTTGGAACGAATCATAATTTGTTGGAGAGCGTTTCTGGCATAATTTAGGTTTTGAATGCAAAATAAGTCGAAATAAGGCGGTTTTCAGTGGGGCCCTCGGCCTCGCAAGATGGATGATACAATAAATAAACATTTTAACAATGATGTTTCCGAATTATGCGGCCTTTTCTCTTTTACGCCGGAAGTTTTAGGCCCCGTTAATATGGTCTCGGGTACCCTGAGAATTGCTTGGGACCACTCAAGTTTGTCACGATCAATAACACTGAATAGGCTATTTGGCCTTAAGTTGTTTTTAAAAAAAGGAAATTTATTTGAGATCCTCTGCGACGGAACCTCGCAAAAAGGTTCCATGGTTTCAATGAAAGAACGTTTGTTTTCTATCTACAGTTTGTGAAGAATTTATCTCTCTTCATTAATTGGTTAATGACATTTAAAAATATAAGCAAGTCTAACGGAGCCCTTCATTATGGTGAACTCGTGTTATTAACACTGGTCAGATAATGCGTCTATTATTTGATTTGTTACAAGAGAAGCGTGAAGCATTGAAAGAGTGGATTTAGGAATTACGAACCGGTACCGGCGAGTTGCCCTCAAAGTTGTAAGCCATTCAATGTTTTTATACTTAAAAGGAAACGAAATAAAAACGAAATAAAACAAAAACCGGAAAAGTTTGCCTACGTTTAGTTTCATTTTTGTAACCATGAGTAAATATATTGCTGTGGACACAGCCAAGTTCTGATGTTACTTTAGGCTTACTCGCTTTTTCCTACTTCTCAATGTTCCTACTTTAACATTTTTGTACCAGTATGTCTGGTAATGTAATATCTCGACTTGTTCACTCGGCCAGTGCTAAAGCGATGCCTCTAAGCTGATTGATCAATTAAGGGCGCGCGAATTGTTATCAATAATACATGACACGTAACTGGAGAAAACGCTATTCACTTTCTCAGACTTCAGACGACATTCATATTTATTTGACTTTTAAAAAGCCTAAAAAACATCAGTGAAAGTTTGGAAGATCAGCTAAAGATAAGGTAAGTTAAAGTTGTTATCCTTTATAAAGGCTGGTTCTCATATAATCGTCCCGGTCGTCCTGGTCGTCCGAGTCGTTTCAAAAAGTGCACGGACGACCGGAACGATTAAATGAGAACGCTTCTGAGACAACTCGGACGATCGCAAACGATCCGGACGACTAAGGGACGATCACGGTCGTTTGGATATAACTGTGTTCTATCCGGACGACTGCCGGGGACGATCGTGAAAAATCGGGGACGATCATATGAGAACTACTCTCAGGCGACCGGGACGACTGAGGCGATCGAAGCGACCCAAATCTACCCCAGAATGCACTATTATATCCCAGTATTCATAGCTCTACCAGTTTTAAAATGGCGACAACTCCAGGAATTAATGGTTAGCATTAGATCCCATCCGCCTTAACCACCTTGGACACCTTATTGAGACTTACATAACGTAGTAACTGGTTAGTTTTCAGTTGAGGTTTGGGTTAGCAGTTTATATAGTTAAATTGAGGCCTGAACACCCCGAGAAACTAGGTGGTATTCTGGTACGGTAGGTTATGTAAATGTAAGCCTACAATCATGGACAAAAGTCGTTGAGACACTCAAAATAAACAAACCTTTTTACCCAAGGCGCAAATACTCCCCTCTCCACACGTGAAACGTAGTCCCCCCTCCCCCCTTTTTCAATGTTGAAAACAAACAAACGTCAACGAAGCTTTTTGCAACATTGTTTAGGGGGGAGGGGGTGACTATTGAAAGAAAAGGTGTTTTCATTCAAATACGAAATATTATTCTCCGGTTGAAAGTGCTCTTTCTGCTAAAAAGTCTCAACACTTTTGTCCATTATTGTAGCTGAGGTCACAGGTTCAATCCTGAGTGGGGATTTCAGATTTTCTTTTTTACACTTAAAGATTTAATGAAAATAAAATTCTAAGTGTCGACATTACGTTATATAATTCTCAATAAGTGTCCGAGGTGGTTTAGGCGGATGGGATCTAATGCTAACCGAGATTAATTCTGCTTTAACAACCACCATTTTTTTTTTGGTGGTGACTAGAATGGATACTCCAAAATCAGGTTGGACCACCTCGGACGCCTTATTGAGACTTATATAACGGAGTAACTGGTAAGCTTGCAGTTGAGGTTGGGGTTAGCAGTTTATGTAGTTAAATTTAAGCCTAAACAACCCGAGAAGCTAGGTGGTACTGTGGTACGGTAAGCTATGTAAGCCTAAGCCTAGCTGAGGTCACAGGTTCAATCCTGAATGGGTATTTTAGATTTTCTTTTTTGCACTTTAGTGTCGACATTACGTTATGTAATTCTCAATAAGTGTGCGAGGTGGTCCAACCTGATTTTGAAGTATCCATTCTAGTCACAACCATTTTTTTTACGATTCTCGCGCCCAAAACATGTTGTCGGACCCAGTTTACGACCGCGTTATTGACGTTCGGGACGATCAGGACGATCATATGAGAACCCAAATCGCTTGAGCCGTCCCGATCGTCTGAGTCGTTAATAAGACATTTTCAAGCACCAGTTGTATACGATTTCGGTATCTTTCTTGTAAATTAGCTTATAGAAATGAAATTCTTCGACACTATTAAAGGTTTTCGTTTCTTTGCAACAATCGCAGCTGGAGCTGGAAATCAAGATAAACCAAATGTGCAACCAGCAATTGAAGATTACTTATGGTCAGGCAACTAACTAGAGCTATGGATACGGTACACCAAATATCTTTATCTTATTTAACAAGTACTGCCGTGATGCATCGATTTTTGTGAGATAAACAATACTGACGGGTTAATATAGATTCATTTCGGTAGATGAACAGATTTTAAAAAAGTCATATATTTCTTTGTCTCTCCAAGCCGAGATATATTGTTTAATTGGGTTGATCAAACATCTACATGCAAACTGTTGTCGTTTTTGTGCTTAGTTTCAATTTTTTTCAAAGTTACATGAAAGCTTAGAACTATTTTTCTTCCAACGTGAATAGGGCATAATTTGAGATGTACAGCTCAGGCTAAGGCAGCCTGAAATTTGATTGTGTGGAATTCGAGGTTCGATAATTTCACTGTGGAATTCTAGACGTTTTCGGGTCCAGTTGCCATTTATGTTTATGTTTGATCTTAAACAATCAAAATATCTAACAAGAGCCTCATACAAAAAAATTGTTACTATTAGCTGGCTAAAAGATAAGAAATTGAGCTATTTTCCGAATAATATATATGCTATATATATATATATATAGACTTAACAAAGAAGCAATCCTCGATATTCTTGACACACACTATAAACTGACGGAGGCTTTCCAGTACACCCAATTTTCCTTGTGTCACCCATCAGGGGTCAGAAAAGGATTCATAAAAGGTAAAGCACTAAGACTTTCAAGAACTAACTCTTCAGCAAAATCGTTCAACGAGAATATCACCAAATTCAAACTACGTCTCAGAGCAAGAGGCTACCTTGACAATAACTTTGAAAGAATTGCATGTACATCTGAAGTCAAGTTTTGTGAAAGGAAGTCAGCCCTACAACAAAGAGATAAAGCGCGGAAAAATCCTTCCTTTCGTTACAACGTACGTTCGAGCTGTGCCTAATTATAAGAATATCCTCATGAGCAAATTCAAAGTCAACCACTGCTAAGAGAAATTTACAAACTTTAAGATCCCTCCCTCTTCAAAAGGGCAAATCCCTAGCGGAGGGGGTATACTTGTTGGCCTTGTTAGAGCAAACCTATGAGGTCGCGATTCATCACGAGCTAATAAGTCGTGTTTGGCCTGTCAACACTTTGTATATATATAGTCGAAACATTTTCAGATTTCCCCTCGAAAATTTTCGGAAATGATCGGAAACGTTCGTGAACGGCTGATGAACGGCAAGGGAACGACTCGAACGGAAAGCCCTTAGTATCGTTTTCGCGTGAGAGTTCACAAATGGTGGTCGATAATTTTCTCGGCTGACCCAAAAAAAGCTGAAACTTCGCCAATCTTAATTCTTCATCGGCAACAAGAGCCGCAGACATTCCAATGCTTTTTGCTTCTGCTACCTGGTCGTCGATGATGCTTTGTAACGGACAGACAACCAACACTGTTTGATGCTGCCTCCTTTTAATATTTGCAGCCGCGGCAGCAAACAGTTGAAATATAAAGCTTTTGCCATAGCCCGTCGGCAAAACAGCGAGGACATCGCTACCTTTAAGTAGTGCTTCAACTGCTTGACATTGCTCAGGTTTCAATTCCACAGGAAACTTCAGATATTTAGAAAAATTCTCGCACGCTTTATGAATCAATGCAATCTCCTGCGCTCTCCGTCATTTTGTTTGTCTTGATCACGACGCACGAAGAATGGCACCATGACAACGTCATCATCAAATTAAATTTCAACCAATCATCGTTTTCCGTCCACTTTTTGAGCGGAGACATTCAAACTTCTGAGACATCGTTGCAAGCTCTCGATCCTTTCCCTCCCCCAACCCCTACCCCCTCCCCCAAACCCGAGCCCGAGAGCTTGCTCGCAGGCTAGAAAACTAGAAATAAGCTTGCTCAAAAGAAGGGGTTCTCAGGATTTCTCAGGAAATCCCAGGAATAACTTGAGACGCTATTCACTATTTAAAACACGTTTGAGTTACGTTTGACTTCAGTCTACCGGACTGTTCAAAAAGTGATTGTCAAATAAACTTACTTTCACTACGAAAGTATGGAGGCCGAAGTTAATCATGAACCTCACATGTTTCTCCATTGTCGGCTAATGCGGGCCGGGACTTGAAAGCAAGGCGATATCGCATGGCGTATCAAGACACATTAAACATTGGTTCCACTCATTATTCCGACACAATCATTTTTTTGAAATAGTATTGACGCCGTTAAATGAAACCTTGGCCGGTATAAAAAGATAATTCCCCGATTAATGACGTGTTCAAACGAGTTTGTAGATCGATCGGAAGCTTATGCATAACATAACAAGATGTTGTTATTATTCAGCGAGATGCAAATAGCTTAGTGGCCCCAGCATATGTTGTATTCTATATTTTGCCGTATAAAACGAGTGTTTATAGTAGTTAGGCTGATTGAATGCCATCGGATGTCATACGAATAGGTTACTTTGGTGGTTTAGTGATGTGGAGGCAGCGTGATCGAGTGGTTAGAGGCGCTGAGTTGTAGTCTGACTCTCCCTTGTCCAAATCCTTGACCACACCATGTAAATAGTCAACTGGTTAGCTTCCCATCAGTTGGGATTCGTAACAATGTTCAGTTTACATATCATTGGATAATCATTTCAATGATTTATAGTCCCCAATTAGCACTGCATGCAGTGCTAAATACTTTGACACTTAAATAAAGTGATTTATATATTTTATTTATTTACGTAATTTGCCGTAGCTTTGCCGTTATGGAATTAAACTTGTTCGTTTATAGTGAGGTTTAATAATATTTTTTGAACGGTTAATAATAGCATGCGTTAATATTTAATGTTTGCAAAGGAATACATTTCTCACAGATAAAATATGAAGGAAAATACAGCCTGGTTTCTAACAGTCAAAATTTTTGGAATGAATCATAATTTGTCTGAGAGCGTTAATTTCTGGCATAATTTAGGTTTAGAATGCAAAATAAGTCGATAGATGATACAAAAAATAAAAATTAACAAATGAATGTTGTTTCCGAATTGTGCGGCCATTTCTCTTTTAAGATTCAATGGGCTATTTGGCCTTTGGTTGTTTTTAAAAAGGGAAGTTTATTTGAAGATCCTCTGCGACGGAACCGGGCATAAAAGTTCCATGGTTTAAATGAAAGAACGTTTGTTTTCTATCTACAGTTTCTAAAGAATTTATCTCTCTTCATTTATCAGGTAGTTTCTTGGTGTTGCGGATGGTGTGATCATCAAATGATCGACGTAAAACAAAAGATTCAAAAGACACTGAACAATACCCACACCACAACACAAAAGCTAACCAACAGTGGTTTCCGCAAAACCAAGAAACACCCATTTATCGGTTAAGCAAGTCTAACGGAGCCCTTCATTATGGTGAACTCGTGTTATTAACACTGGTCAGATAATGCCTCTATTATTTAATTTGTTACAATAGAAGCGTGAAACGGATTGAAAGGGTGGATTTAGGGAATTACGAACCGGCACCGGCTAGTTGCCCTCAAAGTTTCAAGCCATTCAATGTTTTTAAATTTTAAAGGAAACTAAATAAAAACAAAATAAAACAAAAACCGGCAAAGTTTGCGTACGTTTATTTTCATTTTTGCAAACATGAGTAAATAGATTGCTGTTCATGGAAACAGCCAAGTTTAGGTTACTTTAGGCTTACTCCCCTCTTCCTACTTGTAAATTTCCCTACTTTAACATTTTTGTACCAGTATGTCTGGTAATGTAAAGTCTCGACTTGTTCACTCAGCCAGTGCTAAAGCGATGCCTCTCAACTGATTGATCAATTAAGGGCCCGCGAATTGTTATCAATAATACATGACACGTAACTGGAGAAAACGCTATTCACATTCTCAGACTTCTGACTTTGATATTTATTTGCCTTTAAAAAGCCTGAAAACATCAGTGAAAGTTTGGAAGATCAGCTAAAGTTAAGGTAAGTTAAAGTTGTTATCTTAAAGGCTGGTTCTCATATAATCGTCCCGGTCGTCCCGGTTGTCCGAGATGTTTTCAAAAAGTGCACGGACGACCGGGACGATTATATGAGAACACTTCTGAGACGACTTGGGACGATCGCAAACGACCCGAACAATTGGGACGATCGCTGTCGTTTCGATAGAACTGTGTTCTATCCGGAGGACTGGGACGATCGTGAAAAATCGGGATGATCATATGAGAACTACTCTCAGGCGACTGGAACGACTAAGGCGATCGAAGCGACCCAAATCTACCCTAGAATGCACTATTATTTCCCAGTACTCAAAGCTCTACCAGTTCCAATATCGCGACAACTTCGGAGTTTAACCCTCGGACATACACGCAAACTTATACTCCCACCGTGGTACAAGAATGAATGGGGGGCTGTGTTTGCAATGTTGCAATATTTCGGAAATATTTTACATCTAATAGATAGCCCGCGATGTGCTCTACCAGATAAGGTAAATATTATGGGTTGTGGCGCTGCTGGGGGATCTGTGACGTCATCCAAGATGGCCGCCAAGATGGCCGCCATCTTGGATTTTCTAAAAAATCAAAGTTTTGGGAAGAATGCTGATATTGCAAATATTGTTTGCACAATAACAATTCAGTTAAACATTTTAATGCTTTTGGTATCGTTTTAGGTTTTTTAACTGAAAAGAGGTAAAAATCACGCATTTTTATTCAAAATTGGCTTGACCACATGTTAATTATGACGTAATATCTCGTTCCCATAGCAACTAGTTGTCGCCAAACTTAACCAAAATGTGTCTCAATGATAAATGAACAGCTGCTAAAAACAGCATGTGCTAATCTTGAATGGTCTTGAAAATATGGGAGAAAAACCTTAAAGGGGCAACCACCCCTATTGTACAATCATACGTTTTTCGGGTCCAGTTGCCATTTATGTTTATGTGTAATCTTAAACAATCAAAATATCTAACAGGAGCCTCATACAAACAATTTGTTACTGTTAGCTAGCTAAAAGATAAAAAATTGAGCTATATTCGGAATAATATATATGCTATATATTAAGGCAAAAGATTTAACAAAGAAGCAATCCTCGATATCCACACATACTATAAGCTGACTGCAGGCTTTCCAGTACACCCAATTTTCCTTCTGTCACCCACCAGGGGTCAGAAAAGGATTCATAAAAGTTAAGATAAAGCAATTTCAAAGTTGTACGTCTCAGAGCTAGAGGCTACCTTAACAATACTGTTGAATGAATTACATGTACATCTGAAGTCAAGTATTGTGAAAGGAAGTCAGCCCTACAACAAAAACATAAAGCGCGGAAAAAATCATTCCTTTCGTTACAACGAACGACCGAGTTGTGCCTAATTTTAAGAATATCCTCATGAGCAAATGGCATTTTATTCAAAGTCAACTTCTGCTAAGAGAAATTTACAAAGATCCTTCCCTCTTCAAAAGGGCAAATCACTAGGGGATATAATTGTTAGAGCAAAACTATGAACTCACAATTTACATTATCACGAGCTAATAAGTCGTATTTGGCCTGTAAACACTTTATACACTTGAAATATAGTCGAAACATTTTCGGATTTCTCCTCGGAAATTTTCAGAAATCTTCGGAAATGATCGGAAACGTTCAAATGACCTACGGACAACTTTCCGACAATTTTAGGGAATGGGCTGAGCCAATATGGAGGTCAGTCTCGTTTTTATGACCGCCGGAAGTTTTTGCGAAGGTTTTTGGCCTGGAAATATGTTCTAGACCAAAAGGGATCAACGTCCATCATTACCCGGCGACTTCCAGCGTAATTTTATGACGAGAAATCCAAAGAAAAGAGCAGAACAATCGTTCTCCGGCAGCCCCACGATAACTTCCCTTTCAAAAAATAAGTTTCCGATATATGTTACTTAAATTTTAAAGGACTTTCATCGGATGCAAAAAGACGAGAAACCTTTAACTGGCCATGGCTAAAAAACTAAAAGTCATCAATCTACTTCCTGCAGGAGTTACATAAGATTGTACCAACGACAAATACAATCTTTGGACAAATGATTGGAGCTACAAAACCATTTTCAGTAATTACACTAGAAATAGTGCTGGAGTTGCGATTCTGTTCAATTATAATTTTGAATTTGAAATTGTCTGACATTTTTCGGACAGTGATGGTCGCTTTTTTATTGCAGATATACAAACAGCAGATCTCTGCTTAGCACTAGTTAATATATATGTTGTAGTTAATTTTTTATTTCAGGTAATTTTTGTTTTTACTTTGTTTCAAATTCATTAGCATACATTACCATACCCAAAAACAATGGAAAAATAAAAATTACCTGAGATAAAAAATTAACTACAACATATACATTGTATGCTCCGGATAACGACTATCGGAATTTCTTAAACCACATAAACTATTAGTATTAGGTGCAAGTATATAACAATTGGTGGATACTTCAACCTGTCTCTAAACGTAGAAATTGATGACCAGGGTCGTCTCAGAATAGAACCAACCACACAAAATCGCTCGCAGTTGTTAAACACAATCAGGACAATTTATACTTAGGAGATACATGGAAAGATTTAAATCTAATTACAAAGCGTTACACATGGCGGCGGGAAAAAAACCTGACCTTTGCTGTCGGTTATATTATTCCCTTATAAGCTACGATGCTATCAAACCCCGTAGGACGGTGTTTCAGTGTTTCAAGACGACAGAACATTGTCAGCATTTATAACGATTCCAATCGCCTATTCTGGCAATGAGACCAACAAAATCGGAAAAATAGGGTAAATGTGCGAAAATAAATTTCAGTCATAAAATGCAATTCGTTTGATCCAAAATAATAATGTACTTTCTTTACGATTTATTTAACATTATATTCACGTGGTCGGGACTAACTTTATGCCGCTGAGACCCGAACGGCCATATATTCATTTTATGTGCGACGGGCGCGTGACAAGCGTTGGTTGGATTTGATTGGCCAGTATAGGGCACACAAAGTATGTCAAGAATCTGTGACGCTCTCTACGAAGAAACATGGCCGTTTAGGTCCTTTTATACATGAAGGTAAACCTTCAATTGAAACTTAGCGCTGGGTGAAAATCGTACTGTTTTGATACTCTTAAGGATTTAGGGATGAATGAGCTGCCAAAAGTCCCAAAACTCTCAACTTGAAGTAAAGAAAGAGATTCTACTGAGAAAGTGAGCTCGCCCGAGCATTCTGCTATAAAAGACAAGTGTTTGTTTATTGGCATATTTTCGAATTTTCGTGACACGGACACTGAGAATTATGTGACAGGAAGCTTGACCCCTTTTGCACCATAAATTGATGCTTCTTCAACCCGTTGTTTACTGTTAAAATAAGAAATTAATCTAGTAAGATCTGAGATATAACTAAGCAAACTACAATGATGTATAATTGGGTCTCTCGAGTGAATTGTTATTTTTAACAGTGACGGCAATGATTTGTATCAAACACGTCAAACTTCAATATATCGTCAAAAGAATAAAATTATTGTTTTGGATCAAACGAATTTCATTTTCATGACTGCCAAGGTGAAGGCTTCTAAATAACCTCATATCAGAGAAATTTAACATTATCAACATTTATGACGATTCCGCGATTCCACTCGCTTGTTATGGCAATGAGGCCAACAAAATCGGAAAATAGGGTACATGTGTGAATGTTAAGTGCTATTAACCCTTCCCTTGTACCACGGTGGGGGTATAAGTTTGAGTGGACGTCCGAGTGTTAAAGAAAGAGTGGTTGAAAAAATTTGAATAATTGAAGAGTTAAAAAAGTTCTGATATATTCAGTAAAACTGAGTGTATTTTAATCATTGGGCAAACTGGACTGCTAAGTCTACGAGTGTTTAACCCACCAGATGAAACATTGTCAGCATTTATAACCCTTTTACACGCCTGTTGAGATCAACAAACCAGGAAAATAGGAGACAGTGAATATCAAAATACATAAGAGAAACCGTGTATAAATGTTAAGTGCTATTAAATTCGATCCCCGCCATATACAAGTTTGTCCCCGAAGGGTAATGATGATCGAATTGAATTCTTATCCTGACAGACGAATTAGTCGAAGACGAATTTTGTCCCATAATTTACTTTTAATTAGCCGTGTTTTTTTGTGCGCTAACAAACAAATTTTATCGATAGGTGGGAACCTGAGGTACACTTAATATTTACTCTGGTCACGCGTAGGAAAAAACAAATGATTTATTTTTCGTTTCTTCCTTTCTTTCGGTTCATTTTCTAAACGCAATAGAAAGTATTTTTACCCTGTTTCCACAAAACTATGGTAACAGTCGTGAAATGTCGGCTCGGAGAACTCGAAGTGATAAAGAGATTAGTTTCTAACGAAACTGTGGTGCTGCGTAGACGGGGAGAGTAAAACAGAAACGTTTTTAATAAGATTTCGAAATAGCCTTCGGCTCGTGTTTCTTTAACTATTTGTCGCTCTCCTAAACTTCCTCTTGTTACCATAACTATAGAAACACGGAAAACTGTTTCCATTTCCCATGCATTCTGTATTTCAAAACATGACTAAAATAAGATGTCGGTTACGAAAATAGGTTCGTTTTTAAATGTTAATTCGATTTCAATTTGACGTAATTTGTATCATAGTTTAAAGTTTGGTTTGATTATGTTTTAAAAAATAATTAAATTTCAAAGAAAATTAAAAGCAACATGTTATTGCGAATGGTCACTCCACAACAAAGTTATTGTAACACATCAGTAACTTTCATCGTAAAGTTTACACTTTTGCGATACCGTCTCTTCGCACCTCACCTTGAAGGTAAGGTCTTGTTTGCCTGGGACTTTTTTTTTGAATTTCCTAACCGTTTAATCACGCTTACCTACCAAGTCCAACTTGGCATGACTGCTCGCGTAAATATCATAATGCTTTATACAATGTAGGCGCGTCAATTTAACTTTCTGCTTCGAAATTCCAATTCAAACTTGAAATTCTAACTCGAACTCTGAATTCTAACTCCCACCTGGAGCATCTTAGTGGCTTTAAATTCGTTCTCTACGTCAGGCTTTTATTACACGGACAGCCAGCTCTGCATTTAGTTATTATTATATAATTATATTATTTTATTTTATCTTTTTCTTTTTAGTATAGTTTTAACTGTTTAGGAGAAACTGATTTAAGAGTTCTTTGATGGAACATTAAAACAATTTGCAGAATTGTAATGTGTTTTTCAACAGAGACACGCGTTTTAACGCTTATCTTCGTTAAAATAATAAAATTTAACTATCAAAAGCAGTTACTTCTCTATAGCTCAAATTGCTAACAGTTGCTTTTACACTAAAATCAAGCATTTTCTAATCTTGGCGGGACCGTTAGATTCCGGCATTTAGATAAGCCTGACAATCTAATATTTTTGTCACAAACTTAATTTGTAATATCGTTCCATCTTCCAGCAGCAATTATGGCTCCAGTAAAGTACTAAGGATTCTTTTTCCATCGCATACTCGAGAGTGACTTGATAAAATATTCATCTTGCATTCGCGATCGGGTAACGCAAAATCCTTTGATACTCCTTTACGGAACTAATTTTCTATTCACAAAATAAATACCGAAGTACTGCCCTCGGGTCGTACGTATAGCCTCTGCACATTTCGTGTAGAATCTTTCATTTAGAGCGTTTCATATTCACGAGTTGGCTCAATGAGGAGCCCTTGATTGTAAGGAAAGGTCGCTCAAATATGAGCCAGCGATATGTAGAGCATTTCTTTTTCGCTTACAGGAGCCTTTGATCGTATGGAGTTTTGATTTCCAGTATTAGAGAAATCTGATAGTCCTGCGTCTCGAAGTTTGGTATAAAGCAATGTACGTCAGTAATGTTTTTTATTTACGGAATCCTTGTCTGTGTTCTAGATGATCCTAATTAAAACCAATAAGTCAATCTGCACTACATAATAAGTTAACTATTCAAACCAGGCATTTAGTTTTTAAAAGGCAATTGGAATAGAGATAAAATGAAATTTTATCGTCAAAGAACCAATGCTGTACGTAATATTGCGCTAATAAACTATGTTCCTGATTTTAAGGCTTTGAAAACCTTAAACTCAGGAAAATAGTCTATAAGGTCAAAACCTTAAACAGCTTAAACTGACTGATCAGACATACAATTGTTGTTTGCAGTTATTTGCAGTCGTTATTCAAATAGGTGTTTTAAATTTCTGGAGTTTGCGTCAGCAAAATCGTTATATAAATAGTTAGGCAATTCCTGTTAGTTTTTAAAACTGAGGCAATTAGAATAGAGATAAAATGAAATTTTATCGTCAAAGAACCGATGTTGTACGTAATATTGAGCTCATAAACTATGTTCCTGATTTTAAGGCTTTTAAGAGCCAATGTCTGAAATTTTCGAAAATCGGACGTCACTCACAAAATTTCGGATTTCTTCATATTTTGCCCAAATAATCTCTATAGTGAAGTATTTTCAAAAATAACATTAAAAATTGTAACGGCGTTTTATTTTTTTCGAAAACGGGCAAAGTTTGAAAAACGGCAAATCGGCGGCCTTTCAGTTGTGAAACTGGCGAAAAATTACACATTTTCATCTCGCTCGTACAGAAAAACGCGATACCATACATAAATAAAATGTGGCCACAACATAAACACGCTCTTGTTCTTCACACTACTGTTATTTACTTTGGATTAGCAGTTGAAATAAGAATATTTCGGCCGTTAGAAAAAACATGATTTCTTCCATTTTAAAAATTAGCAAATTTGAACCAATTTCAACGCCGTGGAAACCCAATTGGTACGTTGAGTTTGAAAACAAAATTAAGACAGTCTTGAAGTACAACTTCTGCTGTTTACTGTGGTGAAATATTTCTGGCGGCACTTTAAAAGTGCCCCGTCGAGAGACCAAAATGTGAAGGGTAGTTTGACACCAGGAGAATTTGTGACACGAACCTGAGCGCCGACACTACGCACAAAATGTTTATCGATAAAAATAGTTCCTGAGATAGAGCCTTTTTCAGAATCGTAAAGACTTCAGAAGAACTTTATCTATCCTTCGCTAACTTAAAATGATATCTTTTAAGCAGTTTGTTGGGATACGGAGTAGAGACACGAACATCATGTTGTGCGACCTTACAAATAACAGCGATCAACACTTACCCGCTTTTTCATCAGAAAATTAAACTGACCCGAACCTTGAATTGCGTTTATAATAAAGACAACCCTGCACTCCAATCCATTATATTGCTGAGATCATATCATAGCGTTATTTACTCCAAATTTGTTAAAACAACAGTCGCTAAATGACAGTTCGGAAGTTTCCCACAATGTGTTGCAAAGAGATTGCGTGACGCGTAGCACGCTGGAATTTGTTGCGTGCTTATGGTATCGGTCACGGAAAGAACATTGCCGTGGAAAAGGTTTCAGGTCAGTGTCATTTAAGCCCCATTTACACGAGCAATTTTTCCTTGACAAGTTTACTTGCCAATTTTTATTGCTCGTGCAGTACAGTAATAAGCTCCTGCAGTGTACCAATAAGAGCAGCGCACCCCAGATTTCATGGCTGGGAGCCTTTAGGCTCTCTATGATTCTTCTATTAAAGAGCACAGCTTTGCACAGTATTTTGGTGCAGTCATGGAGCATGATTTATAATTTTAATTTCTTTATTTGGTACTGCCATAATTGTACACGACATTACTTAAAGTTTTAACCCACCATTAAACATACAGTATTACTGGATTGTAACAGTGTTAAACTGAGGGTTTTAGTGATTGACGTTAAAAGTGTTATTTAGTATTTGTAACCCTAGCCAAAGGAATTTTCCTAAAATCTGCTACGTGGACATTAAGTTGAAGAACTGTAAGTAGTATCTTGTAGTTATCAGTTCGTCCTTTGTCATCCTTGTAAGTGAGTCAGCCCACCGTGACCCACGTGCACCACTCCCGGTTTCTGGGTTGCTCAGTAGCAGTGGTTTTGTATATTGCAATAAATCTTTATATAGCCCAGCTGAGTCTTGGTTGTGATAGTAATAAACAACTATTAAAGTCTTAATAACTCTAGTTCTTCAAATGCACAGTGGACCAAGTGGTTGAATTGCTTCGATAAAGAAAACCACACAAGAGTCAAAATGCCATAAGTTGTAATAACTATTTATTAATAAATTTACTGAAAATTAGTTCTAAACTTTTTTTCATTTCCTATTACAACATGTTATGATTTTATTGCTTTTATGTCTGGTTTATACTAGATTATGTCTGGTTTATACAGATTTATGTCTCCTCCATATCCCCATTCCCATCGCCATATCCTCATTCCTATCGTACCCCAGGCCCATCATATCCCAAATTTACACCTATATGCTTAAAACTAAATATGATATTAGAAGCACAGTTTTTAATATTAAGACAGCAATACATTCACCCCCAAATTTTCACCTACTTTAGATCTGAAAACCAACGCGCTACCCACTACATCATCATGCCCCCACAAAAATACGGTATGGATACATACAATACAACTTTTATTTTATAGAAATCAGATTAATAGTGGGGGGAGGGGGTATTGAAATTCTTCCCCAACAGAACAGGGGGAACCTGAAAAAATCCAGATTCACTAAGGGGGGGACATGAAAAAAAAATGGAAAATTTGTTAATTTCTCACCCATTCCCCCCCCCCCCCCCCCCCCCCCTCCCTCCCATAAATAATGAACGGTCCCTAAGTTTCGGTTGTGCCCGCAATGCGTAAATCAATAATATCCTTGCCACATTTTCCTTGTTGTCCGTCTACACGAGCAAATTTCTGACTTAACAATTTTTCGTTGTCAAGGAAAAGCTAGCATGCCAGCTTTTCCTTGACAAGGAAAAATTATCCACTATTCTCCATCTACACGAGCAATAGGCCTTATCACGGTTTTTCCAAATTTTTATATTGGCCTGATAGCAAAAATCCATCGACACTACTGGAAAAAGCATCTCAAAATTAGTAAAGTAGCCGAGTTTAAAAGCGATATCTTTTAAAATAGTGGAGATATAGCTCCGCAAAGTCGGCAAATTTCACAGACGTTCGTATCGCGTAGCAAAATTTCTTGCCTACCGGTAGGATACAAGATATTTTCGAAAACAAAAGTGAAATTCAAAGATATTTTTTTCTTTTTAGCCACTATTGCACCCGCTTTCCGTTAATAGTTCATCAGAAAATTAAACTAACCCGAGCCTTGAATTGCGTTTATGATCAAGCCAATCATGCACTCCATTGTTGTAAATAAATTCCTGCACAGCAAAAGTAGAGGGAAAAAAAAACCGTTCACAGCGAGCGAAAGAAAAGTATGGAATAATCTCGAAAAAAAATTCTTGCACAGCCTCAAGGCGGAAAACAAATCATGCATCACACAAGGCTTCTTCAATCTTCTTACAAGAGAAAATAAAACTGTAAAAGTGGTTAGCAATCTTGCATTACATTGGCCCTCCATTTTCTAGCTTTACAAGGGCAACTATCCTCAAAATCTTCAAGGAGGGCCATCGATGGCGCTTTTTTCATCACTGCCGGGCACGGGCACGACGCATTTCTTTTGTAACTACATCCGGGTCGACCTTCCTGTCTGTGGATTGACCAATAGTAAATTTAGCCTCCAGGTAGGCTTTCTGCTTTTCATTGAATTGGTAGCAAGGGCTGTTCCATTTCCTTTAGCGCCCAGCCCGCCTTTAGGCTTTGGCCTTTGTTTGGGCTGCTAACTGAGCTTGAAAGAAAGGAAGAAGTGCAACGCTTTCGCTGAGGAGGGTGGCATACTGTTGTTTGGCCAGGTTCATTAGGGTGTGCCTCTCCGGTGACCTGGAGCAGGCTTTTAATGACAGATGGCGTTACAGGTCGGACGGCCGTTGAAACACTTTGATGCAGCCCCCGGGAGGTACTAGCCTGCAGGCAAGGCTCTCGTTCTTAGGGGTTGGGAGGAAGGGGTTCGGGGGGCCTCCTCCCCTCCCAAACCGCGAACCCGGTCCCGACCCCGAGAGCTTGCTCGCAGGCTAGGGGGGTACTCGGATATTCTTGGCTGGGTATGTGCCGCCCGGGTCTTCAAATTTAGACCCCGTTTTATAAAGAATTTGCACTCAAAATGTTACTCCATTCTAAAAATAGGTCAATTTTTAACACTCTGATTCTAGAAAAATGATACGGAAAATGATATGCGATCTCGGATGGCAGAGCCTCGAAGCTCGCTGGGCTGTCAGCCGCCTATCCCTGATTGTTCACGGCCTTGTGGACGTTGAAAGTCAGATTCTGGTTAGGAGTACAAGTGGGCGTGTAACTAGACAATTCCAAGGTCAACACCACTTCTGGAATTTCCTGCGCAGTATTTAATTTAGATTTCGTAGAAATTGCGTAACTTTCAATAGCCCATTTTTTAAAAAAAGTTATTTCTTTGTTTGTTCGACTTATACATCAAAATACGACAATTCTGCTTCCACATAAATCAGCAACATAATTGCTTTGATTTCAAACAGAAGATAAAGACGATAAAGTCACGATCTACAATTTCTTTATTCACCATCTTATGAAGCTTTCGTGCGTTCGAAATATTATACCTCGTTCTAGGAAATGTCTCTAAAATGGATACCCGTTCGTTCTAGACCAGGAGTCCCAAAATTACGACCCCGTTAGGCGGCACATACCCGTATAGGTATTTTTCGGAAGTACACCCCCCCCCCCCCCCCCCCCCCCCCCGCCCCTCCCCGGGATGCAGCCTTCCTGTGGGTATGAAAATACATTGGATGTTGGACGTTCAGGACTGTTTTCCTTGTCATCGGACGTGGCTGTTGAGACTGTAACTTGCGGTGGAGATGTCACAGAAACAGCTTTAGACCCACCAGCCGAAAACAGAACTGACAGCCAGCTGTAGCTAACATCTGTAATAGTATCACTATTCTCAGATACTTTTGCTTGCTTTTGAGACGTCAATATAAAGTCGTATTGACGTCTCAAAAATCTAGACAAAACTAATTTCGATTTTAAGGCGTGCGTTAATACTGCATTATATTGACGGCGTTGGAAGAAAATATATTCCGTACTGGGCTCCGTCCCCGGGGCTCCGCCGCTTCGCGACTCCGCCCAATACGGAATATATTTTCTCCCAACTAGCCGTCAATATAATGCAGTATTGCAATTGACACCTCAAAATCGAAATTAGTTTATAAGAGTATTGAAAACATAACTTCGTAGCAGAATAAAGGCGGTGTGTTATCGCAAAAGAGCCGGCAAGGGGCGTAGTGAAAGGGTGACCCCCCCCCCCCATAAATGACTTGTATATTTATCTACCAAATATACCTGAAAGACGATTTGAACATTAATTACAATTGTACCAAAACGAAGGAAACAGACTTTATACATTTCCGGACGTTACTCCTGTGACTTTTCCACGGCAATTAATGTTCTTTCCTTTACCGATACCATAAGCAGGCAGCAAATTACAGTGTGCTACGCGTCACGCAATCTCTTTGCAACACATTGTGGGAAACTTCCGAACTGTCATTTAGCGACTGTTGTTTTAACAAATTTGGAGTAAATAACGCTATGATATGATCTACAAGGCTCAGATATTCCAAACACAGCAATATAATGGATCGGAGTGCAGGATGTCTTTATTACTTATGCGCATAGCGCGCGTAAGGTAAGGTTCCGGCTTCGTTTTTCTTGTTATTTTTATTATTATTACTTATGCGCATAGCGCGCATAAGGTAAGGTTCCGGCTTCGTTTTTCTTGTTATTATTTTTATTATTATTATTTTTATTTTTTGTGTCAAGATTTTGCATGCAAATTTATGCACGCATATTTTAGTGACCGGGTCCTCGGGTCACCAACATTCTACAAAAATGGCTGCCGCGCTCGGCATGTGCTTGGTTTTTAAACCCGTAGTTTCGTGTCATCGGATTAATAACTCACATTTAAAATATTCAAAATGGAAAGAGAAAGCTTTAAGGAATACCCAAAGCCGCTATAGTGGAGAAAAAGGAGACCTTTTAGCAACTTATCTTGCTTCAAGGAAATTCATACGCTTTTATCAGTGTGGGGCGATCAAAACCGAAGAAGCAGAGTTTTAAAGAATTTTCAAACAGACGAGGGACTTTACCGTAAAAGAAATTACAAATTTTGGTGAGAATTTATGTTGATATCAATTTGTGATTCACTTTTTCTTTGTGTTCTGGTTAGTTTTGGAGAAATATTTATAAAACATGTTAAAATTCAATCGTAATGACATCTGATTTTATAATTTTATACCTGTAGTTCTAACTTCACACGCGTCGCCTAATACGCAAAGATGTCTGTGTATGTTTTGCAATTTTCATTTCCAAATCAGTTTCTAGGGCAATTTCCGATACAACTGGTGTATTTTATTCGAAAATTAGTCCTACTTTTAGTCTAGACCGAGTAAAAGTTTTTGTGCACGGTCGCGTAATTCTGTTATTGAGATTCACTAAAATTGAAAAAATAGCCCGGTCGTTTGCTGATTTCATTGCTTTTAAAAGTAGTCTTTTCAAATGTAACAGAAAGAAGTCACGGTTTGGGAAATAAAAGACGAGTGTGTATTTGATCGGGAATCAATAAATTAAATATTCAAAGCGAGTACAGAAAACGTGTTTTAGCGTGTTCTTTAGTGTGTCACGCAAAATTCGTTGAGGGGGGAGGGATGCGTGACCCATTTAAAATAAACTGTATAACTTTGTTATGCAAGCGCATAAGTACAGGCTACCAGTGTAGCCTCTTGTTACTCATGCGCATAGCGCACATGAGGTATGTTTCCGGCTTCGTTTTTCTTGTTATTATTTTTTTTATTTTTTGTGTCAAGATTTTGCATGCAAATTTATGCACGCATATTTTAGTGACCGGGTCCTCGGGTCACCAACATTCTACAAAAATGGCTGCCGCGTTCGGCATGTGCTTGGTTTTTAAAACCGTAGTTTCGTGTCATCGGATTAATAACTCACATTTAAAATATTCAAAATGGAAAGAGAAAGCTTTAAGGAATACCCAAAGCTGCTATAGTGGAGAAAAAGGAGACCTTTTAGCAACTAATCTTGCTTCGAGGAAATTCATACGCTTTTATCAGTGTGGGGCGATCAAAACCGAAGAAGCAGTTTTAAAGAATTTTCAAACAGACGAGGGACTTTACCGTAAAAGAAATTACAAATTTTGGTGAGAATTTATGTTGATATCAATTTGTGATTCACTTTTTCTTTGTGTTCTGGTTATTTTTGGAGAAATATTTATAAAACATGTTAAAATTCAATCATAATGACATCTGATATTATGTAAACAAAACAAGACTTAATTTTATACCGGTAGTTCTAACTTCACACGCGTCGCCTAATACGTAAAGATGTCTGTGTATGTTTTGCAATTTTCATTTCCAAATCAGTTTCTAGGGCAATTTCCGATACAACTGGTGTATTTTATTCGAAAATTAGTCATACTTTTAGTCTAGACCGAGTAAAAGTTTTTGTGCACGTTCGCGTAATTCTGTTATTGAGATTCACTAAAATTGAAAAAATAGCCCGGTCGTTTGCTGATTTCATTGCTTTTAAAAGTAGTCTTTTCAAATGTAACAGAAAGAAGTCACGGTTTGGGAAATAAAAGACGAGTGTGTATTTGATCGGGAATCAATAAATTAAATATTCAAAGCGAGTACAGAAAACGTGTTTTAGCGTGTTCTTTAGTGTGTCACGCAAAATTCGTTGAGGGGGGAGGGATGCGTGACCCATTTAAAATAAACCGTATAACTTTGTTATGCAAGCGCATGAGTACAGGCTACCAGTGTAGCCTCTTGTTATTTTTATTTTTTGTGTCAAGATTTTGCATGCAAATTTATGCACGCATATTTTAGTGACCGGGTCCTCGGGTCACCAACATTCTACAAAAATGGCTGCCGCGCTCGGCATGTGCTTGGTTTTTAAACCCGTAGTTTCGTGTCATCGGATTAATAACTCACATTTAAAATATTCAAAATGGAAAGAGAAAACTTTAAGGAATACCCAAAGCCGCTATAGTGGAGAAAAAGGAGACCTTTTAGCAACTAATCTTGCTTCAAGGAAATTCATACGCTTTTATCAGTGTGGGGCGATCAAAACCGAAGAAGCAGAGTTTTAAAGAATTTTCAAACAGACGAGGGACTTTACCGTAAAAGAAATTACAAATTTTGGTGAGAATTTATGTTGATATCAATTTGTGATTCACTTTTTCTTTGTGTTCTGGTTAGTTTTGGAGAAATATTTATAAAACATGTTAAAATTCAATCGTAATGACATCTGATATTATGTAAACAAAACAAGACTTAATTTTATACCTGTAGTTCTAACTTCACACGCGTCGCCTAATACGCAAAGATGTCTGTGTATGTTTTGCAATTTTCATTTCCAAATCAGTTTCTAGGGCAATTTCCGATACAACTGGTGTATTTTATTCGAAAATTAGTCATACTTTTAGTCTAGACCGAGTAAAAGTTTTTGTGCACGGTCGCGTAATTCTGTTATTGAGATTCACTAAAATTGAAAAAATAGCCCGGTCGTTTGCTGATTTCATTGCTTTTAAAAGTAGTCTTTTCAAATGTAACAGAAAGAAGTCACGGTTTGGGAAATAAAAGACGAGTGTGTATTTGATCGGGAATCAATAAATTAAATATTCAAAGCGAGTACAGAAAACGTGTTTTAGCGTGTTCTTTAGTGTGTCACGCAAAATTCGTTGAGAGGGGAGGGATGCGTGACCCATTTAAAATAAACTGTATAACTTTCTTATGCAAGCGCATAAGTACAGGCTACCAGTGTAGCCTCTTGTTATAAACGCAATTCAAGGTTCGGGTCAGTTTAATTTTCTGATGAAAAAGCGGGTATTAAGTGTTGATCGCTGTTATTTGTAAGGTCGCACAACATGATCGATGTTCGTGTCCCGGGGTTCGTGTCTCTACTCCGTATCCCAACAAACTGCTTAAAAGATATCATTTTAAGTTAGCAAAGGATAGATAAAGTTCTTCTAAAGTGTTTACGATTCTGAAAAAAGCTCTATCTTAAAGGAACTATTTTTAGCGATAAACATTTGGTGCGTAGTGGCGGCGCTCAGGTTCGTGTCACAAGTTCTCCTGGTGTCAAACTACCCTTCACATTTTGGTCTCTCGACGGGGCACTTTTAAAGTGCCGCCAGAAATATTTCACCACAGTAAACAACAGAAGTTGTGCTTCAAGACCGTCTTAATTTTGTTTTCAAACTCAACGTACCAATTGGGTTTCCACGGCGTTGAAATTGGTTCAAATTTGTTAATTTTTAAAATGGAAGAAATCATATTTTTTCTAACGGCCGAAATATTCTTATTTCAACTGCTAATCCAAAGTAAATAACAGTAGTGTGAAGAACAAGAGCGTGTTTATGTTGTGGCCACATTTTATTTATGTATGGTATCGCGTTTTTCTGTACGAGCGAGATGAAAATGTGTAATTTTTCGCCAGTTTCACAACTGAAAGGCCGTCGATTTGCCGTTTTTCAAACTTTGCCCGTTTTCGAAAAAAATAAAACGCCGTTACAATTTTTAATGTTATTTTTGAAAATACTTCACTATAGAGATTATTTGGGCAAAATATGAAGAAATCGGAAATTTTGTGAGTGACGCCCGATTTTCGAAAATTTCAGACATTGGCTCTTAAAACCTTAAACTCAGGAAAATAGTCTATGAGGTCAAAACCTTAAACGGCTTAAACTGAATTGTTGTTTGCAGTTATTTGCAGTTATTATTCAAATAGGTGTTTTAAATTTCTGGAGTTTGCATCAGCATAATCGTTATATAAATGATTGGGCAATTCCTGATGTTATTTAATTACGCTTCTGTATATTGGAGAGATAAATTGTCGTACCGTTAACTCTAATCCCTCAGACAAGAAAGATTAGAAGGACAGAAATTTCGTCTTCAACAGGAGCAAGAACGCTTGTCTCTTGAAACTAAAATTGCCAAGTCGGAAGCCAAGGAACAAATTTTAGCTTCCATGGTGGAAACCACTCCTCGTCTAGTAACACCGATCCCTGCTACGTTGGAAGCTAGACAAGACAGAAAAGGGTTAACAGGTACCATATTGGAGACAAAGCCAGTCAAAGAAACTCGCTCGTTGCCAGTTACGAAAATTTCTTCGAAACTTAATCCGGAAGCGCCGGAATGGCATCACGTCCCTTAACCTGCGATGATAAAGGACGTGTTTTCGAGTTTGAACACTCTGAGGAGTCATCTTCACCGAGTGAGAGGGCCTTCCATGATATGCTGGAGCTGCATCATCACCAAACCGTGCTACAACAACAGCAAAACAAAATCGTGGAAATGCTTACGAAACAGAAGAGGAAAAGTAGTATATGATAATATATGAATTTCATGTATTCACATTCATTTAAAAGTAGTCTTCCCAAGCCTCGGGTACCAAACTTTGCCGGTAATCTCATCGAGTATGGCCCCACCATTAGAGACTTCGAACACATTATTGCGTCCAAAACGTCGAGCAGTAGTGAAAGGTTATATTATCTAGAGCAAGCTTCTGGCCATAATCATGAAAACACGACATTTCAGCCGGGACAGTGTCCCTTTAAGTTTATACTTTTGCGGAGTTCCGTATTATGTTCATCCAACAGATCTTGTCTTATACTACTCTCAACTCGCAGTTTAAATAACGGTCCACAGCCTAATCGAGTGAAAAACAATGTATCTGTAATCCACTTTTGCCTGACATCCAAAAAACGTCATTCCATGTCTTCTGAATAATAAAGAAGCACTTAATATGTCCATAAATGCAGGCAACTACGAAAATAGCGATTTTGGCGAAACGATTTGGCGAAACGATTTGGCGAAACGATTTGGCGAAACGATTTGGCGAAACGATTTGGCGATTTTGGCAGACTTGGCGATTTTGGCGAAATTTTGTCAAACTCGTCAAATCAGCCAAAATTATGCAAATAATTTTAATAGATTTCACCCTGCTATGATGGCGGATTTGGCGGATTTGACAATTTTGGCGGATTTGGCGATTTTGGCGGATTTGGCGATTTTGGCGAAATTTCGTCAAATTTGTCAAATCAGCCAAAATTATGCAAATAATTGTATGCTTGTATGCTAGATTTTCGAACTCTTCCTGCAATTGTTTGATTGAGGGTTTACATCGTAGCATTAAATTATTCCGCAAATTTCTAATAACATTCTTGAAATGTTAACAAACATACACAATTTCGGTACAAAACAGCCGCAAAAATTGGCTAATACAAAGCAGACGTCACATTTTACAGGTCACAACCACGCTACCGATACCGATACACACTGAAACTGGAAGGGTTTTTCTTTAAGACCTAAACACTATCTTGCTAAGTTCTTTTGCATAGTTTTTTTTTACGGCTAGGCTGACATTGTTTGGCTTGTTTATTATCAGTAACACGGTGTGTTTTGTATCAGCCGCGTGCAAATTATTCACGCTTCCAACGGAATAATGCTTGCGATGAATTTTACTTGGAGGCTTTTTGCTTTTCCAGGCAAACAAGTGCTTATGTGAATACATTGTTCGTTTTTGAAAGCTTGTTGTCCCTTTTTTATGTGTTTCTTTTTTCATAGAATTTCTGGCTTAACTGCAGAATACCCTTTCATTTTGAATAACTTCTGCTTGCCGGCTACGCGGTAAGTGCGGTACGCAGAAACTAATTCATTCAAAAGCATGCCGCGCTAAAAATAAAAATAACATGTATATCCCTCGTTCTAAAAACATGCCGCGAGACTGATGACAACAATGACACATAGCCTATATCCCACGTTCTATAAACTTATTAACATGCATAACGTTCCGTTTAGAACAAATATCTTTATTTCCATTTCGAATAACTTCTGTGTTTCTGGCACCCTGGATGCAGAGGTCCGTTCTCTGAATATCATGAGTGAAATTAACCGCATAAACGATTAGAAGAAGCTTGCGCCTCATTGTCGCGGCTTTGCCGCTCAAACTCGCCAGTTTTAAATTAAAAGAAAACTCTCAGTGACCTCTGGCACCCAGGGTATTTTGCCGGCTACGCGATACGCAGAAACCAATTCATTCAAAAGCATGTCGCGCTTAAAAATAAAAATAACATGTACATTCCTCGTTCTAAAAACATGCTGCGAGACCGATGACAAAAACGACACATAGCCTATATTCCTCGTTCTATATATCAGAAGTGCACATTTGTTTACAAGCTAAAAACCAATATTTCGGTTCCTAGGACACGTGATTTTCAAAGGTAAGATTTTGGGTCAGAGGGGGTAACAATTAATTGACAAATTGTAAATAGATCATATCCCATTACCTTCAAGCGAGGGAGCTGAGCGAGAATTTGGAAGATTTCGCGTAGGTTTTTAGGAATATTCGTGTGTTTATGACATTTGATCGCGGGGAAATTTAAATGACTTCACATTTGACACGTGAAGAAACCTTGGAGCGAATTTAAGCTGAAAATGAAGATCCTGAGAGTAACTTTGATAGCTCAGAATCCGAAGATGAGTCGATCGATGATAACCACGTGTACTTGTACGGCTTTCCAAATGATCGTGATAGAATGCTTTCACCATTATGAGAGAGAAAGAATTTCCACAGAATGATGGAGCTGACGCCGAGGAATCAGGTTTCAGTAATGAAGACGAAAATAATTACGTTTGTGTACGATTGTGACTCTCAAATTCATGCAGTAAGGCATTATCTGCATAATCAAGGCACAAATTAAATTTGGTAATTTTTTGCATTTGTGAATTAATTAATTAATAATTTAGCCTTTTTAGGTACTTTTTATTAACATTAATAATTAACGTCATTTTGCATATAATTTATTGAGAATTCAAAATATATAGTTATACGCTCTTATGGGGTGTTCATTTGTACCTACTCCAAATGTTATCAAGAACCTTAAAAAAATAACTAAAGAGTAACTAAAGAGTTAATAGGGGGTCCGCTGAAAACAGGTTCAATTTCAGTAAATATGGGAAGCAAATTTTGAGACCCAAACTGGTGTCCGCTTAATAGAGGGTTTATGCTTAATAACAAAATGGAATAACATAGTATTTGGAAAAAAATCCAATAACATCAGATTAGATTGATGAAAACTTTGCATTTGATCAGATTGCATTGAAATACGTTACTGGGAGCTAAAATTGGTGACATTGCCTGGTTTCATACCGTTGAGGACTGGTGCCCAAACAGTCAAACTTATAATAACAAATCAGGAATGTAACATTTTTTCCACAAAGTTTTGTTATTTTGCTACGACCTATTTGACATAAACCTTTTCATCCTAAGTGTTCAATAAGCGCAAAAAAAAATCTTCGCTTTTTTATTGGCAATCTTCACCTCTTTGTTTTAAAATAACCATAGACACAACTTCAATGAAAAATCTCCTTCATTTCTTATTATCATTTTGAGTTTCTTTTGTTAATAACTTGTTTTCCTCTTTTTTGAAATAAGTTTTACTAAATTCCAGTTTTATTAACACCCAATGTAAAGATTGTCGCATTAATCTCTTTCCTGTCTGCACAAATGATGTGTATGCATGTTGATAAAACAAACAAGTCAGTGGGTTTCACAAAACCTTATAACCAATGAAAACAAATGGTACAAGCACTCTCCATGTTTTAAATTTTTTTATTTGATAGGCACTGAGATATCTCAATTTCCATAATCTTTTATACTTAATGTATAGTAAATGTTTCCCACCATCTTATTTATCATTTTCGTTTTCAACTTGAAAGGGGTGATTGCCTTAAAATCTGGAATTATGATAAAACTATATAATCTTCACATGTACTAATAAAATGAATGAGAAATGTATGACACCAACTATGCTCCTCGATCGACCTTTTTGTTCTAGTCTAAATCACAACCGTTGTTTTGGTTGTCATGTAATGCAAAGGTGTCACCCTGTTAAAGATGAAAAATAGGGAGCTTTTGTGAGTCGTTGAGAAACCAGGAGATTAGTTCCAAATCCAGGAGAATTGGCATATACTCAATGCACCTCCCGTGACAACCCAAATAACAACTGCTATAAAGACTATAATATTTTGTCTAAATCTAACAAACTTTTACCCTAATGTTTTGGATTGTCAATGCATGCAGAATTTTTAAATAACTGTAATAGTCATTGCAAATTATTACAATTTGCTACTCCATGATAGGCATCACAAAGTGTTTTCAACTATAAAAGTTCATGACACATAATTCTTTCATATATTAAGTAAATGAAAATGACAATTAAGTCTGTCAAATATAGTGTATTTGTTAAACAGGCAGAGGGGGCCATGCTGCTCCATGATAGACATCACAAAGTGTCCTCAACTTTTAAAGTTCACCATAGTGATACCCTGCCTGCATGCTTGTCACTATGTGATCAGATAACATATTTTACACAGTATGATGAACGCATAAAATCTTCCAATTTCGTCAAAAACCTTAACGAAATTTTGTCAGTTTCGCCAAATCCGCCGTTTTCGTCGAATCTGCCGCTTTCGTCGGGCCCTCTGAAACAGCTCATTTGCAAAAAATCTTCCAATTTCATAAAAACCTTGGCGAAATTTTAGTCAGTTTTGCCACTTTCGCCAAATTCGTCGTTTTCGTCGAATCCGCCGCTTTAGTCTGGCCCTCTGAGCCAGCTCATTCACAAAAAATCTTCCAAGTTTGTCAAAAACCGTGGCGAAATTTCGTCAGTTTCGTCGTTTTCGCCAAATTCGTGGTTTTCGTCAAATCCGCCGCTTTCGTCGAGCCCTCTGAGCCAGCTCATTCGCACAAAATCTTCCAAGTTCGTCAAAAATCTTGGCGAAATTTCGTCAGTTTTGCCATTTTCGCCAAATTCGTCGTTTTCGTCCAATGCGTCGGTTTCGTCGGGCCCTCTGAGCCAGCTCATTCGCATAAAATCTTCCAAGTTCGTCAAAAATATTGGCGAAATTTCGTCAGTTTCACTATTTTCGCCAAATTTGTCGTTTTCGTCAAATCCGTCACTTTCGTCGGGCCCTCCGAGTCAACTCATTCACATAAAATCTTCCAAGTTCGTCAAAAATCTTGACGAAATTTCATCAGTTTTTCCACTTTGGCCAAATTCGTCATTTTCGTCAAACCTGTCGCTTTCGTTGGGCCCCCGAGACAGCTCATTCGCATTTATAAAATCTTCCAAGTTCGTCGACAATCTTGGCGAAATTTCGTCAGTTACGTCATTTTTGCCAAATTCGTCGTTTTCGTCAAATCCGCCGCTTTCGTCGGGCCCTCTGAGCCAGCTCATTCGCATAAAATCTTCTAACTTCTCAAAAATCGTGGCGAAATTTCGTCAGTTTCGCCACTTTCGCCAAATTCGTCGTTTTCATCAAATCCGTCGCTTTACATTTGTGGCTTCATAGTGGAAAGCTCTTGGGAGACATTTACACAAATTCTGCAATTAGGATCGCGTCACTTTACCCAGTCGTTCAGCGATTCACAGTCCACTCTCCAATGAAATTAAATTACAAATTGGTGTGGGAAGGGAGATATGGACAACTAATTGCCTCATAATCTTTGGATCACCAACCTATTCTCGCTAGGAAGGCGATTCACAGCGATTTCTGAAATATATACATAGACAGTTAAATTGAGAACAGAAATTTTCACAACAAAGATTATGAGTGAAAAAGTGCCTCAGCCGGGAGTTGAACCCTAACGAGAATAGATTGGTGATCCAAAGATTATGAGGCAATTAGTTGTCCATATCTCCCTTTCCACACCAATTTGTAATTTAATTTCCTTGGGGAGTGGACTGCGAATCGCTGAACGACTGGGTAAAGTGACGCGATCCTTATTGCATAATTTGTGTAAATGTCTCCCAAGAGCTTTCCACTATGAAGCCACAAATGTGTTGTTTGTGTCTGTGTAAATGTGGTTGTCTCAGTGGTCTAGTGGTTAAGGCATCTGTCCGGTCATCAGGAGACCCGGGTTCAACTCCCGGCTGAGGCACTTTTTCACTCATAATCTTTGTTGTGAAAATTTCTGTTCTCAATGTAACTGCCTATGTATATATTTCAGAATTCGCTGTGAATCGTCTTCCTAACGAGAATAGGTTGGTGATCCAAAGATTATGAGGCAATTAGTTGTCCATATCTCCCCTCCCACACCAATTTGTAATATATATATATATATATATATATATAGGCTGAGTAAAAAGGTTTACACAAACGGTGAACTCTTCAGCAGAAGGATCCAAGGATACGACGCCACCACGTGAATTTGTAGAGAAGTGTAATGAAAAACGATGGGGCGAACTTCAAAACGACAGTGACCTATATGATTATTCGGGGGCCCTCGATAGGGAGTTTGTAATGTTAGATTCCTCGCATATTTCGTACGTTTATTTGTTAACTATTCCTTTCATGTTGTAGTTGTTTTTGTTAGCGTTACTCACTATTTCTCTGTTTCAATTTTTAATTAAGGTTTTTATCACATCATGTTTGTTATTTTTAGTGTTAAATTTTCCTTGTAATTTAGTTCTTTTGTTATGTTACGTAACCTCGTTTTCTTTTGTTTTTGTAGCTTGACGTATATAAGTCACAAAACTTGTATAACTTTATCATTGTACATAGTTTTTAGTTTTTAATTCTTAGCAATTTCTGAAGAAGGCCGAAGGCCGAAACGTTATAAAACCTGTCAGGACCAGTAAGAAGTTCGCCCTCCACGTTTCCCAATATTTGTTACTTGTTAATTTGTGGAAGTTTTAGAGTGATTACGTTCATCAAATTTCGGCTGTTCAATGTATATCACACATCGATTCTACCAACGCTTTACTGTGTTTTTCTTTATTATCTAGGTGGGTTTAAACGTGTTTTTATTTTTGCATGCTGTTCCGATATTTAATTTGAGAACGTTCCCATTGGATGAATTGTTCCTGATTTGCGTGGTCCGTTCAGGCTAAATAGGAACAATTGTCGATATTAACTAGGAACAAAATGTTCATTCATAGCTAAATAGCACCTTTTGTTCCGGATTTATACTCGTGAATGGAACGTATTGTTCCTGAATGGGTAGTTTAGGAACGAGCGTTCCTAGCAGTTTTTGTTCCTGTTTTGAGATTTTGTTCCGTTTTCATTCATTTAAAAACAATAGTTCCTTTTGATGTGTTCCCATTCAGAGTAGCCGTTCCCTATTGTTAACGCGTGGAACTCGTGTTCCCAATAAGTTGTTCCTATTCAACATTTGTTCCTTGCTGTGATAGTTCCTGTTTTCACAGCTTGTTCCTTTTCACTCTTGTGAGGAACAATTGTTCCTATCAATGAGTTCCCTTTCATAGGATATGTTCCTTTTTGCTGGCATGTGGAACGATTGTTCCTTATCACTTGTTCCGTTTCAAGTGAAATAGTTCTTATTTATCATTTTACGTTCCTTTAGTTGATAGTTCCTGTTTTGACAGCCTGTTCCGTTTTACTGTTTTGAGGAACGATTGTTCCCATTAATGAGTTCCTTTTCATAGGTTATGTTCCTTTTTCCTGGCATGTGGAACGATTGTTCCTAATCACTGGTTCCTATTCATGTGAAATGGTTCTTAGTTTTCATTTTATGTTCCTTTAGTTGATAGTTCCTGTTTTGACAGCCTGTTCCGTTGAAATGTTGTGAGGAACGATTGTTCCTATAAATGAGTTCCGTTTTGCTGGCATGTGGAACGATTGTTCCTTATCACCTGTTCCCATTCATGTGAAATGGTTCTTATTTATCATGTTGTGTTCCTTTATTCGATAGTTTCTGTTTTCGACAGCTTGTTACTTTTCACTGTATTGAGGAACGATTGTTCCAATCAATGAGTTCCCTTTCATAGGATATGTTCCTTTTTGCTGGCATGTGGAACGTTTGTTCCTATTACGTGTTCGTATTTATGTAACGCAACATAGCATAACATACTTTATTTAACGTGGATATACACTTAGCTTAAGTGTAAAATGGTTCGTATTCAGTATTATTTTTTCCATTTTTTATAACGTTTGCCCTTGTTGTATATAACATGGATGCTTTTCAATAAAATAATGATTGTACGACGATTATTTGTTGCTGTTGTTCTCTTGTCAAATGACAGAGATTTCAGTCGAATACTATCACTAAAATCGTCCAAAACAGAGATTGACAGCCGTTTTCTGATCTATGTAAGGTATGTCTTGGCACCTATTTATATCTTGTTGTATCTTACAAGATGTTATAAATGTGCAAAACGGCAGGCAGGGGCAAGTTGTGGCAAGCAGGGGCGAGTTGTGGCAAGCATGGGCAAGTTGTGACAAGCAAGGGCAAGTTGTGACAAATTCGAGCATGCATGATTGCCTTCATTGTTTCCTATTGGTTCTTATTTTGACCTACTGGCTATGTTAAGTGTGTGAAGTGTTATTCCAATGTTGTTCCACTTGAAATATGAGCAAGAAGAGCAAGGTTGACTGGTCGAATATCGATGGCGCTTCGCCCAAACCAAAACGGCTTTTCTTGGAAAAAGACGAAACAGATAGCTTGTATCACTGTCCAATACAAGAGTGCACACACGACGGATTTCAAAGTCAACGCGGCTGCAGGAAACACGTGAATACCAAGCACAGTTGGTTCTCTTATTTTGACGAAAAGCCCGAGTTGAAAGTACCAAATAACTCGCCAGTAACAACATCAGAAGGTGACCCATCGAATGTAAGCGCAAAACATGCCGTGGGAGTATTGCCTTCATTTTCAATTTCTGGCCAAATTGGCGAAGCATTCACAAAATGGTTAACTGGGAGTGGCGGCGGTTGCAAGAAAGATCGTACAGCTCAACAAGTAGCGAAGAGATGCTTTAAATTTCTGAAATTTTGCTGCGACGACGAGGAGCAATTGACATTTGAAGTAATGGACTTCAGTCTGTGTTCTCCAAATTTGTTATTCAAGTTTATCGACCACTTGCAAGAAGAATGCAAGCTTGGACATGGTGGACGCTTGGGATACATAGATGCTATTTCTGAATTAATCGACTTCAGAAAAATTAACGGCGCATCAGATGCAGTTCTTCGAAAATTATCCGAGACAGGTGTACCTGAAAAGGGCGCGCAAGACAGTAGCAAAGATGATGCGATTGCAGTGGACACAGGATCTAGACATTGAAACTCTGGAAGCTAAGGGACACTGGGCATCCATGGAGGAATTGTTGGAAGTCGTGACTTTTCATTTACCCCCGCTACGAAAACACCGTTACGATGTGCAAAACCAGTGCAGGTGAAGTTAACCCATCAGAAATAACATTTGCCACGAAATTTGTTGCGATGTACTTATTCATCAAAGTGAAGGGATCGCGTCCTATGACTTATCAGTATTTGACGGTCGACATGGTCAGTGCAGCGAAGGAAAATGGGGGATTCATCGATCAGAAAACGTTCAAGACTGCTAGCAAGTACGGTTTCGATTCCTTGATTCTGACAGATACAAGCATGCAAGTGCTTGATGGCTACATCACTTTCGTTAGGCCGTTGCTAAAACCTCAGTGCGACTTTGTTCTGGTCAATAAAAATGGAGGTCAACACAGCAAATTAGGCGACGTCATGAGCAAATTGGTTTTTGACGCAATTGGTAAATACATACATCCGACGCGTTATCGTCAAATTGTGGAAACGCAAAGCCTCAATCTACTGACTAGCAAAGAGCAAAGCATTTTGTCAGAGGACCAAAATCACAGCTCTGCTGTTGTCAAAGTTCACTATCAAAAGCAGAGATCGCGCGAAGTTGCTGTGAGGGCTCACGAGTGTCTACAAAAACTACAAGGCAACAAGGGTTCAGAGGTGGACGAGGACGTGGAAGCAAGGTTTGGCGCTTCAACTTCAAGTTCGACAAAATCAGTTGAAACTCTGGAATCAACAAGCGCGGTCCCTAAGAAAGATGCCCCGCCCACAAATCCCTTGCGCATTCAAAAAAGTTATCGTCGGGTGTTGAAGTTCACGGCAGACGAAGACGATTTTCTCAAGAAAGGAATAGATAGGCACGGATTTGGGCAGTGGACGGCAATTCTGAGAGACCCTGATTCCAAGTTTCAAGAGGGAAGAACGACGGACTCTCTGAAGAAAAGAGCTGCGCTCAAATTTGCTTCGGGACAGTATACCTAAATTGAACTGTGTCATAAACGCCAAGATGCGTTTTCTTTTTGGCACTTTGCAACTTAAAACGTTTATCGCTTTTTTTAATGTACCATACACCACAAGACTGACCAGACTTATTCCATATTAGTTACTGCCACTCCTTTATTACGAGTCAAAACGTGCCATGATGGGTACACGTGTACATGTATATACGCTATGCAATAGAGGGTTCGATTGCATACACAGTCCCTAATTCAAATCGTAACTAGTTCACATATTCTTGGCCAACTAAACCAAAAAGCCAAAAATAAATAATGATTACAACAATAATGTCCTTTCTATCTCGGCGGAATATGCACACGGCTATTGCTGGCTCGAGAAATACCTCAAGATGGTGTTGTTGCAGACTTTCTTGCCTTTCTTAGCTTGACCGCTCTCCGATCGCGGCCTCTTTCTGCAAATTTGCGAGTTGGCCTTGACTAGGCGGGTTTTTTCAAACGCGGTGTGGCTTATCTGCCAGCTCGGAACTGGGGTGATAAAGATGTCGTCGTCATCATTGTCTTCTCCTACTACCACTTCTAACCCTTTGTCGCTGACGTTTTGGTCTCCCGAAGCCGGAGGCTGCAACACGACGGCTTGACTGGTCTCGTCGCCGCTCGCTTCGTCTTGTGTGCTATCTTCTTCGTGACCTACGTGGTCGGATACCGACGACTTTCCGAGCTCCTCTGCCATTGGCAAAGCCTCGAAAACATTCCTCACCAGATGTTGGTGTCTGCTTTGGAGTAGACCTTGGGCGACACATTCTCGCTTCCTTTCTTCCAAGGCCTCCTTGGAGCCAAGAGTTCCAATGTTGCGGTGGTGGTTCTTCAACTTGTCTTCCAGGACTTCTCGGTATGCCGTCAATGACGCTGTCATTAAGGGATCGAGGCTAGTGTGGATGCGCTTGGCACAATCGTGTAGCTCTTTCTCGGTCTTCTGTAGCCAGGCACCTTTAAACGCTTTCCGGGTTTTCTCACGACGCTGCTCTTCTTGGAGTGCTCTTTGTGCTTCCTGATGCTTTTGGAGATCCCTGAGAATTGGGGTCGGTGTCGCTTTCGAGGGGTCTGTCGGTAACAGCTCCCGACAACTCCCTTTTCTCTTAGAAAGTCTATTCTTTGGAGGTGCTGCTGTTTATTGAAGTTCTCTTGAACGCTTCTTTTCCTCTCTTCTTCTATCAGCATGTGCTGCACCTGCCTATGTCGTAAACTCTCAGGGTGTGAACGGGCTAGGGCCTCTTTCAACACGTCTAGGACATCGATCGATGTACAACTTTCATCAGTGCACTGAGGCTCCTCTTCGTCGGTTGATGGTGTGATCGTGTCTTCATCAGCCGTCGGGCTTGTCAGTGTAAACGAACGAAGGCCCTCTTTTTCTTCCACTTCCAAAATCGATTCTTCGTCGCCTGCTCCTGTCTCGCTTGAAGCATCATCGTCGTCGTCATCTTCGCTCTCGCTGTCAGCTTTACATACTTTTGCCTTTTCTGCTGCCCAGACGACACAATCCATGGCATGTTTCTTCAGCCACGCCGCTGCTTTTTTCTTTGTGCGGGCAAGATGTTTAAATTTGTATGTTCGAAGACGTCTTTCCATGGCCGGTTGATCCACAGGGCCAAAATCTAGCTTGTGCTGAGCCGTTATCAACATAGGGCATTTGTTGATAAAGGCCCTCGCGGTTTGGTACTTCACATCGTGTGCAGTGTACCCGCCTTGTGTTAACACCTTCCAGTCGTCGATGTCCAAGGTTTTCTCTGTTGCTTCGTCTATGAAGATCACTTCGGTCGACGAGTTGATCATTGCCTTGTTAAAAGCACGTTGTTTGGTGACTGTTGCGATGTTACCATGGTGTACGAGTCCCTGGATCGGGAAAAACAAATTGCACAAATAGAAAATTGCACGAAGAACAAGTCCAAAGTTTTTGTTGCTTTTCGCGTGATTTTCAATACTTATTGTTATTATAATTTCAACCCGTGAGGTATGTTTGAGCCTTTGACGTCACTTTATCCCATTCGCAACCAAGCCTTGGAACAAGGTTGATTAATGGCGGCCGTAAATTCTCAGAAATAAATGTTAAAATAAAATGACTTCTGATGTTCGTAATGAATTGAAATTTGGCAAGATGAGTAAGAAAGTCTAATTGTACACGAAAATGTAAAAAAATGAAAATCAAAAATTTGATCACAGGGGCACTTTAAGGTTTTTAATGATTCAATAGTACGAAGAAACGAAAACATCGAGGGGGTTACATTAAACAATTGTGTACCTGGTTTGCCATGGTCTCCACGCCACTTTCCAATAGCGCACGGTAAATGTTGATGGGGTTTGCTGGGGCACCATTTGGAGTTGTTAATGCAATCCAATAGTGTAGTGTCGGATACAATTTTTCATTGACGACTGTCGGGTAGTTAGAAAGCCAATCTTGACTAGTTGTACTAGCAACTTGACTGGAGGTTAAAACGTCGTTAGTGCTCTCGTCGTCACTCTCGGCATCCTCTCCATTTGCATTTTGCTTTCCTCGGCTTTTCTTTCGGCTTTGTGCACTTACTGCACTGAAGAAAAATGCCACGTTTTTTATTTCTGTGAAAAGGAAAATAATACAAACACACGTAAGCAACTCAACCTTCTTTATCAATCGAAAACGTCCGAGATGTCGAGAATGCAAAGATCAGACTTACCACAAATTGCCTTGTCACAGGTATCTCTTGTTGTACATACAGCGTTCCATGCTTTTTGTAAACCTTCTTCATCAACCTTGCAAACGCATTGCGCCTTGACAACACTGCACTTTCCGACGATAATAGGGCTTATGTAGCACAATGCTGCACTTTTTATAGCTTCGCTGTTCAGTTGTCGACACGGATATCTTGTTCTGATCATCTTGCTACTAATTTGTTCGCAAGAAGTGTTCCGTTTTTATACGAAATGGACTTGTGATATCTCGGGAAATAAATTTGAACACCAAACAAAATTGTGACAAAGAACTGAAAGAAGTGTTTAATTCGAGATTAGGAACTGTAACACGTTTCTATGTTGTCATATAACCCCAGTGATTTCCTAACGAACTATGAAATTATTTGGATTCAAACTGGCCTGTTCTTGTCATGTCAATTGCATTTAACTCATTCTTTTGCTTGACAAAGAAGACCAATTAGCAGTCAAAACCTGTTGAACTACCCAAGTTCAAGTTCGAGCTGCTCTCGAGAATCAATGAACACCGCACAAACGACTTTAATGTCGGGTGCCAAGGTTGTTGATTGCACTCCATGACTCACCGGCCCCATTATCTTTTTGATAAAGAGTAGCCATTAGCAGTCAAAACCTATTGAAATACACCAAGTTCAAGTTCAAGTTCAAGTTCAAGTTTATTTCACATTGCTTACCAACATTACCGTGCATCACACAACGAAGAACAAACGGATTGAGTACCAGGTGCTGAGGTTGCTAATTACACTCCTTAGTATGATAAAATTATTCCAGGAAAAGTGTTGGTAGTCAGCACATCAACAGTTACTTGTTGATAATGTTTTCGTTTTTCAGAAAAAAGCTAATGAAGGTAAAATTGCACCGGTAATACTAACAGTTGAAAACTATTGTCAACAAGTTAAATTGGGTCAAAAGATGTTTGTATATCGTTGCATGAAATCCCATTGACTTCTATTAAATATTTGAAGTGCATATGTCCGTAAAATCTGAGAAATCTGCCCTAATTTAAAAATAATATCTACTGCAATATGAAACTGAAAGTTGGGAGATTCTACTTTTCCGTCAAATCCGTGAAATCCGCCGTATTTTTAAAAAGATAACAATCAGGTGTTGAACTTGCAGTTTGATGTGGCAGTTCACCAGTGGACACTTTTTTCAAAATACGGCGGATTTCACGGATTTGACGGAAATCTAAGATATTCTATATTATCTAATACTTCTCATTTAAACTGTAAGTATATCAATACGTTTAATATATTATGTACATAAATTTTTGAAGAGATCTTAGATTTCCGTGAAATCCGTGAAATCCGCCGTATTTTGAAAAAAGTGTCCACTGGTGAACTGCCGCATCAAACTGTAAGTTCAATCCTTGATTATTATTTTTTTCAAAATACGGCAGATTTCACGGATTTGACGGAAATCTAAGATATTCTATATTATTTAATACTTCTCATTTAAACTGTAAGTATATCAATAAGTTTAATATATTATGTATATAAATTTTTGAAGAGATCTTATGTTTCCGTCAAATCCGTGAAATCCGCCGTGTTTTGAAAAAAGTGTCCACTGGTGAACTGCCGCATCAAACTGGAAGTTCACTAGTGACATTGTTTTCCAAATACGGCGGATTTCACGGATTTGACGGAAATCAATGTGAATGTGTTCCTTTGAAACTGCACTTAAACTTGAAATAGGAATGGTTTGGGCCTTTCTTTGTGTTCCCTTTTCTCTGAGAACATCCTGCAAAGTAATGCTCATGAAATTGGAGTAAACAGTCCAGTTAGATTAAACACAGTCAAAATTCCATGCTTCCCATCTATCGTTTAGCAATCGAAGAATAAACGCACAATCGAATGGCTAGTTGGAGACATTAAGCCCAAAACGTGAAAGGGAACAGGAAGTTTGGAAAACGACCCCATCGTTTCTGTTTCTCTCTCTCTCTCTCTCTCTCTCTCTCTCTCTCTCTCTCTCTCTCTCTCTCTCTCTCTCTCTCTCTCTCTCTCTCTCTCTCTCTCTCTCTCTCTCTCTCTCTCTCTCTCTCTCTCTCTCTCTCTCTCTCTCTCTCTCTCTCTCTCTCTCTCTCTCTCTATCTCTATCTCTATCTCTATCTCTATCTCTATCTCTATCTCTATCTCTATCTCTATCTCTCTCTCTCTCTCTCTCTCTATCTCTCTCTCTCTCTCTCTCTCTCTCTCTCTCTCTCTCTCTCTATATATATATATATATATATATATATATATATATAAGCAGGTCTGGATAAATATGGTACACCAAACGAATGACTCCCAGTAGAAGGATCCACGTAGGATACAGTGCTTCTATGTGAATTTGTAGATAAGTGTACGAAGATGTGACATAGAAACAAACTTCTAACTGTTCCGGCTGTTTAATTCAGTCGACGTTTCGGCCTTCGGCCTTCTTCAGGTGGAACTATTTACAGATAAAAATTTAAAAAGCTAAAAATCCTAACAAGCTTACAAAGTCACAAATATTTATACTCAAACTGGAAAATGTAAATAAGGTTATGTAATATGATAAAATGCAAAACAAAAAGTTATGTAACAAGTAAATGGCAACAAACAAGAAGGCGCAAATAGCGAAAATACAACAATTTGTAAAAAACATCTAAATTACAAAGTGTACTATAATTAGCTAATTAGGTGTTATAGCAGATGCGATTCTTAGATCTGAATTCACGTCTTTTGTTTAGGCCACGAGGGTTGAGTGTGAACAATTGTGCGGTCCAATAAGCTTCCCTCGTTAATAACAATTGATCAAGATAGGCAGCGTCTCCCTGGCTGATATATATATAAATATATATATATATATATATATATATATATATATATATATAAATATTCTTTTATGACAATTATTCTTGAACGTTGATCTGCAATTCGGCATTGTCGTCATAAACGTTAATGGAATAATTGCAAAAACTTTGCATTTATAATCACAGTATCTTCTTACACCCTAGGAAGACGTTACGACATAAATTTCCTTCTACTGTACCTCCATTTCCACAAATAAATTCCCTCCTGATAACCTCTTCCGTTTCCTTACAACTGACAGTAACAGGGAAGTAAGATCCTAAGCAAAACTCTCGATGCCCGATAAAGCGTATATCGACAAAGTCATTTTGCAAGCTCTTGTTGTTGGTTTGGAGATTGATAATCGATCTGCTCCATAAAATGGCCACAATTAGTAAGCGCAATGAAATAGACTTAGTATGATTTGACAGAGGCCCAACTCGACCACATGGTCGACGAAATCGTTATGTCTTTTATATCAACTAAAATGATGCGAACAATAACAACAAGGATGATGTTAACAACGTAAATAAACAACTTCGAAAATGGGATGAAAGCAAAAGGACTTTAGAGCCGTTTTCATTGCCAAATATAAAATACTGACTTTCTTAAACAACAGAATTTCGAATTGCCTTTGCCAGAGAGCCTTTGAAAGCAGCATAAAAAAAGAAGCTAACATACATATAATTATGCTGTCAGTTGTTAATATTGATCCACGATCACGCACGACCCACGGCGCACGACCCACGACGCACGACCCACGACGCATGACGCACGATCAACCCACCCAAGCCATTCAGGCCCTATTTACATGGAAAGAGGATGATCCTAGTGCTAGGAGGATCCTTGGAGATTTTTTTGGTTTACATGCATAAATGTGGATTCCAGGGTCAACTTTTCATTTGGTTTTACATGAAAAATTCGGCAGGATGGCCCAAGTACCTTTGAGTTCGGCGTGGTTGCAAAGCAAGACGGCGTGCGACAATAACAAAAGCGAAGATATCCCTGGGGCTCCCGAAACCGTTTACTTTTGAGGTAGGATGATCCTAGGGCTAGGATCATCCTACCTCTCGGATACGATGATTCTAGCGCTAGGATCATCCTAGCGCTAGGGCCAAATGCAACTTTTTGCATGTAAACTGAAAGCAGAAAACATGTCGCGCTCTGATGATCCTACTAGCGCAAGGATCATCCCCTTTCAATATAAATGGGGCCTTAGTCAATCTCTAAAGACTTACTGACAGACGAATAAGCCAAGGACGTCGAATTTTGCCCCATAATTTACTTTCAACTAGTCGTGTTTTTTCGCGGTAACAAACAAATTTTATCGATCGGTGGGAACCTGAGGTACACTTAATATTTACTCTAGTCACGCATTGGAAAAAATGATTTTCTTTTCTTTCTTTCCTTCCTTCTTTTCGGTTCATTTTCTAAACGCAATACATAGTATTTTTACCCGGTTTCCACAAAACTATGGTAACACTCGTGAAATGTCTACTCGGAGAACTCGAAATAATGAAGTGATTAGTTTCTAAAGAAACTGTGGTGCTGCGTAGGTGGGAGAGTAAAACAGGAAAGTTTTTTAATAAGATTTCGAAATAGCCTTCCGCTCGTGTTTTATTAACTATTTGTCGCTCTCCTAAACTTCCTCTTGTTACCATAACCGTTTCTATATCTCATGCATTCTGTATTTTAAAACATGACCAAAATAAGATGTCGGTAACGAAAATAGGTTAATTTATTATTATATTGAAAGAAAGAAGAACATGAAAAGACGAGTGCCCTACTGATAGTAAATTTAATTTAAAGGCCCATCGTCACTGACCGTGATGCACCGCGCATTGTTTATTTTTGATTTGGACCCAGATAAATGCGATCTCTCGCGAATTGAAATTTTTGCCTCTCATCTCCAGGAAGAAATGAACACTGAGTTTGAAATTTCGTTCGACATTAATTTTAAAATTTATTAGTCTCAAGAAGCGGTCCTGTTAGATAACAAAACCGCGTATAACATGTCTCGCATTTTGTCTGGGGCCGCTCAACCCGCCTAAGTGTAGATCCAGGCAACTCCAGTCGCCTAGGCAGTTTCCTCCGCTTCGAAAGTTCGCATCGAAAACATTTTCACGCCGTGGAACGTGGTAAACCGCCTGCTATTTTTACCGAAAGTTTAAGGTGGATACCTCTTAAAACGAAATTAAACCTACAGCGAGCCGAGAAGTGTTTGTCTTTTGTGGGCTGTTTTGTTAGCGTATCTGATTTGCATCGGGCATAATTAGTGAGCTCCGCTGGCGGAGGACGTTTTATGGGCTTCAGAAGTTGGCATCGAAAAAAAATCGACGGCTAGTGACGGAGAAAACCTCCTTCAACTTTTATGGAATATTTCACATAGTTGCTGGCAAAAACGACTCCGCCGGCGAGCTGAGAAGTCCTGTTGTTTACACATGCAGGGGGCATTATTCATTCCGATCGAACGGTCACGGTTATCGATGGTAAGATTCAAATTTGAACTCACAGTATCTGGAAAACGAATGTACTAAACACAATTGCAATGAAAAGATTCAAAGATAAATCTTAACTAGTAGGCAATCTAATATACCTATTTCCTTTCCACGGACGACCGTATTTCTGAGCCAAACCTTCTGAAGGTCTCGTTTCTTGACAGCCGACCTCAGTAGCCTTCGGCGGCGTTGCTTAGAAAACGAATCAATAACGATGAAAAATAAAAGAAAACATACAAAAACAAGATGCAATGCCTTTAAAAAATATGAACAAAATGTTTAAAAGAAATGATCTTGAAGTTAATAGACGGTACAGATTCCCCGATATAAACGGATTTTTTTAAGAATCAAACTTCACCGACACAAAACTGAATTTCGTGGCCCCAGAAATTCTAGAACGCAATGAATCATGATAAGTGCCGATGGGCCTTCAAAGGACGCAGTGTTTAAAAAAAAAAAAAACAGCACTATCAGAAAAAGTAATTTAAATGTTAATTCAATTTCAATTTGACGTAGTTTGTATCATAGTTTAAAGTTTGTATTGATTATGTTTAAAATAATTAAATTTTTAAGAAAATTAAAAGCAACATTTCATTACGAATGGTCACTCCACAACAAAGTTATTGTAACACATCAGTAACTTTCATCGTAAAGTGTACTCTTTTGCGGTACCGTCTCTTTGCACCTCACCTTGAAGGTAAGGTTTTGTTCGCCTGGGACTTTTTATTTGAATTTTCTAACCGTTTAATCATGCTTAACTACCAAGTCCAACTTGGCATGACTGCTCGCGTAACTATCATAATGCTTTATACAATGTACTATGCGCGTTAATTTAAGACAACCTCTGGCATACCTCAAAGATTTTGGTGAAATGGGAGGGCTGGTTCCACTGAACACTAATGTGCAGTATAATTTCAAGTGACGTAATTGTTGGACCACAAACTTTCTGCTTCGAAATTCCAATTTAAATTACTTGAAATTCTAACTCAAACTCGGAATTCTAACTCCCACCTGGAGCATCTCAGTGGCTTTAAATTCGTTCTCTACGTCAGGCTTTTATTACACGGACAGCCAACTCTGCATTTAGTTATAATTATATTATTGTATTATTTTATTTTATCTTATCCTCATAGTATAGTCTTAACTGTTTAGGAGAAACTGATTTAAGATACGCACAGCAGTTTGATAGCGAGGGGCTGTGTCTTGATTTTAAACTGGATCGACCTTTGGTAAAATAGATTTCATAATTGCATAAAATGTCTGTAAAATGTGGCACTGATCCTTATCGTAAAATGCAGAAAAATGAAAGTGAACGGACTTACCTGATTACCTGATTGGCAGTGAAAGAGTCGATCCTTGGACGCTTCACTAGGAAGAATTCAAACCATACTTTTATAGTTTACACAACGGGAAGAACGTCATCACCTCTTCGCGTTCTGCATGCATACTTTGATTGTTAAGATCAGATAAAGACTTAATAAAAAAGGTTTTCTTTTTTTGGCGACAAAAATTAAAACCGTTGATAAGTAGTTGCTTTTAAACTAAGACGGTCGCTAAACAGTCAGACAAATTTAGCTTCCCTTCTCGTCAATGCGCCATCATTGAATCTTCAGATATGAAATCCTGTAAAAGAATAGTTCAGCTAACTTTCGATATCGACGTATATGGAGTTAAATGTGACTAAAATGAGTATCGGTTACAAAATAGGTTTAGTATTATTTTCTTGAAGAAAAGAACAAGAAAAGACGAGTGCCCAATACAGTAAATAAAATTTATAAGACGCGTGTTTAATTAGTAAACACGACAGTTTAATAAAACGGCGCTATCAGAAAAGTAAATTCGACAAATCATTCATTGGCTGTAGGTATAGTAAAACAGCGGAGATCCCAAAATTGAAATACTCATTTAGCTTTCAATCGGCGTGCCCGAGCTTCTGGCGCCGTGATCAGGGATGAAGCCTGAAAATTAGACTTCAGACTCTCCACCGTTTCTCGTTCAAGCTTGCAGACGGCGCGCCCAAGCTTTTTAGGTAATGAGATCCGTTTGAGACAGTAGGCTAACAGTAACAGTAACTTTGTTTGTAAACTAGGGCAATTTTTGTAAATTTAATTGTTTAGAACCTGGCGGTCTCCTCTCCCTCATGTAAGTTAAGGCGGCTCGCTCAATCCGGCTTTTGAGGTGACGAGTTCCATTTGTGGCAGTAGAGTAACATTCCAACTGTAACTTTGTTTGCAGTAGACCTAGGGCAAATTCTATACATTACGATTTCTATAATTCAGCACATTGAGAACAAAGCACAGTTTGAAGAAAAAATATCGAGGCAGGTCCGTCATTTTTGAATTCTCTTGTCAAAATGCGAAATTTACCTCCATCGTTGCTGCCATCGTTGGATATACGTGATATAGACATAGCGTATATCGATAACGTTTTTACCATATTTGGGCAGTGTATCAATGTGTTGGATTATAATAACCGTTGTTTGTTATTGGCCCAATTTACACTAGAGACGAACTACACCTTTTGCCATTCATTACCGCAAAATATGCAATCATTTTAGCCAAACTTATGAACATATGCGCCAATATACGTTCATTCAAGTGAATGTTGAGTCATTTGAACTAAAACAACATTCATTAACGATTTTTACATAATCAAGTGCATTCAATTGCATTTTTCGGACAATCATTAGCGCGAAAAGACATTCACGGATGTGAAATAGATTTTCATTTGCGCGTTGATGCATTTCAATAACATCAACGCGAAATCAATTGCACGATTGGTCAAGCTTCACTCGGAACAACATCCCGTCCAGCATCCTCGCCACCGTCCGATCGTGGACCTCAGGTTTGCCAGGGAGACGTGCTCGGAGCTGTCTATTGATTTGCTCGATAGTAAGCAGACAATTTTCATTTGTTATCTCTCTCACGCAGTCGCGCATCTCCTCGTCAACGCGCACGTTGTTTGCTCCTCCTCTAGGCCGCTCACGAATACGCCCATGTTGAATATATCGCGCAACTATGCTTCTAGCAGTTGAGCGATTTACTCCCAGGTTGTCAGCCACAAGTAAATAATCTTCTGTCTCATCTTCTAAGGCCGTAACAAGCCTCTCCCTGTGTTCCAACGGAATTCTGTTTCTACGTGGCATGGTTTGTGCAAAACAAAGATTCTGCGGAGGTGTGTACAGATACGTTATCGAACAGAATGATCCTGTGAAAGATTCATGTTTTTTAATATGTAAATTTAAGGCGAGAAAATGTTTGGATAACCTCCTGTCAAGAAGTCGTACAACAAAACTATGTGAAAATTCCGATGAAAAAGCTTTATTGTGATTGAAAATAGATTTTTGGCGATTGAATGTCATGAACGTGCAAATGTTTGTACGGACGCGGCAACGTTTGTAAGGAGCACTCAAATGATTGTCTATAAATGCTATTGTTTGCACTAGTTGTAACAAAAATGTTAATGAATATCACATCCACGTTATTGATTGACCAATCGTGCAATTAATTTCGCGTTGATGTTACTGAAATGCATCAACGCGCAAATGAAAATCTATTTCACATCCGTGAATGTCTTTTCGCGCTAATGATTGTCCGAAAAATGCAATTGAATGCACTTGATTATGTAAAAATCGTTAATGAATGTTATTTTAGTTCAAATGACTGAATATTCACTTGAATGAACGTATATTGGCGCATATGTTCATAAGTTTGGCTAAAATGATTGTATATTTTGCGGTAATGAATGGCAAAAGGTGTATTAGGACGGATAACTCAACAACGAATCTTTGAGCTGAGTTTTCCAGTAAAGGACTGGGAAGAGGAAATAGGCATTCCAAAACACCGTGCGAACAAATAGAAAACTAAGTAAAAACCGTCTTCTTTTCCGTCTAGGTAAACCATTCTCTGATTTGCTGTGGTTCATAAAAATGCAATTCAAGTAGTCATAAAATTCTAGTCATAATAATTCAAGTAGTCATAAAAATGCAATTCGTTTGATCAAAAATCATAAGTTTTATTTTTTTTTTTCACGATTTATTTAATTTTCACGTGGTCGGTACTAGTTTTGTGCTGCTGAGACCCGAATAAATCACAAACATTGCCGTCACTGTTAAAAAATAACAATTAAATCGAGAGGCCCAATTATTTTTTCAATCTTCAGATACATCATTGTAGTTTGCTCAGCTATATCTCAGATCTAGACTGATTTCTTATTTTCACGGTAAACATCGGGTTATTTTACACAACTTTAAGGAGAAATTTAAAAAAATGTGGCACCTGATTGAAAGTCATTCTAAAATTAATATAAACATAAACTATAAATGTCCCTAAATCCTATGTAATAACAATATTTCTGTGCACTCCACGTTTCCAAGATTTACAACCGTTCGAATTTCATGAAAATTCGAAAACATGCCTATATTAACAAACACTTGCCTTTAGCAGAATGCTCGGGCGAGTTTTCGCTCACGTATAATCTCTTTCTTTGCTTCAAGTTTAAAGTTTTTGCAGCTTATGTCATCCCTTAATCTTGAAAAGTATCAAAGCAGTACGCTTTTCATCCAGCGCTAAGTTCCAGTCGAACTTTTACCTTGTTGTATAAACGGACCTGATTGGCCATGTTTCTTCGTAGCGAGCATCACGGATTCGTGACATACCTTGTGTACCCTACACTAGCCAATCAAATCCAATTAAATCTTATCTCGCGCCCGTCACGCTCGCTATGAATGAATATATCCGTTTCGGTCCGTTTATGCAGCCAGGTAAAACTTCGATTGAAACTTAGCGCTGGATGACAACCCTACTGCTTTGAAACTGTTTTAAGATTTATGGATGACTTAAGAGCGGATGTCTGTAAACATCGAGAATCCGCGGACGGAGGCCAAATTTCGAATTTCTTTTTATTTTACCAAAAGAACCTATTTAGTGACCTATTTTCGAAAATGGGTTTAAAAGGTTCGATTTCATTTTGCTTTTTTTCAAAATTTCGATAAGTCGAAAATTAGCCGCGGGTACTTTCATGGACCATTGAATTTTGGCCATTTTGGACCATTTTCAACACGCTCCTGTTATCGTAACATTCGGCGTCCTACAATGCCTATTACACAGTGAATTAAACATCTTTTTAACTTTCTTTTGCAATAGAATTTTGTCGGAAATGTTAAGTTTAAGAATCATTTTGGTCTTGTACAAAACACCTATCTTCGCCATGTAAACAAGAAGGCAAATTTAAGCAAACTTCGAATTGGTAAAATGCAGTCTGGTATATGATTTTTAAGCAAAAAAACAACACTACATCATAGCTGAATCTGTCTTTTATTTATTCTGAAATTATTTTTGGTGGCCCTCAAATACAGCGCTACTGAGAGATTTATCCGTGAAGGCTATTTTTGGCTGATACCAACTTCGCATTATAATTGCGCTGAAAGTATTTCAATGACGGCGAGCTTAAGAACGAAAATAACTCAAGGAACTGCGAAATTGGCCCTTAAGCAGGTCTTTAAAATTATGAAAACAACATTTATATGTTTTAGGCTATAATATTCATATGTTTTTGTTTTTATCTAGGACGCATTCAGTTAAAATATAAGCTATAATCATGTGTATTATTGATCGACTTTTATGCCGACGTATCAAAATACGGCATTGAACGGCTCAAGTTAAAATAATGTTTAAGTTAGCTTTTCTCGCCTCTTCCTTGTTGTAAGCAGCAAAAATACAAGAAGTCTTACAGAGCTATCTAACAAAAACCATGGCTTGCTTGACATTACAGCATTTGATATTCGCAAAATGTTGTTACAGTTTCATCATTTACACACAGTATACTCACATTGCGAAAATATCTGTTGACTTCCAAATGTCGCAGACATAAAATGTAAATGTACGAGAAAACATTAAGGACAGAAAAATATCTTCACATTTAGCGATACAACACATAGAAATCCCTTCATTTCCCAAGGAACCATCACTCGTAAATATTAGGGAGCTTAAGCAACCACGACGGTGACGGCAGCGAGAACGGCACAAAACAATAGGTTTAATGAGCGAAAACAATGCCTCTGCACGTGCGTTTTACATTTTGGTACATTTCTCTGCCGTTCCCTGCAAAACAACAACGTCAAATGATCAAATTATAGGTTTTGTGGAGAACGTGAACCGACGACGGTTAATTTTCCTTTCTCCGTTTGAACGGGAAAGCCATCCCTTCAAATTCAGCTCCTGGACAATCCAGTCACATTAGACAAACTGAACAAATTGGAACAACTGCAAAGTAGTTTAAAATAGCGTGAATCCTTTTTTCAAGTGACGTTTTCCTTGGCGTTGCCGTCGTCGTTGCTTAAGCTCCCTAATAAGAGGTCAGTGAAAGGTCATAAATGAGTTGGTTGCGTGACCTAGTCACGTTCACATGCACTCCCAGTAGACCGGGGAGAGATTACTTATTAAACGCCGAAAAAGCTAATGATGCGGGCCGCAGAAAGGCTTAATTGCATTTGACTCCCACAACCCCGGAATCGAACGAAAATAAAGGCCGAAACTGAAAGAACTGATTCAATACTGCAAACCACTTGTCATTTTTCCCGTGGGTACCCCTGTCCGTCGCTACCATTGCCATGCTAGATGCGTACTTTCTTACAGCATACCGTAAAATACCGGTTATGGGTAGGGGTCTTACATCCGGGGGCTTATAAGCGGCATAAAAAACCGTTTCAGGATGAGATAATAAGAAATAAGCTGAGACTAACACACAGCATTATCAGACTTATTAAAATACGTTTTTCACTTCATTTCAATATTGCTCTGCACTATGCCGTATCAGGAGCCCATATATGGGCTCCTGGCCGTATACGTTCCTAACTTTTTATTTGAAATGGTTTTGTGTTCTGTTAAAATGTTTATATCAAGGAAATAAAGAAAAGAAGGGAAGGGCTAATATCCAGGGGGGGGGGGGGGGGGGCTTATAAAGAAAGTGTTATTTTTGTTTGCAGGTGGATAAACCTACAAATTCGGGGGGGGGGTATAACCGGTATTTCAGGGTATTTCCAAGTAAGGAAGTGTAAGTCTTGTCGGGGTGGATTGTTTTTTTTTTGTGATTGAAAGGGCGAAAGAATCGGAAAGAAGGCACATTCAAAAACTAGCGAAGGAAAAGAGTTGCCTTTAAATAATAATTTATCCCAGCCGGAAATCATCGTGCAACCACAAATAAGTGTGGAACCGGAAATAAGCGTGCAACCGACCCACTCAGAAAGCTAATGATGAAACCTTTCAAGATTCTTCTGACAGTAGAGGTATAAATTCCAGCCAATCAGGTTGCTGTAGTATTGACGGAATTAAACCAGTTGTTTACCGTTAAAATAAGAAATTAATCTACATCTGAGGTATAACTAAGCAAACCAAAATGATGTATAACTGGGTCTCTCGAGTGAATTGTTATTTTTTATTTTTAACAGTGACGGCAATGATTTGTACCGAACACGTCAAACTTCAATATATCGTCAAAAGAATAAAATTATTTTTTTGGATTAAACGAATTGCATTTTCATGACTGCCAAGGTGAAGGCTTCTAAATAACCCCATATCAGGGAAATTTAACAATGTCAGCACTTATGACGATTCCATGATTCCACTCGCCTCTTATGACAATGAGGCCAACAAAATCAGAAAATAGGGTAAATGTGTGAATGTTAAGTGCTATTAACCCTCGGACGTACAGGGGGGGGGGGGAGGGGGGGCAAATTAGTAAATTTTATTCCACGGTGGGGGTATAAGTTTGCGTGTACGTCCGAGGGTTAAAGAAAGAGTGGTTGATAAAATTTGAATAATTAAAGAGTTTACCGTATCCAGACCGGGGGTGGGGGGACTTTTGGAGCCCGCTCGAACTTTGAACTTGTGTCGTTTCAAAACGGTCGATGCAATGACCACCAAATTTGGTGACTTTACTTAAAATTTATCTGGACACATTTTCACGTTAGCGTCCTTTGTTCACCGACATTGACGTTTCCATAGCAACCGCTTTTTGACACCTATGTTTTACAAAATTAGCATTTTTTTGCTTTAATCAAGATTATTTCAAAGTTCCCTTATTGAATTAATATTTTCCACTTAATTTAGCGATAATTGATCAAATTATGTTATAATTGTTTATTAATTAAAGTTAATTAACGGTAATTTTAGGAAAATGTGGAATATAAAATGTCAAAATCCAGGATAGCAGATCGAAGTTTTACTAAAGGTCGTTTCTCTCTATAATATTATTATTGGTTCATATTTTGAATTGTAAAACATTTGCCCACAATAAACTAAGCTTTAGCAGTCCATTTGCTTTATTTTTCGGTGTTTTTTACCGAAATAAACACGTTAAGACTAATTCAAGATGGCGGATCCAAGATGGCGGATCCAAGATGACGGACAATAAAATAGGAAATTTATTTCTAGTATATTACGTGTCTGTTTCATTACGTACATGAAAAGCCATAATTTGCAAAGTTCCAGTTTTTAAGAAAATGTACTCATCGCTTCTATGACGTCACATGCTGTTACCATAGCAACAAAGTGTACGAATTCATTAACTTTTACTCTTGCATCAATATGTGAAATTTTGGTATGAACACTACCGTTTGTTTCAGAGATATGCCTTATAGAACGTTTCAGTTGGTTATTTCATTGTATATGACGTCATAATGACGTCACTGTTATTGTTAACAACACCAACAGTGTTAGTAAACATAAGACTTTCATCAAATAAGGTAGCTGTTAAAGTCTTGTTGTTATATGTTCAAAATTGAGAAAATATTGAAAATATTGAAAATATGTCATGTCAACATTATCCTGTGTAAATTTGGTGGCCACGGTCAAAAAGAGCAGGTCTGGATAGGGTTAAAGAACATCTGATATACTCTGTCAAAAGTGTGTTTTAATCATTGGGCAAACTGAACTGCTAAGTCTACGAGTGTTTAACCCACCAGATGAAACATTGTCAGCATTTATAACCATTTTACACGCCTGTTGAGATCAACAAACCAGAAAAATAGGAGACAGTGAATAGCAAAATACATAAGAGAAACCGTGTATAAATGTTAAGTGCTATTAAATTCGATCCCCGCCATATACAATTTTGTCCCCGAAGGGTTATGATGATCGAATTAAATTCTCACAGACGAATAGTTTACTTTTAATTAGCCGTGTTTTTTGCGGTAACAAACAAGTTTTATCGATAGGTGGGAACCTGAGGTACACTTAATATTTACTCTGGTCACGCGTAGGAAAAAGCAAATGATTTATTTTTCTTTCCTTCCTTCCTTTCGGTTCATTTTCTAAGCGCAAAAGAAAGTATTTTTACCTTGTTTCCACAAAACTATGGTAACACTCGTGAAATGTCGGCTCGGAGAACTCGAAATGATGAAGAGATTAGTTTCTAACGAAACTGTGGTGCTGCGTAGGTGGGAGAGTAAAACAGAAAAGTTTTTTAATAAGATTTCGAAATAGCCTTCGGCTCGTGTTTCTTTAACTATTTGTCGCTCTCCTAAACTTCCTCTTGTTACTATCACTATAGAAACAAGGAAAACTGTTTCCATTTCCCATGCATTCTGTATTTCAAAACATGACGACGTAAATCCATCACGTGCATGGACCTTTATACCTGGTAATCCATGGTCATTCTGAAAAGCCTGGTGGCGGATTTGATTTCAGTCCCAGGGGAGTGCGGGGCTGATTGTTTTTTACCTCATTAGTATTCTTTACATAAAAAGTTACTCTCATTAGTATTCTTTATATAAAGAATACTAATAAAGGTAAAAGACAATAGGTTTCTTTTCCTTATTAGTAATCTTTTTAAAAAAATACTAATGTTGGTAGTAATTATTCAGGATTCTTAGTACAACAAATGGTGACTTTAAATTTTTTTTTTCAGTACCGTTTTACGATATGTAGCCTTTTGCCATTCTATTATATATGGAATCTTCTCCAACAAAATAAGCAACCAACAGTTTAGCAAGTAAGCCGTTATTTGAATGACACCAGCGCCCACGTGTAAATTGGTAGGAAAGCGAGTGGTTCAGAGATGCTAGCTGCTTATTTCTACTCGTTCAATGCCAATGAATAAAAATTGTTAGACATATTATCCACCGTACCTGTCAACTTTGGTATAGCATTTTTCATGGATTATTTTTTTCCTCAGAACTTTAAAATCCCAAAACTTTCGACAGTTGCCGGGAAGCCATGGTCACCTCGTCGAAGCCAGTGTGGCACATGTGCTGTATGCTAATCAGTCTACTTGTTTTTCTCGTATGCTAATATCCTCTCTGCACAAAAAGCACATTTGTTTGATCTCCGTAGGGACACACTTTTGGCGGTTTGTGTCTGAAGCCGTTCAAAACACTCACAGCACGTGTTTGATCAAGTCTAAAAATTATCGTGCTTCGCGCTCGAATTTTTAAACTTGATAAAACACTGCTGTTCGTGTTTTAAACATTACTTAAAGGACGCAGTGTTTAAAAAAACCAGCACTATCAGAAAAAGTAATTTAAATGTCAATTCAATTTTATTTTGACGTAGTTTGTATCATAGTTTAAAGTTTGGTTTGATTATGTTTAAAATAATTAAATTTTAAAGAAAATTAAAAGCAACATGTTATTGCGAATGGTCACTCCACAACAAAGTTTACACTTTTGCGGTACCGTCTCTTCGCACCTGGTTTGCCTGGGACTTTTTATTTGAATTTCCTAACCGTTTAATCACGCTTACCTACCAAGTCCAACTTGGCATGACTGCTCGCGTAAATATCACAATGCTTTATACAATTTAACTTTCTGCTTCGAAATTCCAATTCAAACTTGAAATTCTAACTCGAACTCGGAATTCTAACTCCCACCTGGAGCATCTTAGTGGCTTTAAATTCGTTCTCTACGTCAGGCTTTTATTACACGGACAGCCAGCTCTGCATTTAGTTATAATTATATTATTGTATTATTTTATTTTATCTTTTCCTCCTAGTATAGTTTTAACTGTTTAGGAGAAACTGATTTAAGAGTTCTTTGATGGAACATTAAAATAATCTGCAGAATTGTAATGTGTTTTTCAACAGAGACACGCGTTTTAACGCTTATCTTTGTTAAAATAATAAAATGTAACTATCAAAAGCAGCTACTTCTCTATAGCTCAAATTGCTAACAGTTGCTTTTACACTCAAATCAAGCATTTTCTAATCCTGGCGGGAACGTTAGCTCGCGGTAGAAGATTCAAATGACACGATGGCAGTTATATCCACACTCGGATTCCGGCATTTAGATAAGCCTGACAATTTATAATTAATATAATCTAAAATTTTTGTCACAAACTTAATTTGTAATATCGTTCCATCTTCCAGCAGCAATTATGGCTCCAGCAAAGTACTAAGGATTCTTTTTCCATCGCATACTCGAGAGTGACTTGATAAAATATTCATCTTGCATTCGCGATCGGGTGACGCAAAATCCTTTGATACTCCTTTACGGAACTGATTTTCTAATCACAAAATAAATACCGAAGTACTGCCCTCGGGTCGTACTTATAGCCTCTGCACATTTCGTGTAGAATCTTTCATTTAGAGCGTTTCATATTTACGAGTTGGCTCAATGAGGAGCCCTTGATTGTAAGGAAAGGTCGCTCAAATATGAGCCAGCGATATGTAGAGCATTTCTTTTTCGCAGGTTGGCTTACAGGGGCCTTTGGTCGTATGGAGTTTTGATTTCCAGTATTAGAGAAATCTGATAGTCCTGCGTCTCGAAGTTTGATATAAAGCAATGTACGTCACTAATGTTTTGTTACGGAATCCTTGTCTGTGTTCTAGATGATCCTAATTAAAACCAATAAGTCAATCTGCACTACATAATAAGTTAACTACTCTCAACTCGCAGTTTAAATAACGGTCCACAGCCTAATCGAGTGAAAAACAATGTATCTGTAATCCACTTTTGCCTGACATCCAAAAAACGTCATTCCATGTCTTCTGAATAATAAAGAAGCACTTAATATGTCCATAAATGCAGGCAACTACGAAAATAGCGATTTTGGCGAAACGATTTGGCGAAACGATTTGGCGAAACGATTTGGCGAAACGATTTGGCGATTTTGGCAGACTTGGCGATTTTGGCGAAATTTTGTCAAACTCGTCAAATCAGCCAAAATTATGCAAATAATTTTAATAGATTTCACCCTGCTATGATGGCGGATTTGGCGGATTTGACAATTTTGGCGGATTTGGCGATTTTGGCGGATTTGGCGATTTTGGCGAAATTTCGTCAAATTTGTCAAATCAGCCAAAATTATGCAAATAATTGTATGCTTGTATGCTAGATTTTCGAACTCTTCCTGCAATTGTTTGATTGAGGGTTTACATCGTAGCATTAAATTATTCCGCAAATTTCTAATAACATTCTTGAAATGTTAACAAACATACACAATTTCGGTACAAAACAGCCGCAAAAATTGGCTAATACAAAGCAGACGTCACATTTTACAGGTCACAACCACGCTACCGATACTGATACACACTGAAACTGGAAGGGTTTTTCTTTAAGACCTAAACACTATCTTGCTAAGTTCTTTTGCATAGTTTTTTTTTTACGGCTAGGCTGACATTGTTTGGCTTGTTTATTATCAGTAACACGGTGTGTTTTGTATCAGCCGCGTGCAAATTATTCACGCTTCCAACGGAATAATGCTTGCGATGAATTTTACTTGGAGGCTTTTTGCTTTTCCAGGCAAACAAGTGCTTATGTGAATACATTGTTCGTTTTTGAAAGCTTGTTGTCCCTTTTTTATGTGTTTCTTTTTTCATAGAATTTCTGGCTTAACTGCAGAATACCCTTTCATTTTGAATAACTTCTGCTTGCCGGCTACGCGGTAAGTGCGGTACGCAGAAACTAATTCATTCAAAAGCATGCCGCGCTAAAAATAAAAATAACATGTATATCTCTCGTTCTAAAAACATGCCGCGAGACTGATGACAACAATGACACATAGCCTATATCCCACGTTCTATAAGCGTAGGTTTTTAGGAATATTCGTGTGTTTATGACATTTGATCGCGGGGAAATTTAAATGACTTCACATTTGATACGTGAAGAAACCTTGGAGCGGATTTAAGCTGAAAATGAAGATCCTGAGAGTAACTTTGATAGCTCAGAATCCGAAGATGAGTCGATCGATGATAACCACGTGTACTTGTACGGCTTTCCAAATGATCGTGATAGAATGCTTTCACTATTATGAGAGAGGAAGAATTTCCACAGAATGATGGAGCTGACGCCGAGGAATCAGGTTTCAGTAATGAAGACGAAAATAATTACGTTTGTGTACGATTGTGACTCTCAAATTCATGCAGTAAGGCATTATCTGCATAATCAAGGCACAAATTAAATTTGGTAATTTTTTGCATTTGTGAATTAATTAATTAATAATTTAGCCATTTTAGGTACTTTTTATTAACATTAATAATTAACGTCATTTTGCATATAATTTATTGAGAATTCAAAATATATAGTTATACGCTCTTATGGGGTGTTCATTTGTACCTACTCCAAATGTTATCAAGAACCTTAAAAAAATAACTAAAGAGTAACTAAAGAGTTAATAGGGGGTCCGCTGAAAACAGGTTCAATTTCAGTAAATATGGGAAGCAAATTTTGAGACCCAAACTGGTGTCCGCTTAATAGAGGGTTTATGCTTAATAACAAAATGGAATAACATAGTATTTGGAAAAAATCCAATAACATCAGATTAGATTGATGAAAACTTTGCATTTGATCAGATTGCATTGAAATACGTTACTGGGAGCTAAAATTGGTGACATTGCCTGGTTTCATACCGTTGAGGACTGGTGCCCAAACAGTCAAACTTATAATAACAAATCAGGAATGTAACATTTTTTTCACAAAGTTTTGTTATTTTGCTACGACCTATTTGACATAAACCTTTTCATCCTAAGTGTTCAATAAGCGCAAAAAAGATCTTCGCTTTTTTATTGGCAATCTTCACCTCTTTGTTTTAAAATAACCATAGACACAACTTCAATGAAAAATCTCCTTCATTTCTTATTATCATTTTGAGTTTATTTTGTTAATAACTTGTTTTCCTCTTTTTTGAAATACGTTTTACTAAATTCCAGTTTTATTAACACCCAATGTAAAGATTGTCGCATTAATCTCTTTCCTGTCTGCACAAATGATGTGTATGCATGTTGATAAAACAAACAAGTCAGTGGGTTTCACAAAACCTTATAACCAATGAAAACAAATGGTACAAGCACTCTCCATGTTTTAAATTTTTTTGTTTGATAGGCACTGAGATATCTCAATTTCCATAATCTTTTATACTTAATGTATAGTAAATGTTTCCCACCATCTTATTTATCATTTTCGTTTTCAACTTGAAAGGGGTGATTGCCTTAAAATCTGGAATTATGATAAAACTATATAATCTTCACATGTACTAATAAAATGAATGAGAAATGTATGACACCAACTGTGCTTCTCGATCGACCTTTTTGTTTTAGTCTACATCACAACCGTTGTTTGGGTTGTCATGTAATGCAAAGGTGTCACCCTGTTAAAGATGAAAAATAGGGAGCTTTTGTGAGTCGTTGAGAAACCAGGAGATTAGTTCCAAATCCAGGAGAATTGGCATATACGCAATGCACCTCCCGTGACAACCCAAATAACAACTGCTATGGAGACTATAATATTTGGTCTAAATCTAATAAACTTTTACCCTAATGTTTTTGGATTGTCAATGCATGCAGAATTTTTAAATAACTGTAATAGTCATTGCAAATTATTACAATTTGCTACTCCATGATAGGCATCACAAAGTGTTTTCAACTATAAAAGTTCATGACACATAATTCTTTCATATATTAAGTAAATGAAAATGACAATTAAGTCTGTCAAATATAGTGTATTTGTTAAACAGGCAGAGGGGGCCATGCTGCTCCATGATAGACATCACAAAGTGTCCTGAACTTTTAAAGTTCACCATAGTGATACCCTGCCTGCATGCTTGTCACTATGTGATCAGATAACAGATTTTACACAGTATGATGAACGCATAAAATCTTCCAATTTCGTCAAAAACCTTAACGAAATTTTGTCAGTTTCGCCAAATCCGCCGTTTTCGTCGAATCTGTCGCTTTCGTCGGGCCCTCTGAACCAGCTCATTTGCAAAAAATCTTCCAATTTCATAAAAACCTTGGCGAAATGTCGTCAGTTTTGCCATTTTCGCCAAATTCGTCGTTTTCGTCCAATCCGTCGGTTTCGTCGGGCCCTCTGAGCCAGCTCATTCGCATAAAATCTTCCAAGTTCGTCAAAAATATTGGCGAAATTTCGTCAGTTTCGCCATTTTCGCCAAATTTGTCGTTTTTGTCAAATCCGTCACTTTCGTCGGGCCCTTCGAGTCAACTCATTCACATAAAATCTTCCAAGTTCGTCAAAAATCTTGGCGAAATTTCATCAGTTTTTCCACTTTGGCCAAATTCGTCATTTTCGTCAAATCCGTCGCTTTCGTTGGGACCCCGAGCCAGCTCATTCGCATTTATAAAATCTTCCAAGTTCGTCGAAAATCTTGGCGAAATTTCGTCAGTTACGTCATTTTTGCCAAATTCGTCGTTTTCGTCAAATCCGCCGCTTTCGTCGGGCCCTCTGAGCCAGCTCATTCGCATAAAATCTTCTAACTTCTTCAAAAATCGTGGCGAAATTTCGTCAGTTTCGCCGCTTTCGCCAACTCGTCGTTTTCATCAAATTTGTCGCTTTACATTTGTGGCTTCATAGTGGAAAGCTCTTGGGAGACATTTACACAAATTCTGCAATTAGGATCGCGTCACTTTACCCAGTCGTTCAGCGATTCACAGTCCACTCCCCAAGGAAATTAAATTACAAATTGGTGTGGGAAGGGAGATATGGACAACTAATTGCCTCATAATCTTTGGATCACCAACCTATTCTCGCTAGGAAGGCGATTCACAGCGATTTCTGAAATATATACATAGACAGTTAAATTGAGAACAGAAATTTTCACAACAAAGATTATGAGTGAAAAAGTGCCTCAGCCGGGAGTTGAACCCTAACGAGAATAGGTTGGTGATCCAAAGATTATGAGGCAATTAGTTGTCCATATCTCCCTTTCCACACCAATTTGTAATTTAATTTCCTTGGGGAGTGGACTGTGAATCGCTGAACGACTGGGTAAAGTGACGCGATCCTAATTGCATAATTTGTGTAAATGTCTCCCAAGAGCTTTCCACTATGAAGCCACAAATGTGTTGTTTGTGTTTGTGTAAGTGTGGTTGTCTCAGTGGCCTAGTGGTTAAGGCATCTGTCCGGTCAAAAGGAGACCCGGGTTCAACTCCCGGCTGAGGCACTTTTTCACTCATAATTTTTGTTGTGAAAATTTCTGTTCTCAATGTAACTGTCTATGTATATATTTCAGAATTCGCTGTGAATCGTCTTCCTAACGAGAATAGGTTGGTGATCCAAAGATTATGAGGCAATTAGTTGTCCATTTCTCCCCTCCCACACCAATTTGTAAAATATATATATATATTATGACAATTATTCTTGAACGTTGATCTGCAATTCGGCATTGTCGTCATAAACGTTAATGGAATAATTGCAAAAACTTTGCATTTATAATCACAGTATCTTCTTAAACCCTAGAAAAACGTTACGACATAAATTTCCTTCTATTGTACCTCCATTTCCACAAATAAATTCCCTCCTGATAACCTCTTCCGTTTCCTTACAACTGACAGTAACAGGGAAGTAAGATCCTAAGCAAAACTCTCGATGCCCGATAAAGCGTATATCGACGAAGTCATTTTGCAAGCTCTTGTTGTTGGTTTGGAGATTGATAATCGATCTGCTCCATAAAATGGCCACAATTAGTAAGCGCAATGAGATAGACTTAGTATGATTTGACAGAGGCCCAACTCGACCACATGGTCGACGAAATCGTTATGTCTTTTATATCAACTAAAATGATGCGAACAATAACAACAAGGATGATGTTAACAACGTAAATAAACAACTTCGAAAATGGGATGAAAGCAAAAGGACTTTTTAGAGCCGTTTTCATTGCCAAATATAAAATACTGACTTTCTTAAACAACAGAATTTCGAATTGCCTTTGCCAGAGAGCCTTTGAAAGCAGCATAAAAAAAGAAGCTAACATACATATAATTATGCTGTCAGTTGTTAATATTGATCCACGATCACGCACGACGCACGACCCACGGCGCACGACCCACGACGCACAACCCACGATGCATGACGCACGACCAACCCACCCAAGCCATTCAATCCCTATTTACATGGAAAGAGGATGATCCTAGTGCTAGGAGGATCCTTGGAGATTTTTTTGGTTTACATGCATAAATGTGGCTTCCAGGGTCAACTTTTCATTTGGTTTTACATGAAAAATTCGGCAGGATGGCCCAAGTACCTTTGAGTTCGGCGTGGTTGCAAAGCAAGACGGCGTGCGACAATAACAAAAGCGAAGATATCCCTGGGGCTCCCGAAACCGTTTACTTTTGAGGTAGGATGATCCTAGGGCTAGGATCATCCTACCTCTCGGATACGATGATTCTAGCGCTAGGATCATCTTAGCGCTAGGGCCAAATGCAACTCTTTGCATGTAAACTGAAAGCAGAAAACATGTCGCGCTCTGATGATCCTACTAGCGCAAGGATCATCCCCTTTCAATATAAATGGGGCCTTAGTCAAACTCTAAAGACTTACTGACAGACGAATAAGCCAAGGACGTCGAATTTTGCCCCATAATTTACTTTCAACTAGTCGTGTTTTTTCGCGGTAACAAACAAATTTTATCGATCGGTGGGAACCTGAGGTACACTTAATATTTACTCTAGTCACGCATTGGAAAAAAATGATTTTCTTTTCTTTCTTTCCTTCCTTCTTTTCGGTTCATTTTCTAAACGCAATACATAGTATTTTTACCCGGTTTCCACAAAACTATGGTAACACTCGTGAAATGTCTGCTCGGAGAACTCGAAATAATGAAGTGATTAGTTTCTAAAGAAACTGTGGTGCTGCGTAGGTGGGAGAGTAAAACAGGAAAGTTTTTAAATAAGATTTCGAAATAGCCTTCGGATCGTGTTTCTTTAACTATTTCTCGCTCTCCTAAAGTTCCTCTTGTTACCATAACCGTTTCTATATCTCATGTATTCTGTATTTTAAAACATGACCAAAATAAGATGTCGGTAACGAAAATAGGTTAATTTATTATTATCTTCAAAGAAAGAAGAACATGAAAAGACGAGTGCCCCACTGATAGTAAATTTAATTTAAAGGCCCATCGTCACTTACCGTGATGCACCGCGCATTGTTTATTTTTGATTTGGACCCAGATAAATGCGATCTCTCGCGAAGTGAAGTTTTTGCCTCTCATCTCCAGGAAGAAATGAACACTGAGTTTGAAATTTCGTTCGACATTAATTTTAAAATTTATTAGTCTCAAGAAGCGGTCCTGTTAGATAACAAAACGGCGTATACTGATGTCTCGCATTTTGTCTGGGGCCGCTCAACCCGCCTATGTGTAGATCCAGGCAACTCCAGTCGCCTTGGCAGTTTCCTCCGCTTCGAAAGTTCGCATCGAAAACATTTTCACGCCGTGGAACGTGGTAAACCGCCTGCTATTTTTACCGAAAGTTTGAGGTCGATACCTCTTAAAACGAAACCTACAGCGAGCCGAGAAGTGTTTGTCTTTTGTGGGCTGTTTTGTTAGCGTATCAGATTTGCATCGGGCATAATTAGTGAGCTCCGCTGGCGGAGGACGTTTTATGGGCTTCAGAAGTTGGCATCGAAAAAAAATCGACGGCTAGTGACGGAGAAAACCTCCTTCAACTTTCATGGAATATTTCACATAGTTGCTGGCAAAAACGACTCCGCCGGCGAGCTGAGAAGTCCTGTTGTTGACACATGCAGGGGGCATTATTCATTCCGATCGAACGGTCACGGTTATCGATGGTAAGATTCAAATGTGAACTCACAGTATCTGGAAAACGAATGTACTAAACACAATTGCAATGAAAAGATTCAAAGATAATTCTTAACTAGTAGGCAATCTAATATACCTATTTCCTTTCCACGGACGACCGTATTTCTGAGCCAAACCTTCAGAAGGTCTCGTTTCTTGACAGCCGGCCTGAGTAGCCTTCGGCGGCGTTGCTTAGAAAACGAATCAATAACGATGAAAAATAAAAGAAAACATACAAAAACAAGATGCAATGCCTTTAAAAAATATGAACAAAATATTTAAAAGAAATGATCTTGAAGTTAATAGACGATACAGATTCCCCGATGTAAACGGATTTTTTTAAGAATCAAACTTCACCGACACAAAACTGAATTTCGTGGCCCCATAAATTCTAGGACGCAATGAATCATGGTAAGTGCCGATGGGCCTTTAAAGGACGCAGTGTTTAAAAAAAAAAAAAAAAAAACAGCACTATCAGAAAAAGTAATTTAAATGTTAATTCAATTTCAATTTGACGTAGTTTGTATCATAGTTTAAAGTTTGTATTGATTATGTTTAAAATAATTACATTTTTAAGAAAATTAAAAGCAACATGTTATTACGAATGGTCACTCCACAACAAAGTTATTGTAACACATCAGTAACTTTCATCGTAAAGTGTACTCTTTTGCGGTACCGTCTCTTTGCACCTCACCTTGAAGGTAAGGTTTTGTTCGCCTGGGACTTTTTATTTGAATTTTCTAACCGTTTAATCATGCTTAACTACCAAGTCCAACTTGGCATGACTGCTCGCGTAACTATCATAATGCTTTATACAATGTACTATGCGCGTTAATTTAAGACAACCTCTGGCATACCTCAAAGATTTTGGTGAAATGGGAGGGCTGGTTCCACTGAACACTAATGTGCAGTATAATTTCAAGTGACGTAATTGTTGGACCACAAACTTTCTGCTTCGAAATTCCAATCCAAATTACTTGAAATTCTAACTCAAACTCGGAATTCTAACTCCCACCTGGAGCATCTCAGTGGCTTTAAATTCGTTCTCTACGTCAGGCTTTTATTACACGGACAGCCAACTCTGCATTTAGTTATAATTATATTATTGTATTATTTTATTTTATCTTATCCTCATAGTATAGTCTTAACTGTTTAGGAGAAACTGATTTAAGATACGCACAGCAGTTTGATAGCGAGGGGCTGTGTCTTGATTTTAAACTGGATCGACCTTTGGTAAAATAGATTTCATAATTGCATAAAATGTCTGTAAAATGTGGCACTGATCCTTATCGTAAAATGCAGAAAAATGAAAGTGAACGGACTTACCTGATTACCTGATTGGCAGTGAAAGAGTCGATCCTTGGACGCTTCACTAGGAAGAATTCAAACCATACTTTTATAGTTTACACAACGGGAAGAACGTCATCACCTCTTCGCGTTCTGCATGCATACTTTGATTGTTAAGATCAGATAAAGACTTAATAAAAAAGGTTTTCTTTTTTTGGCGACAAAAATTAAAACCGTTGATAAGTAGTTGCTTTTAAACTAAGACGGTCGCTAAACAGTCAGACAAATTTAGCTTCCCTTCTCGTCAATGCGCCATCATTGAATCTTCAGATATGAAATCCTGTAAAAGAATAGTTCAGCTAACTTTCGATATCGACGTATATGGAGTTAAATGTGACTAAAATGAGTATCGGTTACAAAATAGGTTTAGTATTATTTTCTTGAAGAAAAGAACAAGAAAAGACGAGTGCCCAATACAGTAAATAAAATTTATAAGACGCGTGTTTAATAAGTAAACACGACAGTTTAATAAAACGGCGCTATCAGTAAAATAAATTCGACAAATCATTCATTGGCTGTAGGTATAGTAAAACAGCGGAGATCCCAAAATTGAAATACTCATTTAGCTTTCAAACGGCGTGCCCGAGCTTCTGGCGCCGTGATCAGGGATGAAGCCTGAAAATTAGACTTCAGACTCTCCACCGTTTCTCGTTCAAGCTTGCAGACGGCGCGCCCAAGCTTTTTAGGTAATGAGATCCGTTTGAGACAGTAGGCTAACAGTAACAGTAACTTTGTTTGTAAACTAGGGCAATTTTTGTAAATTTAATTGTTTAGAACCTGGCGGTCTCCTCTCCCTCATGTAAGTTAAGGCGGCTCGCTCAATCCGGCTTTTGAGGTGACGAGTTCCATTTGTAGCAGTAGAGTAACATTCCAACTGTAACTTTGTTTGCAGTAGACCTAGGGCAAATTCTATACATTACGATTTCTATAATTCAGCACATTGAGAACAAAGCACAGTTTGAAGAAAAAATATCGAGGCAGGTCCGTCATTTTTGAATTCTCTTGTCAAAATGCGAAATTTACCTCCATCGTTGCTGCCATCGTTGGATATACGTGATATAGACATAGCGTATATCGATAACTTTTTTACCATATTTGGGCAGTGTATCAATGTGTTGGATTATAATGACCGTTGTTTGTTATTGGCCCAATTTACACTAGAGACGAACTACACCTTTTGCCATTCATTACCGCAAAATATACAATCATTTTAGCCAAACTTATGAACATATGCGCCAATATACGTTCATTCAAGTGAATGTTCAGTCATTTGAACTAAAACAACATTCATTAACGATTTTTACATAATCAGGTGCATTCAATTGCATTTTTCGGACAATCATTAGCGCGAAAAGACATTCACGGATGTGAAATAGATTTTCGTTTGCGCGTTGATGCATTTCAATAACATCAACGCGAAATCAATTGCACGATTGGTCAAGCTTCACTCGGAACAACATCCCGTCCAGCATCCTCGCCACCGTCCGATCGTGGACCTCAGGTTTGCCAGGGAGACGTGCTCGGAGCTGTCTATTGATTTGCTCGAGAGTAAGCAGACAATTTTCATTTGTTATCTCTCTCACGCAGTCGCGCATCTCCTCGTCAACGCGCACGTTGTTTGCTCCTCCTCTATGCCGCTCGCGAATACGCCCATGTTGAATATATCGCGCAACTATGCTTCTAGCAGTTGAGCGATTTACTCCCAGGTTGTCAGCCACAAGTAAATAATCTTCTGTCTCATCTTCTAAGGCCGTAACAAGCCTCTCCCTGTGTTCCAACGGAATTCTGTTTCTATGTGGCATGGTTTGTGCAAAGCAAAGATTCTGCGGAGGTGTGTACAGATACGTTATCGAACAGAATGATCCTGTGAAAGATTCGTGTTTTTTAATATGTAAATTTAAGGCGAGAAAATGTTTGGATAACCTCCTGTCAAGAAGTCGTACAACAAAACTATGTGAAAATTCCGATGAAAAAGCTTTATTGTGATTGAAAATAGATTTTTGGCGATTGAATGTCATGAACGTGCAAATGTTTGTACGGACGCGGTAACGTTTGTAAGGAGAACTCAAATGATTGTCTATAAATGCTATTGTTTGCACTAGTTGTAACAAAAATGTTAATGAATATCACATCCACGTTATTGATTGACCAATCGTGCAATTGATTTCGCGTTGATGTTACTGAAATGCATCAACGCGCAAATGAAAATCTATTTCACATCCGTGAATGTCTTTTCGCGCTAATGATTGTCCGAAAAATGCAATTGAATGCACTTGATTATGTAAAAATCGTTAATGAATGTTGTTTTAGTTCAAATGACTGAATATTCACTTGAATGAACGTATATTGGCGCATATGTTCATATGTTTGGCTAAAATGATTGTATATTTTGCGGTAATGAATGGCAAAAGGTGTATTAGGACGGATAACTCAACAACGAATCTTTGAGCTGAGTTTTCCAGTAAAGGACTGGGAAGAGGAAATAGGCATTCCAAAACACCGTGCGAACAAATAGAAAACTCAGTAAAAACCGTCTTCTTTTCCGTCTGGGTAAACCAGGCATTCTCTGATTTGCTGTGGTTCATAGAAATGCAATTCAAGTAGTCATAAAATTCTAGTCATAATAATTCAAGTAGTCATAAAAATGCAATTCGTTTGATCAAAAATCATAAGTTTTATTTTTTTTTTCACGATTTATTTAATTTTCACGTGGTCGGTACTAGTTTTGTGCTGCTGAGACCCGAATAAATCACAAACATTGCCGTCACTGTTAAAAAATAACAATTAAATCGAGAGGCCCAATTATTTTTTCAATCTTCAGATACATCATTGTAGTTTGCTCAGCTATATCTCAGATCTAGACTGATTTCTTATTTTCACGGTAAACATCGGGTTATTTTACACAACTTTAAGGAGAAATTTAAAAAAATGTGGCACCTGATTGAAAGTCATTCTAAAATTAATATAAACATAAACTATAAATGTCCCTAAATCCTATGTAATAACAATATTTCTGTGCACTCCACGTTTCCAAGATTTACAACCGTTCGAATTTCATGAAAATTCGAAAACATGCCTATATTAACAAACACTTGCCTTTAGCAGAATGCTCGGGCGAGTTTTCGCTCACGTATAATCTCTTTTTTTGCTTCAAGTTTAAAGTTTTTGCAGCTTATGTCATCCCTTAATCTTGAAAAGTATCAAAGCAGTACGCTTTTCATCCAGCGCTAAGTTCCAGTCGAACTTTTACCTTGTTGTATAAACGGACCTGATTGGCCATGTTTCTTCGTAGCGAGCATCACGGATTCGTGACATACCTTGTGTACCCTACACTAGCCAATCAAATCCAATTAAATCTTATCTCGCGCCCGTCACGCTCGCTATGAATGAATATATCCGTTTCGGTCCGTTTATGCAGCCAGGTAAAACTTCGATTGAAACTTAGCGCTGGATGACAACCCTACTGCTTTGATACTGTTTTAAGATTTATGGATGACTTAAGCTGCAAAAACTCTCAATATGATACAAAGAAAAAGCTTACAGAAAGTGAACACACTCGAGCATTCTGCTAAAGGCAAGTGTTTGTTTATTGGCCCATTTTTGAATTTTTCGGAAATTCAAACGGTTGTAAATCTTGGAAAAGTGGAGTGCACAAAAACTGATGTTATTCTTACTTGGTATTTAGGGATATTCATAGTTTATGTTTATATATAGAATGATTTTCAATCAGGTGCCATATTTTTGAAATTTCTCCTTGAAGTTGGACTATTTTCGGGTTTCGCTCGGAGGCCGATTATTTCTGTAAAATAACCCGATATATGTTTACTGTTAAAATAAAAAATTAATCTAGATACTGTAAGATATAGCCGAGCAAACTACAATGATATATCTGTATATTAAAAACATAATTGGGCCACTCGAGTAAATTGTTACCTTTTTTACAGCGATGGCAATGTTTATGATTTACTCTGGTCTCAGCAGCACAAAACTACTACCGACCAAGTGAAACTTACATAAATCGTAAAAAATATTATTTATCATTTTTGATCAAACGAATTGCATTCTTATGACTACTAAGGTAAAGGCTTTTAAACCACAGCATATCAGAGAAATTCATTTTTGAACCAAAAGTCTCTTGGAGACAATCTCTTAAGACATAATGAAATACAAATTTGCCGAAGACGAATTTTGCCCCATATAGATTAGTCTAAACACAGAATTTATATCTAGAAAATTTTATCCTTCTCAGACGAACAATTCGTCTTGCCTAGCTCAAACGGATAATTCGTCTTTTGTATAAATTGGGCCATCATTGAGTTAAATTTACTTGTCGGGTTCTAAACCCATGATTTTAGCGAGTTAGCTTCTCCTTGATTAACGCTTCTCATAATATCATTTTGTAGCAAGTACTGGATTCTGTAATCGATGATGGAAAATGACTCGAAAGACGACAGCTTGACAGCCGAAGAACTTGATATCAGTCCAAAGGTTAAAACGAGAACAATTGTGGCTTTTTGTGTGATTGGCTTCCTCGTAGATTTCTTTCTCGCCATCAACATCAGCGCCAGTCAAGACATATTAGAAGCCACAGAGATCCCAACATCTCTGGTTTTATTAGCTGCAGTTGCCCCTGCATGGCTGACGAGTGTTGTCTATCCATACTTCTTTCAAAAAATCTCAGTTTTCATGGCAGCTTGTGCAATTATTACCATTTCTGTCAGTGGAATGTTGATAACCTCACTCACTTATGAGCCCAAACTGAAGTTAATCGGAGTGTGTATGGTGTCATTCGGTTACGGCAGTACAGATACCGTGTTTTATCCCTTATCCGCTTTCTATGGAGGGAGCATCATAAACAGCTATGCTCTTGGCTCGGGATTTGCATTTCTAGCAGGGCCTTTGTCTTACATAGGTAAGCATTACTTTCTCTACACATGCAGGTAGTTTACATTGCGAAGTTTCGTAGCGACCAGAGATACCTGGCCTGACAAGGCTGGAAATGCTGAAAAACAAACAGCAGCACTTCGTTGATTTAGGGTTTTACTCGCAGACTCAAAAGTTATAAAATAAGAAGCCTCACAAGAAAGTGCTAAAAGCGACAGGAAGCTTTTAGGTATTACAGCGGTTACCAATAACATGCGACACAACGCATTCCAGACGGTCAAAGTTGAGTTTGGGTGACGTTAATCAAGGAAGGGTCGTTACAATATTATTTTTAATTAAATTTTTACAGGATTTCGCGGCAACAGATCCAAAGGATCGGCAATTTTACCCGCCGAGAAAATATAAAACTTAAACAAAATTGACTTAATAAAGAAACTACACTTGTAGTTATAACATACCTCAAGAAAAGCGCGTGCTCTGATTGTTTAATAGTCCAACCGTACGCTGTGGGTAGCTTTTGAAAAGCTTTCGAAAAGCTTTCAGCTATTCAATTCAGTTAAAACTTGATGTCCTTTATTTCGATATCTTTTTCATTTCAATTTCTTGTTCCAATTTTTTCATAGGTCTGACCATGTTGGCTTGTTTTTCACCACAAGTGTCACTTCTTCTGGTCACATCGTTGTGGATCTTATTTCCATTCTCCTACATCGCAATTGTAGAACCAAGCAAAGAAATTGGTCGAGCAAATTATAACCCGACGTCTTTAAAAGAAATTCCTTACAGCCCAATTGATTCGGATGCCGCTGACGTTCCTGAGCAAACCAAACTCTCTTATACCGACATGTTGTCTCTGGCATGGCAGACACTGCCTCTCTTCACTGGACTGTTAGTAAGCAACTTTTGCAAGCAATTAATTGTCAGTGGCGTGGCGACAACCATAGCGTTTACTAACGCTCCTGTCATCCCAAGAAATCAATATTTGTTGTACGTGCTAGCGTCTGGGGCGGGAGACCTTCTAGGAAGGCCATATATCGGGTACCTTTCTTTGTGCGGTTTGGGGGATAAGTTTATTATCAGAAGAACGTGGATTCTTGTTTTGTTTAATGTTTCTTTTCTGATCTTAATGGTGTTGGTCTCTTTGTTTCGATTTCTTCCGCATTTTTATATGGCTGTTATAATTATTATGGTCAACAGCTTCTTGGCTGGAGTGATATTCCCTAACAGTTTTCAACTTGCAGGTGAAGGCCTCAGTGTAGCAGAGAAAAGGTTTTGTCGCGCAATGTTGACCGGTTCGCTGTGGAGTGGAAATATAGCTGTTGCACTGATCGGTTTAGAGACAGAATCTGCATTGCGGGAACACTGTCTGCTGAAATTTTCTGAGCTTGCTTGTTCTACAAGGTCATCGACCGCATGGGATCCATCTACGGCTTGCGTGTTATAAAAGACAAGTTTCATTCCTTTACCTCATAAAAGTATCAAACAGCGATACACGAAAATACTGCACTACTGAGAGCTTTCAACTGAATAGACCTTTTAACCGATATGGCAGCCATATTGAAATTGCCCCCTGGGTATCCCATAACGGCCATTAATATTAATATATTTTTTTGTGAACAATTGATTTCAATGGTCATTATGGGATGCCTAGAGGGCAAAATCAAGATTGCTGCCGTATCGGTAAAAAGGTATATTGGTAAAAATTCGGCAAAAGGGATGTCAAGGAAACTCCACCCTGATTTTATGGTACATTTTGAGTGTACCCTCAACTTACTGCACTTAAGGTCCTCAAGTAATAATTTTGGGTCCAGTAAGCGATTGCTTCATGCAGTCTATCGTTTTTACATTTTGTCGCGAGTGACCGTTGTGGGGCCGGGAGGTAGGAGTGTAATTAATATGACACCATTCAAGTTACGTCAGGTACCTTTAATTCCGGATATATATAAAGTGTTGGGAAATGTGTTGATGACCAGCAGAGAATTTGCTGGATCCTTGCTTTTTTTTTAATTCGTGAGAGTTTTCTTGTGAATGTCATTATTACGAAATTTGATTTCAGTTACGTTTTCTTTGCTGTTTTTGTTTTCTTTGCTGTTTTTGTTTGCTGCAAAAATTTTGCAGTTTTGTAAAGAAAGACGGTGGTTAAACAGTAGATCTGTGGGGCTACTTCTTAAGTCTGATCCCTATTTTTGTTGAAGTCGTAATTTTTGAAAAAAGGTTGTATTCAAGATAAGTTCAATAGTAGGAGAAATGCTTATCCGCTGGATAGCGCTATCCACCTTTGAACAACCGGGGCCTGGTCAAACAGCGCATGATAGTCGATGATAGCTTGAGTGAGAGTTCCAATCCCAAACTATCATCTCCTATCGTTGACCAGATCATTGACTATTATACTACCGGCCAAACGGTGGGTGATAGCGCATGATGGTTGAGGATTGTTGGTCAAACGTCACGCAAGCAGTCACCCAGTGATTTTTCGTTTGACTCTCAACTATTAATTTGTACGACGAATATACAACTTTTTGGCTCCATATTTTTTCTTTGTTTTCAGGCCTTAATTACGTAATTTACAGGCATTTGCCGTCACTTTTTTGTGAAATAATTGGCGGCCCATTCCTTAATCTTCTTGAGCCGAAACTGTTCGGTCTTTTCGAGTGGGACAACCCTGTACAACTGCGCAACCCTCAAGTTCGCTTTATAAGTTCTTCCTGTTTACCATCAATGGTCGATTACGATGGACCATTGATCATTCTGGATATCAAAAAAGGCATGTCGCCCTAAGTAAGCGTCTGTGAGTGTCTATCACAGGCATTCATTATTAATGGATTCTTCGTAGTAAAAATAAAACAACATAAAAGAAAGATACACATCGAACGGTTACCTGTCTCTCGTACGCATATTACTATTTCGGTAAGAAATGTTTTGCTGAAATTAATCTCGCTCTCTACCGGGTCTGTTCACTGTGCCCCTGACGAGAATGACAGACCTTCTGAGCAGATAAATTTATTTCCATATTATCAATCTATGTTACATACATACATATACATAAGCTTTATTTTCACTCGAATTTTAGAGTAGCTTACAGAAGCTAATATTTTCGAGAACATAAAAGTTAAAACTATATAGTGTTTACAAATAAATTTATATCATTAAGAAAAAAAAAAACGAGACAGGGACTACACAAAGTTACAACACTGAATGTTTCTTCTAAAGTCTTCAAACACACTAGTTCGGATAAAATCAGGCAGCGCATTCCATAGTTTAGCTGAAAAATAAGAAAACGAATTAAGGCCATAGCTAGTTGTTCTAGGTTTACTAACATAAAGTGACAGGATGTAATTGCCGCGAAGATCATAAGAAGAAGATCGGAGTGAAAACATATTTTTCATATAAACAGGAAAATGAGCGAAAAACAGGCTCTTATATAATAATATAAGGAAATTCTGAACGCGCCTCAGTATTACATTCACTTTAGTGAGAAGACTGCTGTATGGGGACGAGTAATCACCAAGTATAAATTTAAGTATTCTCTTATAAATAAGTTTTTAGTGAGCTTACTAAAGTGCATGCATGTAAGCTTATATGAATTACAAATTTTCAATGATCAAGAATTTTAGTTTGTTTTTGTTTTAGTTTGTTTTGTTTTGTTTTTTGTTTTGTTTGTTTTACAATCAAAATTCAAAACAATCAAAATTCTTATGGCGTTTTTTTTTTAACTCCTTCTTCAATTCATCTTCTTGCGTTTCTACATTTCTCCTTCACTTGGGGGCCTGTAGTTGCGCTTACATCCTTTTCTTTCCCCTTTATCTTCCATGCAATTTATATTTCCCTGTTTTTTCTGTCTTATTGTCCTCTCGGGCTCTGGGTCTCATCTCCATTGTTATAGGTTATTGGCGTTCCCATTCCAAACAAAATATATAATTGCTAATTTATTTAACAATAGTTTTACTTTGTTGAGAGAAAGATAATTAATTTGGAAAGTCCAACATGCATCGTTCTCCAAAAAGTGACCAAAGGTAAGATTGATTACATATTACCAGAAGCTTATCACGTAGTCTCTGTTATGAGCTTAAGATATTACCTAATCGAAGAAAACCGACAGAGTGATCATACTGTTTATTTGAATATTTTTTTACTATTTTAGTTTTTCGATAGTTTTTTACTGCTGTATGTTGCCATGTCGTTGATAATTATTTAAGAGCCAATGTCTGAAATTTTCGAAAATCGGGCGTCACTCACAAAATTTCGGATTTCTTCATATTTTGCCCAAATAATCTCTATAGTGAAGTATTTTCAAAAATAACATTAAAAATTGTAACGGCGTTTTATTTTTTTCGAAAACGGGCAAAGTTTGAAAAACGGCAAATCGGCGGCCTTTCAGTTGTGAAACTGGCGAAAAATTACACATTTTCATCTCGCTCGTACAGAAAAACGCGATACCATACATAAATAAAATGTGGCCACAACATAAACACGCTCTTGTTCTTCACACTACTGTTATTTACTTTGGATTAGCAGTTGAAATAAGAATATTTCGGCCGTTAGAAAAAACATGATTTCTTCCATTTTAAAAATTAACAAATTTGAACCAATTTCAACGCCGTGGAAACCCAATTGGTACGTTGAGTTTGAAAACAAAATTAAGACGGTCTTGAAGCACAACTTCTGTTGTTTACTGTGGTGAAATATTTCTGGCGGCACTTTAAAAGTGCCCCGTCGAGAGACCAAAATGTGAAGGGTAGTTTGACACCAGGAGAACTTGTGACACGAACCTGAGCGCCGCCACTACGCACCAAATGTTTATCGCTAAAAATAGTTCCTTTGAGATAGAGCTTTTTTCAGAATCGTAAACACTTTAGAAGAACTTTATCTATCCTTTGCTAACTTAAAATGATATCTTTTAAGCAGTTTGTTGGGATACGGAGTAGAGACACGAACCCCGGGACACGAACATCGATCATGTTGTGCGACCTTACAAATAACAGCGATCAACACTTAATACCCGCTTTTTCATCAGAAAATTAAACTGACCCGAACCTTGAATTGCGTTTATAATAAAGACATCCTGCACTCCGATCCATTATATTGCTGTGTTTGGAATATCTGAGCCTTGTAGATCATATCATAGCGTTATTTACTCCAAATTTGTTAAAACAACAGTCGCTAAATGACAGTTCGGAAGTTTCCCACAATGTGTTGCAAAGAGATTGCGTGACGCGTAGCACACTGTAATTTGCTGCCTGCTTATGGTATCGGTAAAGGAAAGAACATTAATTGCCGTGGAAAAGTCACAGGAGTAACGTCCGGAAATGTATAAAGTCTGTTTCCTTCGTTTTGGTACAATTTTAATTAATGTTCAAATCGTCTTTCAGGTATATTTGGTAGATAAATATACAAGTCATTTATGGGGGGGGGGGGGGGGGGGGGGGGGTGTCACCCTTTCACTACGCCCCTTGCCGGCTCTTTTGCGATAACACACCGCCTTTATTTTGCTACGAAGTTATGTTTTCAATACTCTTATAAACTAATTTCGATTTTGAGGTGTCAATTGCAATACTGCATTATATTGACGGCTAGTTGGGAGAAAATATATTCCGTATTGGGCGGAGTCGCGAAGCGGCGGAGCCCCGGGGACGGAGCCCAGTACGGAATATATTTTCTTCCAACGCCGTCAATATAATGCAGTATTAACGCGCGCCTTAAAATCGAAATTAGTTTTGTCTAGATTTTTGAGACGTCAATACGACTTTATATTGACGTCTCAAAAGCAAGCAAAAGTATCTGAGAATAGTGATACTATTACAGATGTGAGCTACAGCTGGCTGTCAGTTCTGTTTTCGGCTGGTGGGTCTAAAGCTGTTTCTGTGACATCTCCACCGCAAGTTACAGTCTCAACAGCCACGTCCGATGACAAGGAAAACAGTCCTGAACGTCCAACATCCAATGTATTTTCATACCCACAGGAAGGCTGCATCCCGGGGAGGGGCGGGGGGGGGGGGGGGGGGGGGGGTGTACTTCCGAAAAATACCTATACGGGTATGTGCCGCCTAACGGGGTCGTAATTTTGGGACTCCTGGTCTAGAACGAACGGGTATCCATTTTAGAGACATTTCCTAGAACGAGGTATAATATTTCGAACGCACGAAAGCTTCATAAGATGGTGAATAAAGAAATTGTAGATCGTGACTTTATCGTCTTTATCTTCTGTTTGAAATCAAAGCAATTATGTTGCTGATTTATGTGGAAGCAGAATTGTCGTATTTTGATGTATAAGTCGAACAAACAAAGAAATAACTTTTTTTAAAAAATGGGCTATTGAAAGTTACGCAATTTCTACGAAATCTAAATTAAATACTGCGCAGGAAATTCCAGAAGTGGTGTTGACCTTGGAATTGTCTAGTTACACGCCCACTTGTACTCCTAACCAGAATCTGACTTTCAACGTCCACAAGGCCGTGAACAATCAGGGATAGGCGGCTGACAGCCCAGCGAGCTTCGAGGCTCTGCCATCCGAGATCGCATATCATTTTCCGTATCATTTTTCTAGAATCAGAGTGTTAAAAATTGACCTATTTTTAGAATGGAGTAACATTTTGAGTGCAAATTCTTTCTAAAACGGGGTCTAAATTTGAAGACCCGGGCGGCACATACCCAGCCAAGAATATCCGAGTACCCCCCTAGCCTGCGAGCAAGCTCTCGGGGTCGGGACCGGGTTCGCGGTTTGGGAGGGGAGGAGGCCCCCCGAACCCCTTCCTCCCAACCCCTAAGAACGAGAGCCTTGCCTGCAGGCTAGTACCTCCCGGGGGCTGCATCAAAGTGTTTCAACGGCCGTCCGACCTGTAACGCCATCTGTCATTAAAAGCCTGCTCCAGGTCACCGGAGAGGCACACCCTAATGAACCTGGCCAAACAACAGTATGCCACCCTCCTCAGCGAAAGCGTTGCACTTCTTCCTTTCTTTCAAGCTCAGTTAGCAGCCCAAACAAAGGCCAAAGCCTAAAGGCGGGCTGGGCGCTAAAGGAAATGGAACAGCCCTTGCTACCAATTCAATGAAAAGCAGAAAGCCTACCTGGAGGCTAAATTTACTATTGGTCAATCCACAGACAGGAAGGTCGACCCGGATGTAGTTACAAAAGAAATGCGTCGTGCCCGTGCCCGGCAGTGATGAAAAAAGCGCCATCGATGGCCCTCCTTGAAGATTTTGAGGATAGTTGCCCTTGTAAAGCTAGAAAATGGAGGGCCAATGTAATGCAAGATTGCTAACCACTTTTACAGTTTTATTTTCTCTTGTAAGAAGATTGAAGAAGCCTTGTGTGATGCATGATTTGTTTTCCGCCTTGAGGCTGTGCAAGAATTTTTTTTCGAGATTATTCCATACTTTTCTTTCGCTCGCTGTGAACGATTTTTTTTTCTCTACTTTTGCTGTGCAGGAATTTATTTACAACAATGGAGTGCATGATTGGCTTGATCATAAACGCAATTCAAGGCTCGGGTTAGTTTAATTTTCTGATGAACTATTAACGGAAAGCGGGTGCAATAGTGGCTAAAAAGAAAAAAATATCTTTGAATTTCACTTTTGTTTTCGAAAATATCTTGTATCCTACCGGTAGGCAAGAAATTTTGCTACGCGATACGAACGTCTGTGAAATTTGCCGACTTTGCGGAGCTATATCTCCACTATTTTAAAAGATATCGCTTTTAAACTCGGCTACTTTACTAATTTTGAGATGCTTTTTCCAGTAGTGTCGATGGATTTTTGCTATCAGGCCAATATAAAAATTTGGAAAAACCGTGATAAGGCCTATTGCTCGTGTAGATGGAGAATAGTGGATAATTTTTCCTTGTCAAGGAAAAGCCTGGCATGCTAGCTTTTCCTTGACAACGAAAAATTGTCAAGTCAGAAATTTGCTCGTGTAGACGGACAACAAGGAAAATGTGGCAAGGATATTATTGATTTACGCATTGCGGGCACAACCGAAACTTAGGGACCGTTCATTATTTATGGGAGGGAGGGGGGGGGGGGGGGGGGGGAATGGGTGAGAAATTAACAAATTTTCCATTTTTTTTTCATGTCCCCCCCTTAGTGAATCTGGATTTTTTCAGGTTCCCCCTGTTCTGTTGGGGAAGAATTTCAATACCCCCTCCCCCCACTATTAATCTGATTTCTATAAAATAAAAGTTGTATTGTATGTATCCATACCGTATTTTTGTGGGGGCATGATGATGTAGTGGCTAGCGCGTTGGTTTTCAGATCTAAAGTAGGTGAAAATTTGGGGGTGAATGTATTGCTGTCTTAATATTAAAAACTGTGCTTCTAATATCATATTTAGTTTTAAGCATATAGGTGTAAATTTGGGATATGATGGGCCTGGGGTACGATAGGAATGAGGATATGGCGATGGGAATGGGGATATGGAGGAGACATAAATCTGTATAAACCAGACATAATCTAGTATAAACCAGACATAAAAGCAATAAAATCATAACATGTTGTAATAGGAAATGAAAAAAAGTTTAGAACTAATTTTCAGTAAATTTATTAATAAATAGTTATTACAACTTATGGCATTTTGACTCTTGTGTGGTTTTCTTTATCGAAGCAATTCAACCACTTGGTCCACTGTGCATTTGAAGAACTAGAGTTATTAAGACTTTAATAGTTGTTTATTACTATCACAACCAAGACTCAGCTGGGCTATATAAAGATTTATTGCAATATACAAAACCACTGCTACTGAGCAACCCAGAAACCGGGAGTGGTGCACGTGGGTCACGGTGGGCTGACTCACTTACAAGGATGACAAAGGACGAACTGATAACTACAAGATACTACTTACAGTTCTTCAACTTAATGTCCACGTAGCAGATTTTAGGAAAATTCCTTTGGCTAGGGTTACAAATACTAAATAACACTTTTAACGTCAATCACTAAAACCCTCAGTTTAACACTGTTACAATCCAGTAATACTGTATGTTTAATGGTGGGTTAAAACTTTAAGTAATGTCGTGTACAATTATGGCAGTACCAAATAAAGAAATTAAAATTATAAATCATGCTCCATGACTGCACCAAAATACTGTGCAAAGCTGTGCTCTTTAATAGAAGAATCATAGAGAGCCTAAAGGCTCCCAGCCATGAAATCTGGGGTGCGCTGCTCTTATTGGTACACTGCAGGAGCTTATTACTGTACTGCACGAGCAATAAAAATTGGCAAGTAAACTTGTCAAGGAAAAATTGCTCGTGTAAATGGGGCTTAAATGACACTGACCTGAAACCTTTTCCACGGCAATGTTCTTTCCGTGACCGATACCATAAGCACGCAACAAATTCCAGCGTGCTACGCGTCACGCAATCTCTTTGCAACACATTGTGGGAAACTTCCGAACTGTCATTTAGCGACTGTTGTTTTAACAAATTTGGAGTAAATAACGCTATGATATGATCTCAGCAATATAATGGATTGGAGTGCAGGGTTGTCTTTATTATAAACGCAATTCAAGGTTCGGGTCAGTTTAATTTTCTGATGAAAAAGCGGGTAAGTGTTGATCGCTGTTATTTGTAAGGTCGCACAACATGATGTTCGTGTCTCTACTCCGTATCCCAACAAACTGCTTAAAAGATATCATTTTAAGTTAGCGAAGGATAGATAAAGTTCTTCTGAAGTCTTTACGATTCTGAAAAAGGCTCTATCTCAGGAACTATTTTTATCGATAAACATTTTGTGCGTAGTGTCGGCGCTCAGGTTCGTGTCACAAATTCTCCTGGTGTCAAACTACCCTTCACATTTTGGTCTCTCGACGGGGCACTTTTAAAGTGCCGCCAGAAATATTTCACCACAGTAAACAGCAGAAGTTGTGCTTCAAGACTGTCTTAATTTTGTTTTCAAACTCAACGTACCAATTGGGTTTCCACGGCGTTGAAATTGGTTCAAATTTGCTAATTTTTAAAATGGAAGAAATCATGTTTTTTCTAACGGCCGAAATATTCTTATTTCAACTGCTAATCCAAAGTAAATAACAGTAGTGTGAAGAACAAGAGCGTGTTTATGTTGTGGCCACATTTTATTTATGTATGGTATCGCGTTTTTCTGTACGAGCGAGATGAAAATGTGTAATTTTTCGCCAGTTTCACAACTGAAAGGCCGCCGATTTGCCGTTTTTCAAACTTTGCCCGTTTTCGAAAAAAATAAAACGCCGTTACAATTTTTAATGTTATTTTTGAAAATACTTCACTATAGAGATTATTTGGGCAAAATATGAAGAAATCCGAAATTTTGTGAGTGACGCCCGATTTTCGAAAATTTCAGACATTGGCTCTTAAGTTTTTTGAGTTTAAGTCATGCGTTTCATAACTCAGTAGGAGTCAACATTTTTATAAATTCGTTAATGTTGGACATTAACTCCACTCCTCATATTAAATAACGCTCCAATTGCTGCTAGCACTTATATAGGAAAAGTTTATATAGGAAAAGTTTATATAGGAAAAGTTTATATCAATTTTGGTTTCCTCCGGACCAAGCAAAATGTCGCCAATAGACTCAGTAGTAGTTATAGAGTTGGCTTGGTACCAGATCAGTTTTGCAAAACTGATCTGATACCAAGCCAACTCTATAACTACTTCCCATCTGATGGCACAATCACATGGAATAATCACATGGAAAAATCAGATTAAAAAATATAGAAAAATCAAATGAAACTATATGTTAATTAAAACAAAGTGCGTTTATTCCATTGCGTGATTCCACATAATAGAATCCTTTGCGTGACACAATTCTCGGAAACATAGGAAGTCTACACAGGATTTAATTAAGGAAAGTTATTTTATAATGTCCATAAGCATATGAATTTATACCATCATCTGATATATACCTTTTGTCATCGAAACAGCTGAGTGATACTTTATTGATTTCATAACTTCCTAATTTATGGTTTTGACTTCTTATTGTTTTCATAGTGTGATGCATCTGTTTATTTCCTAATAACGTTTCTTTATAATCCTGATGCTTGATATTATTTTTGATAATATTCTTTTTGATTCCCTTGGCTGTCTTTCCTCCTTTTTGGTTATCTTTTATGTAACTATACATTTTGGATCGCAACCCAACAAATTCACAAATAGGAACTCCTGCGGCTTCATCTTTGAATTTACCAATAACTTTTTTATTTGTCTTATCAAAATACGGGGAGCTTTCAGGGTAGTCGCTGTTATCGAATTTATTTTTATCATTCCAAAAGTCTTGGTATACATCTTCAGCTTCGATTTCATAGGTCAAGCTGTCTGTGTCTGTGAAGAGTAACTTGGCTTTGTCTTCGTATTTCTTTTTAATGTAGTTATAATGGAAATCGTACATTAACGTCTTGCTTAAATCTAAGATGCACATACCCACATATGCCGGCCTGTTTAGGGTAAGTGTTTCTTTGATCTTATGCACAGCTACTAGATTTTCGTTGAAGATCTTACTACTAACATACGTTGGTTTACTGGCATATTTCAATAGTTTTTTTTTTCATCGGTGATTAGTCTTACATCTACTCGCTTTCTAATATTTTCCATCGTTTTACCAAATACAGAGTTATTCATAAGTTTAAAGAAGTCTTTTTCAAAAGCATTTTTTGCGTTCTTCCTTTTTTCTGTATTAAAGTCGATATACTGTTTTAACCAAGGAGATTGATCAAACTCTAGTACTCGATGGACTTTAGTTATTTTCAAACCAAGATCAGTGTATAATTGAAGGTTCCTATAATGGAGCACGTATTTTTCTTTGTTCTTCAAGGTTGGTATCAATTTATGAACTAAACCAGTTGATATTTTATATTTCTTCGCGATGTTTTTACAATACCCAGACAACATACTCTCAGTTACTTTAACCTTTTCCGGTCCTAGCGGGTAGTCATTATGAAGATTGTGTAACCCTTCAGGATACTCTAAATCTACTTCCAGTATCAAACCCTTCTCACTATCTTCTTTATACTTGGCTAGGTCTATCTTATCGATCTGTTTTTGTGTCATCCATCTGAATCCGCCTGTTGGAAGGTATTGACTCATTGCCCAGCCATACAGATTATTGGCGTCAAGATACATGATATACTTTGAGGGCGCCTTCTCATCATATGTTTTCATGTATTTATTGTTTGCTTTTCCATAGCGGTTGGCTATATAGCTGATTCCGCCACGCATGCCCTTTTCAATAAATTGAAACATATCAATATCGACCATAAGCTCTAATTTAATGTCAGTCATTTTTAGCATAGCATCCCATGACAAACCGGGAGATGTGAAATAATGACATGGATCAAGTTTATAGTATTCTAGGCATGTTTTCCTGAAGTTTTCGAATACATCAGCTAACAGAATGATGTCAGATTTAAGGTATAAGTCATGGTACTCACCCATATTTTTAAGAGAGAATGTATTCCACACATTTTGGGCATGTTTATAGTCTTCGTCTGATATATGTTCATCATTTAATATGCTGTAAAATTCTTCTTTCGGTGGTAGCTTTTCATCGAATTTATTATAACTGTCCATGTAGTCGTAAGGGTATACTCCTTTTTGTGACATTAAATCAAGTTTTTCACCTTTGAATTTTTGAGAGGTGTATTTCAACAATGTTTTTGGTAGATTGCTCACTAGTTTTTCCAAACTTGAGCTCATAAATTGGAAACTATCAATAAAGGTAAGATGATTACCCAACATGAAAGCCATATACTTCTCCATGTTGTTAGGTATGGCATTGATATTCATTTGACACTTTTCACCTTTCTTATTTGTATATGTATGCTTCTTGACTATTTCACCAATCTCTTGCATTATAAAATGACTGTCATACCCACGGAGATTGTGAAATATAACAGGTATTTTTATTTCTTCTGGTTTTATTTTGAGTTTCAGGTTGCAATCTTGATGAGCAGAGCCTCTGTATTTGCCTATAATATGGCAATGGTCTCGAACTCGAATGTCCTTATCAGTATATTTTTTATTACAAATATGACATTTTTTAGCTTTTTGAAATTCCTCTTCATCATCTTTTGTCATTTTTAATGGTTTGTTAAATTCCTTTTTCATAATATTTTTACAATACTTAACTTCTTCTAGCATAGCTTCCATAAATTTGTATACGGCTTTTTCACCTCTGTATATTTGTGTTTGTTTCGTGTATTTGTTATCATAACAACAAACCACTTTATAACCATATCCACAATCTGTATGTTTTTGATAGGCTTCTGTATATGATTTGTCATTGTTTGGCCTGCATCCTTCTATTTTTTCTACAATAGCTTCAAAATCTGCATAGATGACAAATGGTACAGGCAACTGCTTATGAAAGTTGTTGAATTTCAATATGTTATTATCCTTTGACGGCATTTTTATGGCTTGTTTTCCATTTATGATGATGCAATTTTCTTTATGATTTAATAATACTCTTTCACTACTGAAACATTGTAAACAATACATACAAAAATGCTTTCTATGTTCATGTTTTGTTTGATTGTACATAAATTTATTGAAGTCTTTTATTAATACATAATGTTTGTTTTCGCCTTCTGTTATCAATAATAAATGCATTTGATCTTCAAATTTTTCTTGGGATATGTAAATAGGAAATGGTTGTTGATCTTCATAACCGAAAACATTTATGTTGATATTATTTTGTTTTTCAATCTTGTTGTACTGTTTGGTGGTTACTGGGAATTCAATCCCCGAATAATCTAAATTTTTAATGAATTGCTTGTCAACTTTTTTAATTCTCTGTGGGTATTTGTCTTGAGGATTCAAATGTCTAATGTGACACCACCTAAAGCATTCATTATCCTCATTTTTCATGTTGATCAATCCCTTCGCACTGTTTCTGAGTTCTTGGGGTAGTTTAATATATGAAGAGCCTCTCATTGGTTGATATTTTACAACATTAAGATAATGGTTTTCAACTGATTTAACAGTCCAACCAGACCCTTCAGATATCCATTGAGCTATTTTATTCAAGATTTGCTGTTTTGACAATTGTAGTGATTTAGTAATTTCTAGATTATTTATAATTGTTTGAGCTACACTGTTGAAATATGCGGTCTTATACACTATTTCTCCATCTGATATTTTTGTGAATGTTACCTTAAGCGTTTCAACAAATTTCAGTCCTTTCATGGATTTTAGTGTACTTATAATATGATATGCTATAGCCTCTCTTGTGTTTTGTAGTTGCACTAGTGGGTCTTTGTTATTTTTGATACTTATTTCAAAAGACTTTGTATAGCCTTTCAGAGCTTTATCTGTTTGCTCTATCTTAGTCCTTGGTAATGGGACTGGTTTTTTAGTTCTTGGTGCTGGCACTGGTGGAAAAATTATATTGTTTTCATAATCTTGAACCATTTGATTTACACTCTTACGAGGTGCTGGGATTGGTTTGACAGTCCTTGGTGTTGGAACTGGTTTGGTATCATCTACCACAATAATTTCAGGTTTTTTCTTCTGTTGCTTTAATAGCATTTGGATTAGTTGAGACTTACTCAATTTTGTTAAGTCTGATTTTTCCATTATCTATATATATATAATTATATAATATTTCTTTAAGTCCTTTTATAGTGCGTTTATTTTTGGAATCATTTTTGAAATAATTTGAGATAGTTATATATGATTGGTCATATATGATTATCTTTTTATGATCGCCTTGCGTTATTCGTTGTTGTATTTTTGTGAATTCAATTGATGCATCATAGTTTTATTGTGTTTATATTTACTTGCAGGATGAAAATATTTATTACATTCAATGCAATGATATTTATTATCTGGATTGTCATTATACTTCTTACAATAAAGACGTCCCATAATACGTTTTTCTTCATCGGTCATATACTTTTTAGGTCTTCCCCTTGATTGTTTTACCATTACTATATAGTACGATTATTTTTTAAGTCATTTTAGTGCGTTTAACCTTTATCAAGAATTTAAGTGATCCAATAATGGATCCATTAAACTATATATTTCTTAGTTTTTATTGTGTGTTTAAATGAACGAATTCACGGATCTGCCTATTAATATTATCCATATGTTTATTAGTTTTCAAATGACAGAATTTTCCAGCAAGTGAGTAGTTGATATTGTTATTACATGCACGGCAATACCACTCTTTATTTAACATATAACGAGTTTTGGATCTTTTAATAGCTTCTTTTTTGGCTTCTTGGGTTTGGTATATAGGCGGTCGCCCCCTACCTCTTTTTATTATTACTTCTTTTTCCATTATATTATTACTATATATTATTTTATCTTTATATGCGTTTAAATATGGTTGAGAATTCAAATGATCCAGTTATGAATCTTTTAAACTATATTCAGATATTCATTTCAGTTTTCAATTCAGCTATATTATCAACTTTTGTTTGTTTCAACACATTACATTCCTCATCGTATTTATTGTTTTCTATCTCATTGCAGATAATATTCAATAACTGTTTCAATGTTATATCTTCATCCATTTCATGTATTTTTTTATGATAAAGTTTCAATAATTTCTTTTTATATTGTAACATATCCAATCTACGCTCATTATCGTATATTTTATCACGAAGATTGTCTGATTCATCTTCACATTCATTAATTTGAACATTTATTTTTTCAATATAATTCTTAATACCACTCATGATATATATAAACATTATATATTTTTGACATCTTTTAACGGTATCCATGAATTAAATTCTTTTGGATAACCAGACCATGATACCAAAGCTTGTTTTTTCTTGTAATCCCTCCTAATGACTTTGCCAATTCTGAATACATCCTGTTTTGCTAATTGTAATTCAGGTTCATAAAATGACCCTTCTATTGATTCATTATTAAGATCCTTTAACTTATATGTAATAGGGTTTGTGTATTGGATTTTATCAACTGTGAATACCTCTTCAGTCCAATTACTTGTATATCCTTTATCAAATACCTTTCTTTTATACTTTGAAATTCTAACCTTATCACCAACTTTGAATTTTACTTTTGATGATGATGGTTCCATATCACCATATAAAGTGAGATATACACTTCCCTCGTTCTTTTTATTTACTTCTGCCGGTTTCATTTTGATGCTTGAATGCTTTGTACTGTTGTATTCATTTAATAGTTTTGGTAACATGTCTAAATATTGTGTTGTATTTTGAGCTGTAAATTGTTTCCACATTTTAGATTTTAATGTTCTGTTAAATCTCTCAATAACAACAGCTTTACCTTCATTGAAAGTAGAATACATCTCAATATTATTTTTCTTTAGCCAGTCTTTGAAAGTTTTATTATAGAATTCAGATCCTTGATCTACCCATAAATATTTCGGTTTTCTTTTATACTTTTTAATAACATCATCAAATGATTCAGTAATTGTATTACCGGTTTTATTTTTAATGGGAATGCTCCAAGCAAATTTTGAAAACACATCAATGATGTTTAACAAATATCTATATCCTTTATTCCATTTTGAAAACTTCTGCATTTCTACAAGGTCAGCGCTCCAAATATCATCTATTCCATTAACAATAACTCTTCTTGTTTTAAATTTTCGTTTGATTGGCTTATGTAATTCATCGGCTAATTGTTGAGCCCAATCATTTTTACTCAACGCCGCTTTCCGTTTTTTGGCTTCCTTTTTTGTTTAACACCAAGGCCTAATTTCTGTTTTATATCAATCGTGTTTCTAGCCAACCAATGACCCCATTGTCTCTCATCATATGGTACTTCATCTAAAGCTTTGACCATTTTTCTGTCTGCTCTATTCTTGCACTTTCTGTCGTCTTTACAAACACTATAATCAACATCGTGCTGCATGGCAATGGCATCCGTTCTTCCTGTAGGTTGGTCATATATTTCTAATATTTGGCCAGTTGTTGGGTCATATTTCACTTGACTCTCTAAATCATTATAAGGCCCAGTATATTTATGACCGGGTAATGTCCAACCGCCTTTAGGTTTTGGTAATTTACCGATAGCCTTATGAATATCAACAGCACCACCATGAAGAGGGTCCAGTTTTCGGCTTATATCACCAGTAAAACTATCTAATGCTTGATCCAAATATGTATCAGCCATTCCTTTAATCTTTTGTTTTGCAAAATCAGATTTGATTGCTTTTGATGCTCCGATTCTACCTAAATTATACAAACCTTTTAAAGCACTTTTAGCTGCAATTTCACCAAGAGTATGAGAACCAGTAATATCTAAAAATCCGCCAGCCATCTCTGACTGGCTATTTAGTTTAATTTTTTTTTATTGGATACAAAACGTGTCTTAGGAGCCCCACATTCACTACATTGAGATTTTAACACAAGACGATTATTTTTAGTTTTAACATATTTTTCAGTACCTGGTACAGATTCTGTTTGCTTCTTCTGTTTTACACAATAACTTTTTACCATTTATATAATATAATTAGATATTTTTGAAATAGTTTTCAATAAATCGTTCATTATACTGTTGGTTATTTAATTTGAATACTTTTATACAATCATAAAATGATTTTTTATAAATGTTATCCAAAAAATATAAACAATAATATCCACATCTAACTGATTTGATATCCTGGATAGGATAACCATAATTGTATATAAACTTCAATTTCAATTTTTTAGCATAATCAACCAATTTCTGTGGTGGAGGTAACGAAAAACTATCAAAGTAATATATAGTCTTATCATTCATATTATTATAATGTGCTACCCAATGTGTACCAGGACCTATTTTATCATCAAGATTAATGATACAAGATCCTATTTTGTGGATATGATCCAAACTATCTCTCGAATAAATACCATTAAAATTGGTTATTTTTAAATATTTAATCCATTTTAATAAATCGATATTTGAAAGAGGAATATCTCTGAACTTTGGTTTTACAGGATATCTCCTAGAATTGGTATTCCTAACTTTGTAAAGGGACTGTTTTTGCCTAGTAATAGGCCCTCTCCCTTTTTTGTTTTTGTTTTGACTTTTTTTTTTGCTCCCATACCTATAGTATTTGAGGGCCAGTTTCCATAAAATGGTGGCGGATAATAAGGCATCATCATTCCAGGTTTAGGTGAAACTGTTAATCCAGATGCTTTCTTTTTTGGTACACTTAAACCCTTTCCTGTTAATGCATTCAACAACATTGGAATACCAATAGATGCTAGGAGCGTCCCCAAAAAACCACCTCTTTGCTTTTGTGATGGTTGAATGAATACTTGTCCTCCATTTTGAATAGCAGCTAAAATGTCTTGTTTTTGTTTTTTAGTTAAAAGGTGTTTATACTTAATCAATTGCTGTATTTTTGAATCTGGTATTAAGAAACCACCAGATTGAATACCTTTTCCAAAAATTTTATCTATTCCCAAAGATCCGAGAGCAGATAAAGCCCCAGTAGCTAAAGCTGGTACCGCTTTTGATGCTAATTTGGTGGCCATTGGAAGCATTTTTGTCCCAAGTGAAATTAAACTAGACCATAAAGAACCGCCATATTTAACTGATTTTCTAATCTGTGTTTTTGAAATCTTGATATCTACACCAACTCCATTTTTTATCGCTTTTTTGATTTTATTTATCTGTGTTTTAGTTAAATTCAGTCCATCGCTTCCCATCAACTCATTTTTAGCTAATCGAATTGTTATTGGTGAATTTGTTTCATATGCTTTTGCTAATTTTTGTTTTTGTCCTTGAGATAATTTCACACCATATTCATAATAAGTTGTCATATTTTGTATATAATATATGTTATATAATTTTGATAATTACAAAACATGTTTAATTGAAAAACTATAAATATTGTAACAACATAATTAATTTATGCTTTAATAAGTAGTTTACCACTGCTTGTGTATAATTCGATCTCTTTTTCATGAAGAACAAGAGCATTCAAAGTATAGTTAGTTGCATTTACACCATTAAGTTCATATCGAAAAGTTAATGATACAACAGAATCTTTTGTGTCTTCCTCTTGATTTCTTAGGTCGAAATAAATCATTCCAAACAAATTTCTGAAATTACTTCTATCAATTAATGACCCACTAAGAAAGTCATTGTAAGCAGAACTATAGCTCATAAGTGTTCTGTATAATCTACTCTCTTCATTAGCTGACAATTCAAGTTGAGGATAATATATGCTATTATTCATTTCAAGCTGAGCTTTACTGAAAACTCTGTTATTTGCACCTATACTGAATGTCTTGAATGTAAATATATTAGCTTCTTGATTATTATATGAAGCTGTTGGATTCACCCATAGAAAAACATGTCTTGGTCTTCTTATACCTGTACTAATTCTGAAAAATGAACTCACAGCCGCAGTTTGATTTATTTCATAATGCTCTCTCAAGTATATCCAAGTTTTTGGTTTCAGATAGTTTTCCAGATATTGACGCATACCACTACCATTGAAAATAAGTTTAGGGCACCATAATCTGAATTTAGTCATCAAAACTTTTGAATCAGGAGCAGCATTGCTACGAAATATAATATTGTTATCATTTTCCAATCGGATTAAAATGTTCATTTTTATATTTGGATGAAGATTCTTTTTGAATGCAGCAAAATACGAATATATATTCAATGGGATAGATATTTTGTTCTCACTGCCTGCGTCTGTAAGAATTTTTCGCGTCGCGAATCCTTGGTTGTACAATGCTTGAACTGTTCTAGGCTCAGCTGTTCCAGTCGAAGTATCTAAATAAAAGAAATTGTCTTTAGCAACTGTATTGGCATATTCTTTAGTGTATTTTAAAAGTGATAGAACATTCGATGATTCATTGGCTTTTGTGTTGTTATATACACTTATACCATTACATTCAACTTGTATTTCTCTGATGAAGGTGTTACCGTTTGTTGTTGTACAAAATAAATTTCCATTTCCCACTCCGGCGCCGATACCAGCTCCATCTTGATCTTGATCTAACTGAAGAAGCTTGAAATTGACTTCAATATATGCATTATACCAGTCTATTGGGTTAGCCTCTGAGCTATTATCTATTACAAACATGTAATTATCTTTTGTTTGTCGATTATTTGCCCCAATATTAGCATTCAAAAGTGTTTGTAAATCATAATATGCATATTCATATCTTTTAACAAATTCTGGACTTCGAAAATTTCCGTTCATATATATTATTAGTTTAGATAAAAAATCATTATAATAGTAAATCATTATAAATATCTTTAATATATTGATATTTGTCAGTATCTTGAGCCTGTTGCTCATTTTCTTTTTGTAAAAGTTTGATTATTTCATCACCTTTTGTTTCATTCGTTATTTTTGGCTCGTTTGTTTTATCACTAAATTTATTGTAAATTTTGTCACCAATAAGCTGACCTGTTTTTTCACCTATTTTTTCCGACCCCTTTTCTATCAACTTTTCAGCACCCTTTTTAGCAAGTTGTTTAGCTGTTTTGCTTGCAAGTTTTGAAGCTATCTTACTTCCAACATTTTTGAAAACATCAAATATTCCTTCACCTTGAATAATGTAATCTCCAGTATCTGGATCTCTTTCTCTTCGTTCCATCTATATAGTGAGTGTATATAAATTAAGCTTCTTTTATCACAACGGTTAAAGATATATCAATTCCATTTAAGTCAACCTCCCTGTTTTCGTCGTCTGTGATATAAAAAGTAACTTCAGATAGTACTTTTGTATTTATTTTATTCCAAAGATAATTCATTGGTTGTATTTCAAATGGTAGAGATCTTGTTTTTGTATTCGTTGAGAAGGTAAAAAGCACGTCTGATAACCTTCCTGAAACGATTGAATTACTTAGTAGAGAAGTTCTTATGTATAAGTTATCAATACTGTTGCTGATATTAGGAAATTGGGGTCCATAAGAACTCACTTTCAATATCCCTGTTTTATCGAAACCCAGCAAATCTGCAAAGTTTCCGTTATTCTTGAAATCAATCCAATAGTTTTCATCCAACTTTATGAAAACCTTATATGTTGTAAGGTCAAATAATATATCAATTCCATAAGTCTCCTTTTGCATGAGTTTTCCAATTTCATTGTGAATATATTGATTTATATCATCATAGTCATAAATACCTGGTGGGAATGTTATTGTTTGCCAAGAAGTGCCTTTGTTTTTTGAGATCTTTAATTGGTTGTTATAATATTCTGGTCGTATGTTATGCCAACTTGCAGTCATACTGAGATGATCTAATGCCATATAGTATTGTTTGTTGTCATCTAAAATTAATTCAGGAATGAACTTTGTAGTGAAATTACCTGGTTTATTATTTTGGTTTTGTTTTTTAGCATCTATTGATTTGAAAACTAAAACTCTATTTACATCCATTATATTATATGCTTATATATTTATTGTATAATTTCTCATGCATTGTTCTGTCAATAGCCCCTATTTTCAATAATTCATCATTGATTTGTGATAAGTCATTTCGCAACACTGGACTATTGTTTCCAGCTACCATTGAACCAATTATTATTTTCATGCGATCAGCCAATTGCTTTGGATCTTGATAATACATAACACTTGATCCAATCATTCTAGACTTACCAGATGATTTGTGTGGCCCAATATTACTGAGCATATTAAGATCGTTAAAAATCTTTACAGCATTCAGACTGTAGTTTGTTTTGGGATTATATCTTTTAGTTAGCATATTTATGAGTGATTTATCAGCATCAGCTTCATAAACCAATTTACCACCATGATATGCATTCAGCTTCATTTCATTCATCAATTTTGAGACATCAATAAGAAGGCCACCATATTGATTACCATTTATTTTGAAAGCATTTCTTTTTGGCTGTTTATATATTCGAATACCCTCACCTTTTTGTCTATACTCAAACGACTTTAATACGTCTGAGATCGTATCCCTATATTTTCGAAGAACGGCTATTTCATTATCATATTCCGCCTTAACTTCTCTACTCTTGCCCCTTTTATTTCTGCCCAATTCCATTGCTAATTCGGCAGATTTTTTCTTTTCTTCCAATAATTTTGGGGGAGTCAATGATAATAATTGTGAGGGCTTTGTCAAATTGTTTTTGTTTAAAACAATTTTATCATCTTTATTAAATCGGTTATCAATCTTCAAATATGTTGGATCTTCTCTTGATTTTTGTTCTGGTTGGTAATCTATTTGGGGTAGCTCATGTTGTAATGTTATTATGTCTCTATTCGATTCAATTATATCCTGAAATCCCTTTGTTAAAGCTAATTGATTTCCCCGTAGTTGTTCAATTAGTTGATCCTGTTTCTCATCTGTTTTTTTCTGTTTTTCAATCAATGGCTCTCGTAATGTCTTAAAATAATCACTCATTACAATATCACGCCCTCCTTCCTTATTTTTTATTTCATTTTTTGATTTTGATTTTTTGATTTTTTAACTGCTTTGACAATTTTATAGCTATCATATTCTGAATCAGCATATTTTTTAATTCTGTCAATATTCATTATATAAAATATGTTACATAATTTATCTGTCGAAATGACACTTATCTTTAAAAATATGTGTAAAAACAACACTTATATTTATAAATATGTGTGAAAACAACACTTATATTTATTATCTAACATATTTGTATATGAAAATTCCAAATTACGATACAAATAGAAATGGTGAATCAAAAAAAAGATTAAACAATTTTTTAGACGAAGATTTTAGAATGATTATTACAGGACAAAGTCGATGTGGAAAGACAAATGCTCTTATGCATATGTTAAGAACACCACTGATGTATTATGATAAGATATATTTATACACACCAAATCATCATCAGGAAAAAATACAAGATCTACAAACATTGATGAATAAAATATCTGATAAGGTTGGTTATCCTGTATTAGAAATTGGATCATCTGATGATATTAAAGACACTTCAGAATATCCCAACAACAACCGTAAAATTGTCATTTTTGATGATCTAATTAATGAACCTGATAAAACACAAAATAAAATTGCCAACAACTTCACAGATGGACGCCACCATAAGATAAGCCCAATTTATTTAAGCCAGAGTTACTATGATATTCCGCAGAAACTTAGATTAAACTGCAGTCATATGATGTTGTACCCTCCTACTACCAAAAACCATTTGAATCTCATTGCCAAAGAAAACTTAATAGACCCTGGTTTGTTCAATAAATTAGGGTCCTATGAATTTCTGTTTGTGGACAAAGAAAATAAAAGTGTGAAGAAGAATTTTGATGAAATAATCTAATGTAATATCGTAATATAGATGGGCATATTTAATAACCTTAAGAAATTCACAAATATTAACATTTCTGAATATATTAGAATCATTAGCCAAAAAATTCAAGCAAGTAGTGGACTCAAGTTGGATCCAAACAATAACTATGATATGCAGAATAAAAAGCTTGTCAATCTAAAGGAAGGGGGTAATGACAGAGATGCAATTACCAAGCATCAATTAGATGTTGGATTACTAACTAAACCAGGTAAATATGAAGTATTATTGTTGAATGGCGAAAATCACATGACGAGAGATCTTGATTTAAGAGGAAATAAATTAATTCTTCCTAGTGAAATTGATATGGATCAAAAACTGATCACAAATATGGATACGGATGAAAACAATGATCTCAGTGCTGTGAATATGATAACTCTTAAAAATTATAGTAATAAAAAAGCTAATATTACAGATGCATATATGAAAAACAAAAGAATAGTATTGACTGATCACTTAGATGCTGATTATCATGCTTTATTAAACATTCAAGCAGGTGGGGATAATGATGCTTTCCCTTTTTACCATGGGAAGACACATTTTTTAAATTATGACGGTCAACAATATGATGCGAAGAATAAGAAAATCATAAATATCAACACAGATGAAAACCAAGATCTTTCAGCTGTGAATATGATAACTCTAAAAAAATATCATCCCGATGTTCCTGATCACACTCATGAAGTTACTAAAAACATTGATTTGAAAGAACTTTTTAATATTGTTAAGTCGAAACAACAGACATACTTGGATTTAGCTGCAAATTACAACAATCTCGTTAGTTACAACGACGTGAAAAACATTTTTCTTTCTCGTAAAGAAATGCTTTCTATGGAAACTGGTCTTGATATGAATAAAAATACGATCTTCAATGTAAAAGATCCAATAGCAATTGATCACGCTACAAATAAAGGATATGTTGACACAAAAACTGGTGATAACAACACAAGAATAAATCAAAATACGAATGCAATAAATAATTTAGAAACACTCAAACTTGATAAAACTATTTCCAGCGATCTTGATATGGGAGATAAAAAGATTGTTAATCTAGCAACTCCTGAACCAAATGAGAATGACGCTGCTATAAATGTTTCATTCTTCAACACCGAACTCAATGATTCCAATACAAACTTGTACACACGAATAACGGATGATTATAAGAGTTATGTAAACAAGTCACATATAAATACCTCTACAGCTAAAAAAGATGTTTTTAGATACATGATGGAAGATGTTAATCAGAGCTCGTCGGAGAGTAATATTGTTGTTAATGGTATTATCGATTTTGTATCCAGTCCACACAAAATTAACAAGAAAGCCTATGATATAACTCTTACGACAGACAATAACGATGACTTCGCGTCAAGGATAGGTTTTAATGCACTAAATCTTTCTCAAGGTGAGTACACTATGGTGATTAAGTTTTTCGTTCCAGATAAAGCTTATATTAGTTCAACAACTGTCAGTGTTGTATCAACAGTCATTAATATTGGGCAGCAAACTACAAAGATATTTAACACTGAAGGATATACGAAAAGCATTGTTCATTTACACAAATGGCAGGTCTCTCCACCTGAATATATAATGATAGATCTTCATGGAAGAATAACAAAAGGAAATACAAATAAAGCACATCTAATCGTTTATGATGTTCAAGGACATGTCTCGAGTGTCGATCCAGATGTATTTGATACTGTTTTTGTAATTGAAAATGGAAAAATGGTTATGGAGACTGATATTGATTTAAATGGTAGAAACATAATTGGTTTATCTATAAAGAAACAAAAATTCATATTTTTAGGCAATTATATGAAAAATAAGAACAGTCGTGATATAATGTTCAACGGTTCATCATCATTTATTGCATTAGTTAATTTGAAATTAGTAAAATTATGGTTGATGATATTGGACGATAAACCGCCTGAAGGATACAAAAAAATGGTTATATTAATCGGTAACAATTCATTTGGACCCCAAAATTGGAATAAAGCATCGAATAAAATTTATTACACTTTCAATATAGCGTCATCAGTTATCAATTTCAATGAAGATACAGTTGTACGAATCAAATTAATATCAATTGATCATATTACATATGCACCTTATAATTGCCATATCAGTGTACTTTTTGAAGAGTTTTAATATATAATTATCTAATATATTGATATATATAAATGTCAATTCTTGCACAGTCAATTAATTTTTGTAATAAATTTTTCATAACTCAAAAAAACCTGCATCCTAATACTAAAGATGAAATATTAAAATCGGCTTTAATATATCAATTTTTGTACGTTAACTATTTGAATAAGCCAATATCATTTAACCAAATATTAGAAAAACACTCTGACATTGGATTAATAGGACCAGGTTCTTGTACTCTAAATACCAAATACCAATTTTTAATTAAACATGCTATTTTTCATGATGCATTTGGAAGATTTTACAATGACTATGAAAAGGGGCCTGGATACACATATTGCTGCCTTTCAATACCGAAGAAATTAAAAAGATCTCCAATAATGGGTCAAATCTCTGGATTATTATATTGCCTCATTTCAAATCCTAAAATTTAATTATTATTATCCAAATATATAATATAAATGACTGAAACAGACATCTTCAATTTTAATCATATTGATAAAAGCATCAGCAAAGAAAAACTATCTGAAATCAAAGCATTATATCGATTTTATCACAAGCGTTTTTGGTGCTATAAGAAGGCTTTCAAATATTTCAAGAGATTGAATTTAGCTATTAATTTATCATCAGTTTCTTTAATATCCATTGGTACAATAGCTGGTTCAATAACATTGAACCCTATTATTTTAGGAGTAATTAGTGGTAGTGGTTTATTGATTAAGACATACAGCGAAATTAAAAACTATAAAAGAAAAATAGAAATGTCTAAATTTGCATACACAACATATGAGAAGGTACTCGTTGATTTACGGTCTTGTCTTAGAGGAAATCATTTCAACCACAATATATTCATCAATGAAATGAGACAGTTAGACGAAATAATCATCGATATTTGTCCTCTTGCCGATAAATTTGAGAAACAGTATGATAAAAAATTCGAGTAAATTTTATTTTATAATTCATTCAAAGGGAAAAACCCTTCACATGACGTATGACTTCCTATTTTTCTGAGAATCATACAACAGGTCACCTTTTAATAATTTTGTTGACATCATTCTTTATTAATTTATAAACATCATCCCACCATTGTTCATAAAATTTTAATGTCTTTTTAGAAGAAGTTATTTTTATTTTATCATAAGGTAATCCTAAAATTTTTAATAATCTTCTCAAAACATAGGTTACACTAATCATCCGTTTCCGGTTCTTATTGACTTCTGGTAACACGTTTATTAATCCAAAAATCTTATATATTTTGTTACGGTCATTAAAACTTAAATGAATCTCTTTTATATATTTATTGATTGTATTTTCGATATGATATTTTCTTACATATACACTCTTTTTTCTTATTCTATATAAATTTTCATGAAAGTCAACATATGAATTAACTACTTCATAACCATGGACGGAACCGCAATTTAGACAGGCGCTCATACCATCTATACTATTTATATCTTGTTCACTACAGCATGACTTGACCACTATCACACTTCTGTCAACTTCTGCCAATTGCTCATCACAAAAGGGACAGGTCAACTCACCAATACTCATCATATAATCGTGAATATCCAAATTACAATAATTCATTCTATACTATTATATGAGATTATATTTTTTTAAAACAATAGCTATAAGCGGCACGTGTCTAAATTCCCAGAAAACAAAAATAGCGAACATGTAAAAATCGGCTAACGCGAATTTATTGCTACCGAACGATGTCATTTCCTCACAATAAATATTCCCACGCGTGGGAAACTATCTTTGTTCCATTGCGTAGATGTTATTTTTAATCCAAATGCTAATTATGGAAGCTGTCATAAAAGGTGATGAAACAATAAATATTCCCACGCGTGGGAAACTGAACCAATATAAACAAGAGTGGAAGGCATAATATTTCGCACACCTTTGATATCACTGATGGATAAACAGCGTTTTATTGAGTTTAGAACAGACCGGGCAAAGTTGAGAGATCTTGTAAAGTTAAATCAAACCCCATAATATGTTGAAAATATTTTCTCTCGTGATCTGAAACAATAGCTATAGTGATGACTCATTTCATAGGGGGCTTCCCCTGTTTTTTCCGAGAATGTCACACACCGATAACTCCATCCTGTTTACAATCTGATGACTCATTTCCTCACAATAAATATTCCCACGCGTGGGAAACTATCTTTGTTCCATTGCGTAGATGTTATTTTTAATCCAAATGCTAACTCTTTGATGGTTGTCATAAAAGGTGATGAGACAATAAATATTCCCACGCGTGGGAAACTCAACCAATATAAACAAGAGTGGAAGGCATAATATTTCGCACACTTTTGATATCACTGATGGATAAACAGCGTTTTATTGCGTTTAGAACAGACCTGGCAAAGTTGAGAGATCTTGTAAAGGGAAATCAAAGTCCACAATATGTTGAAAATATTTTCTCTGAGTTAGTGAAAAAATACCCAGAACTAGCTGCTGATCCGGAAGGTTTACCTAATTTGAAAGTTGGACCTTGTACTGCAAGTTCCCAGAAGAAAAGTGATGCTGATATAAAAGACGAGCTGCTAAGAAGCATCGACATGACAAGATTTATGGATTATACGGGAATAAAAGTTGTTTTGGACAATGAAGAAACATGCCTGGATTCGTTGAGAAGCCTTGAAGTAGCTATTAAAGATTCAAGAAAGAGAATAGTTTATTTCTCTTGTTTACAAGGTCAAGTGCTGAAAAGACTACAAGACATTACAGGAAAAAAGATGACTGCGATATTGAAACTAACTCCATATTCTCAATCTCAAGCATATTTCTTAATTAATTTCTATGAATTAGTTCAAAAGTATAACAAGATCATGTATTCTAACTTACCTCTTCGATTTTTTAAGACGAATTTTAAGATTATTGCTGGCATTTGCGATAGTGAACCAGAATTGTTTATGTAAGATTTTGTACATCGCCCAACTTCCTGTTTTTCCGAGAATCATGTCACGCAAAGGAAATCACGCAATGGAATAAACGCACTTTGTTTTAATTAACATATAGTTTCATTTGATTTTTCTATATTTTTTAATCTGATTTTTCCATGTGATTGTGCCATCAGATGGGAAGTAGTTATAGAGTTGGCTTGGTATCAGATCAGTTTTGCAAAACTGATCTGGTACCGCCAACTCTATAACTACTGTCAGTAGAGTGCATGTTACGTGTCTGCGCGTATTATGGAAGTGTTCGTAAGGGGAGGATCGACTGTATTAGTAATCAAAAGTGCTGTCAGCATTTGTAGAACAAAGACGCGTGCTACTCGATACTTGTGTCGTTGTTACTGGGTTTTAAAGTTATCTTATCTGTGCGGTTAGTTTGAGCGAATGCTACTCATGTCTAATTCCATCAACTACCCAAATCCCTTATAAGAATGCCGGGTATTCGTTAAGATTATACACTATTCCAATGGACTGCAGATCGTATCAATAGCGAGCGCTAGAGTAATTTTTATAACATTTCATTACCCAACGTATTATTACAATAAACAGTTGAACGACAAAAGGCAACATTCGAGAAGACCACTGACCAACGTAGATTAATAAATATATACCGCCAAACCCTTAAATAGTCGTCCCGAGATGTCCCGTGACGACACGCGAGCCTCTGTAGCGTGCCGTCAGAATAGTAATTTGACTTGTTGAGAATTCGGGGCGGAGGTGCGTACGACCCCAACCAAACGATATGCGTGTGTTGCATACATGTATAGTAATTCATGAATTGTTCAGTTTCCAGCTCAATTTCCTGGGGTTGGCTATAAAAATGATCTTGCTTCGCAATAAGTTAATTAATATGTAAAAGTAATTTATTGCGATAGAAATCAAGAGCGAATAATCTAATTATTTTAGTATAAGTCTACTAGACGTTCAAAACTTAACAACAATTACTCTTCCGGACAAACACTTCGAAAACGCGAAGAAGCGGCCGCCATTCGGCTACTCACTCTAGTCACTTTCTACAACAGAATAGATAGTGAGTAGCGTAGCCAATAAGATAACACACAGCATTCGTGATAGAACGCTAGTAGATTTATACTTAAACAGAATAGCATGCACTATTACACTATAATTCCATCGTTTTTTTGTTTAATTTGGAATATCACACACTTATACCATGCGCGATTTAGGGGTAACACTTATTCTTTTGTTAAAACAATAGAATATTAGAGCACAAAAGAACGACAATACAATAGAATACAATACCATAGAATATATTAGAATACATAATTTTACCTAATACAATGAATGTGTACAATGTACAATAGAGCTAACACCCTAAATCGGGCATCATATGCACACACTAATTGTTGGGAGAGGCTGTACCTTTCCAAACAAGCTCAGTGATTGGTTAACGAAACAATAGGTTAAACAACGTAAACAATAGCCCTAGACCTAAACACAATAGAAGCTACAGTACTACGGGGCCAATAAAATTAGAGGTCTGGAAGAGCTACAGTACTACTCTAATTGTTAGATAGTGTTTCACGGGTTAAGTAAAACCACTCTAAAATTTATACAATTGTTCGATATATTCGATATACCACCGTTGTGACTCTCGAATACCAATGCATCTTAATGAAATGGTAATTACTAAATCAGTAAAGTGTAATAAAATATTTGATCAGTGGACTGATTGAAAAAAAGAAAAGAGAATAAATAAACAAAGAATTTACATGTTCTTCGTCAAGGTATTCGTGTTCAGAATGTTTACAAAAAGAAGTTCACGAGTCGTCCCAGAATTTGTATTGTCGATGACTTCGACAGCAACTAGGACAACCTATTTCGATATAACTTTATCTCTTTTATCCTTTTGAACACTACAGTTGGACATTATAGCAAGTGAACGAAGTCGAAAGGTAAGTTATTGGCGAGCGCGGGTCAAACTTTTCTCCCCTCAAGTCAGCGTAAAAAATTATATAACTACCATTTGATTATTAGCAATACCTCAGGATACCTTTTTGAGCAGATCAGACAATTTTCTGTTGATGTTTTTATTCCTTTCTAAATGTTTCCTTAGCCGAAAATATTAGCTAATATGTGTCGAAAATAGTAGTCTGAAAGCTGAATTAAAACAATGATAAATCAAAACTCAGGGATGGGTTTACATCCTTTACCCGTCAACAATGCAAATAAACACTTGCGTATCGTGTTTAATGCACACACGATACTGCCGCGTCCAAACTTTTGGTAATATGGTGTATAATGAGTTTAGAGTATGACTTAGTTTGGCATGCCTGGCAAGATTATTTAATCGCCAATTTTCTTGGCGGATATAAATGCATAAATCACGCTCAAAAAGGCTCTATTCATCCGTCACTTGACTCAATTTATGCTCGAGAACATCGAGACAATCAACTTAAAGGTGACGTTACACTGGACGATTCGCAACGACGATTTTTAGCGCAACAAAATTAACGATAGGTATGTTACACGAAACAACTTGAGTAAAATTCGTGATCTTGTGTTGTACGTTTTTGAAGCTGATTTAAAAACTTCGCAACGCAAAAATTACGAAGAAATTCGTCGCGAACCCATATTGCGCTTAAATCGTCGTTGCGAATCGTCCCGTGTAACATCACCTTATGATCCTTCGTAGTTTATTACCGATCTTTCTTAATAAAATTGTGAAAGTAACGGTGACATTGCTCTTCAAAAGGATGGCTTGTCTCAGCTGATTTTAAGGATATTTTTAAAGGCCGGTCTTGGTTTCCTATCATAACGAAAGACTCCAAAGTAATTTTCTTTATCTCTCTTGATTCAGTTGTTTGCGCAGCAGAAAAGGATCATGAATTTGCATCATTTTTATCTTCTGCTGTTGTGCTTATTGTGCCAGCAAAAAGTAAGTTAGAGATAATTATTACCTTTGAGTTTTTGTGATTTATTTAACTCTCAAGGAACTCTCATTAAACAGCTCAAGTAAATATAGCATCATCAACAACTATCTCTCCTTTTTATGGCCTATAGTTTATTTTATTCCTTATGTTTACACATCCTTTATCACGGTTTGTATACTGTATTCTGTTGTTAGGAAAAGGTTTCTAATTTTCTATAATTGGGTAAAGAGTCATTGAATATCGCAAACATTTTGCGCCCTTTAAAATTTTAACAGCTATTTTGCACAATTTTGCAGGTCAACTCCGTGAAAACTCAAAGGCATAAAGGAACCAAATTTTTGTTTATTGAAATAGATTGATTCATAAATAAATGAAAAGTATAGTGAAGTGTAAGGTTATTGTAGTATATAGTCGGCAAACCAAACAAACGAACAGAAAATAATTAATATCCTGCCGAACTTTGTACTCGTAATGTCGCATCATGCAGTACTTTCCGCTATGAAAACGACATTCAGTAAAACCAAAATATCAAACTAGTTTCTTGGTTAAGACATGTACTGACTTTTTAAGGCCGGTTTACACTTGTAATTTTTCATGCATTTTTTGCGCTGCAACTCCAAATCGGAAGCGTAAAGAGATGCAATTTCGGTGCGATTTTAGGGCGATTTGTGGGCGCGTTAACGCATAAATAGGCTTTTATTTTGTTTTTAATGAATTGGGAACTGTTTTAAAGCATATCTTACCGGTAAACGTCTTCTTTTCTTCATCAAAGTTAGCATTTACATTGCCCTTGATCGCCTCAATTGCTGCCGCTCGACGGTCAGAGCGTTTATAATCTGCACTCTTGCAGTTGTACAGCACTGTAGAGACTTTCATGTTTTGGCCACTCTTCCATCAAAATTTCCTCGTCTCTAGATGAGCGAGCGAGAGAGCCGTCTTCTTTTTATTTCCCTCAGACATTTTATTTTCAGCAACGTCTAGCACGAAAAAACCGTTCGTAGTCAAAATCTACCCATGGGGACCACTAG
>JAJLRJ010000006.1:11325986-11545986 GCA_024195265.1 Dendrophyllia cribrosa | reverse complement strand
TGTTAAGATCTATTAACCTCGTTTCATGTTCGATATATAGCCCATCATGTCTTCTACAAGATAAGGTGGTCACATCTTGATGATGACGTCACGTCATTTATGCGTAGAACCGCCATCTTGGATACGCCATCTTTGATATTTTGATTCACAGAAATCACTTCTGTTGATCCAAAATGAATAGAATAGAAAATTGCTAAAGAAAACTTACAGGACATGACTACCAAGCCATACCAAAACAATTTTCCTGAATAACGTGTCCGAGGAAAATATCAAAAGCTACCAAAAGCCTTGCTGGTATCCACCCCGTCCCCACCTCTTGTACGGCTGAGGGTTTAAATTATTTGTGTTTTAACTCGTCTTTAGGTTTTCTTGGGGGTGTTGGAGGTGATAAACGAGGGGGAGGAGGTCTTGGTGGAGAGACGTTTTTTTGTCCCGGGAAGAAGCCACCTATGGGGAAAGGAGGAGACAGTACTAACGCCGCATGGGCAACAAACAGAGATGGGGTCGGAGGAGGAGGGAGTCGGGACGGACCTAAAGGTGGGACTGGTAAGTACCAATGCCTTTTCAATCAACTTTCCTCAAAACACTATAAATTACACGTGTTTAACCATGCCAATCAGAAAAAAAATAACAAAAAATCACCAAAAAAATAACATTTGACAACTTTAATTTGCTTTTGGCACTTTTAGGTATTTTCATTGGTCTCACTAAGGGACCGTTCGTTATTTATCGGTGGGGGAAAGAGGGTTGGTTGAGTGAGAAAATGCGGGGGGACCCACTGATAAAAATGGGGATCCTGAAGTATTAGCTGACTTATGAATGGAGGCCTTGAAATTTTAAAGAGAGGCCAATGTCTCAAATAAAGATCCCAAATATAATATAGCACTTTGCCGGTACCACAGTACAACAATTGCAATTTATTTATTTGGTATTTCCATTTTTTGTATACGATAACTTAAAGTGCTATTGAAAACCTAACATAAACGTATTACAGCAATGCAACACTAACTGAACATATACAACTACGTTTTATTAACTCTCGTTCAACAAATGTAGCAGTGAATCAGCAAACAACTGGATATATTTAAGCTTAACAAGAAGCTGTACACTGCTTGAACTCGTGGCGCCTTTAACTCATTGCAGCATTAATTCCCGAGTGTTTATAGTGCTTTTATGGGGAAACATAAGCTTTAAATTATGTCTAATCAAAGGCTCCTAAGAGCCAACCCGTGAATAAGAAATGCTAACGCGTATGCTTATGTTTAAGCTTATGTTTTCACACTGACACGCGGTTCGATATTTTTTTTTTAATTAAACGTAAGGATTTTTGACGAACGCAAAAAAAAAAAAACAGTACATCGCTCTCATAATGTCCAGTCCCAAGAAAGAAAAAAAAAACAAAGGAAAAAAAAAGTGATGAGCGTTACTTGGACTCGGGCCTCCCGACTGTCATTCCCGGCACTAAGCCAAAACATCATACCACTACACTTTCGTGGAACACATAATCATCTTAGACTAAATTTTATTACTTCAAGGTAGATAAAAAGATTTTTCAACCGAGACACGCGTTTTGATGCTGGATTCACGTTGTTCTTGTTACGAAACGCATTCGTAAAAAAGTATTACGTCACTAAGTTTACAGCTAATAGAAGGAATGAGTGAGTGAGTGAGTGAGTGAGTGAGTGAGTGAGTGAGTGAGTGAGTGAGTGAGTGAGTGAATTAGCCACCGTTACCGATTACCCGTTTATTACGCTTGCGCGTATTCACAGCCATTCACTATATCCAGTAGCTGACACTTCAAAGCTCGATCGCTAAGCAAATTTCGAGTTATATAAAACACAACTCTTGCCGGAACAAAAATCCCACAGGAATAGGCGGCGAACACAATAGTTAACGGTCCTGTCCATCCATGAACGCCTTGCATTGTCTTGAAAACTTGCAATTGTACGCTGTAGTTCTTTCTTTTGCTTCTCAAGTCAACACACGGAGAGATTTTGCGGAATGTATTTCATGGCTGAAAGCCATATAGTCGTCAACATAAACTAAAATATGCGTGCATAAATTTGCATTTGCTAATGTGACACGAAAAAAAAAAGAAAAACTCAGAGGCGGATTTACAACTCGTTGGCTGCGCAACGAGTAATAATCTGTTCAGGTCAGACACGTAACATTTCCATAATTTGTTTTTAATAATAATAGTGACAGCAAAATGGAAATAAGTTGTTCAAATCATGTCATAACACACTACATTTGTCAATAGAGATGGCTCCTACATCACTAGAGTGGATAGTTGAGTCCTCATCAGGAAAAGGAGATATTATGTGCATATCAGAGCGAATTTGAGTGCCAAAAAATGCTCTTCTCGACAAGTAGCGTGGCAATTCTACTACAGCCAGTAGATTTTGAGAATTTTTCAGAAAACATGGCACATCTGGTAATGAGCTAACAGAACCGAAATACTCACACTAGATTAGCTTTCACATACTTTCCTTTAAAGGGACACTGTCCTGCCGAAATAGCAGAAGTTCGCTTAGCATGTTTCCACGTTATATCGCCAAATGCCACCAAATATAAAACTAAGCTAGATAAAAAGGTTTTGTAGAGCAAAACAAAAGCAGTAGTTTGGAGATAAAGTGCAGGATTGCATGGTTTGAAGTGGATTTCAGTTCATGAAATTTGATTATTGACAGGTGATCAAGAAATCAAACTTGCCATTCTTGTAATATTTCGACTTTTCTAGCCGTTATTTTGTCTGTCTATCACTTTTAGCGATGGTTTCTTCCAATTTCAAGATAATAACGTAAACTGAAAGCAAGCTCCTGGCCATAATCATGAAAACACTAAAGGCACAAAAAGGCACTAAAATGATATGGGAAAACAGTGCAACGCCATTCCAAAGGTTATCTTAAACATTCTCCGTTGGGTGGCCCCGACAAACACACTATAAAATTATAAAAATTGATAATCTTTATCAGACAGTCTTGTTTCAGCAGATTTTTTTAAAGTTCTTAACAGTCTGCAAACTACGTTTAATTCATCAAATTTTCTAACAGCTCCGATCATATTTCATCATCATTGAGAAACCTCGCGCGAGAGGGGGTGATGGTGGTGCATGAGGTATTATCGGAAGCATTTTTGTATCTGACATCTTGGGATCATATTGTGGGGGGCCCTTAACCCAGGGGATAATTTGCGATATTTTACTTTATGTTTAATAAGAGCATTCAAAGTTAATTAACAGCTAAAACTTTGGCAACCCAGTTCCAGCCAGAATTTCACGGCCACCTCGATGAGTTGACATTTATTTAGATTTCTTGGCTAAAATATGACTCAGCAGACTCTGTTTCCAAGCTATGTTGAAGATAATTGATGTAACTTAATGCAACCTATTGTTTCTTTTATGAGAGGAAGATGGTCTGGCCATACCCCGTTTTTTTTTTCTCGCCGCAGCACAGATCGGCGTGATTGATAACCAGTCCCCTCTGTTAGCGCTCTTTTAGAATTTGAAATAGGTGGTGTCACTGAGTCTCATTGTGTTTCAGGTCTTTCAGCTACGACGTGCTGACGAGCGAAAGGCGAAACAGATGTCCGCTTTGATTTTTAGTTTTGAGCGCTAATCATTTCAGGTCTAGTTAATCGTGTTGCTGTGTTAAAGAGCATTGCTGTGCATAAGTGCGATCTATTGTTTCAACATCACTCCGCTCTCCCTTTAGGATCCATGGGAGGCCCAGGAGGCTACAACGCTGGAGGAGGTGGAGCAGACTCGACCATTAACTCTGATGATGGAGCAGCCGGTGGGGGAGGTGGAGGACATTTCTCTGGTGGTGGGGGAGGGGGTGGGGGCAGTGGCTGTGGTGGCAAAGATGGTGGAAAGGGAGGAAAAGCTGGAAAAGTATGCGAATTATTATTTCTTTTTTTACATTCTATAAAAAAAAGATAACTTAACTACCTGTTGTTGTTCCATTATCTTGGTTCATGTTTAACTCGCTCTGAAAATATAGTATGGATTTATTGAATGGTAATCAATTTGATGCACTGTACCATTAATCTCTTTTCGCTTTGTTTGACAGATTGGTACCTACGCAGGGGGTTGTGGCCAATCCTCCTGTCCGGGTGGAAATGGAGGCGACGGAGGAAATGCAGGAAACTGGGCTCTAAACAAGGCTCCCCATTGCCATGACAAACGTGCACAAGGAGGAAACACAGGCTCTTCTTCCCATGGTGGGGGAGGAGGTACTGAACGAATTTTGTTGTAATAATTTTAAATTTCTTATAGTGAAAGAACAGCGTGTTCCTCTCTTTTTCTCTCTTTTGACGTGCGCGATCAAATAATTTGTAAAAAACAGCAAACACTTTCTCTGATTACATGTAGTAAAGGTTTACCTACGTTTGTTTATTTATTATTTTCAGGTGATTCTTGCGGAGGAGGCTACGGTGGTGGAGGGGGAGGAGGTAGACCCATTTCTCATTTCAAATCCTTTAGCTAACGAATACTAAAACTTCGTTCAATCACCTTCTCAATCAAAGTGCCCTTTGGGCTATCTCTCTTACCATCGTGTTATGTTGTCATATTATATCCGAAAGTTGATTTTGATGTTGCAATTGGGCATTTAGGTTAGAGTGAACTATTTATTGAGTTCAATTTTTCTTTTGTAAATTTTATTTCCAAGTAATGAGCTCTTCGGGCCTTATTTTTTGTCAAAATAAGGGCGGGGTCTATCCTAGAACCGACACTGCTTTTTAACTCCTGAATACGCGAATTATTCCGTTTACAAATATAATAAGCGTGTGGGTTCAATCCCTACGCCTCATAACGAGCCAGACGTTCTCAGCAACCAAAATAGGTCTACAACTTCCAGCATGCCAATGTAATCAAATCCCTTCTGTTCTACCTAAAGCGTGAACTTTTGCACTAAGGCGTTATAATCTTTAGGCGTGAAAATTCATTTGATGCACGTTTTCAATTAAGATTCTATCTTTATTCATGAGGATTTTAGAGGTCTTGCTGCGATTTGGCAGGGAATTGCTTGTGAAATGCCCGGGGTGCGGGGGGGGGGGGGGGGGGGGGGGGGGAGGGGTACTCCAATATGTGAGCTATATAGGTATGTGTCGCTGTGAGAAGAGCATGGTTTTCAGGCAGGTTAGTCTAGGATAGGGTATCGTAATCTGAGATTTTTGGTCTAGAATAGGGTATCATTGTTCGCGAGCTGCTCAATTGCGTGAATAATTTAGTCCGACAAGGTTTACTGTCAAATGGCATTTCAAAATCGGTACGGCGGGCATTAGCGGGCATTTTTACTGACCCCTGTATTCCACTGTGTTCCACTGTACCACTGTTCCACTGTACCACTGTGCCACTGTACCACTGTACCACTGTACCACTGTTTCACTGTTCCACCGATCCACTGTTCCACTGTTCCACTGTACCACTGTTCCACTGTGCCACTGTACCACTGTTCCAATGTTCCACTGTGCCACTGTTCCACCGCACCACTCTGCCACTGTATCACTGTTCTACTGTTCCACCACACTATAGTACCACTGTGACACTAATGGTGTATTTGAGGTGAACCTAATCATTAACAAATTGGTGATCTCGGTACACGAAACACAAGTCCAAAGTTTTCATTCTGGTTAATTTTTTTAGTCTTTATTTTGTCTTTTTAGTTCATATTTCTTTGCGTTCATCATTTTTGGCGATTTGTTTTCTTCCTATTCCAAGATAATAAAGCAAACTTAGCAAGCTCCTGGTCATAATCATGAAAACACGATGGCATCCGGGACACTGTCCATCTAATGCATTAACCTTCTGGCATCTCTCGAATAATAAATGAACACTCGGCTGCTGTAGTCTGTTCATCGTTTTCATCGCAAAACATTGTATATTTTAACTAACCTGTAAGTATTAACCTAAAAGAGTAATAAATTCAGTTTTCTTCCATCTTAAGAGCTCCTGCCCGTAAATATCAAGAATCCGGCGACAAAACCGAAATTTCATAATTCATTTTATTTCACCTAAAAGACCGCCTGGGTGAACTGTTTTCAAAAATCTCATTTGAAAGTTCCACCGCTTTTTTGTTTTTGCGAAAAATAAAAAAGTTCAAGATACGGCTAGAAGGTCGCTTGACCCCCCGGAAAAACGATGAAAAATCGTGCAACTTCAGCAAGTCCGTACGCAACAACGAAAAGCTTTCCCGGTTTACCATTTCCTGACTTGGTAAACAATCCTTTAATCTTCCCTAAAATGTAAAATACATGTAATTGTTTCAATTTTAAGTCTGCTTATTGACCCGTCGAAAATTATGAACTTCGGGTGTTCTTGCTCGAGGTAAAAATTGGGTCATCTTCGGAGGCCTATAAAAATCCTAGTACATAAATTTCTGTACAATACTATTAGTCAAATTGAAGCTTAATCCTTCTAGTTCACTGTCTTAAGTTGTCTTTTTTGGCCCGCTAAAAGCGACGCGGCGACAATAAAAAATGTTCAGAGTATTTTCAACAAATTCCAACGCGGCCTGCTGAACGGCTGTCACGCAAGAAAATATCGTTTGAATATAACACCTAGTACATGTCTTTCTGAATAAAACGACACGTCAAGTCTGAGCTTTATCTTTGTAGTACAAAGTCTCAAAATGTCTTTTTTGGCCCGCAAAAAGTGACGTGTCCAGAGCAAAAAACATCGAGGCTATTTTCACCAATTCCGTATGTGTCTTCGCTAAATGGCTGTCACGTAAAAGACAGCAAACTCTCATAAAACAACGGTTCGAAATCACGTTACTCATAAACTTGCTCAGAAATCGGACAATCTCCTTTTCCTTACAACTATTATTTCCAGAGCTTGTGTTTGGTTGTTTCTGGTAGCATTTCATCATCTTGAAATCGCACAATATTGCACAAACAAGAAGCTCCGACTACGATAAATAACCGATAAAAAGCACCGTTCAACCGCTGATCAAGCAGCAAGCTAAATACCTAATAACAACTTCAAAACGCCTTACCTGACACCTTTGCTCTCTTGTTCTTCTAAGGATCCTATACCTGTAGTTTCCGAGCGGGATATTTAATAAATAACTCTCGTTTTTAGCATTTCCCGCAAATACATGATGTTTTACGTGCTGTGACATCGCATCGATAAATAGCATAAATCAAGCAATGAAATTCCCCAAAAGAAGCCTGTTCACAGGCTACCAGCAAACCGGCACTGTATCAGTCTCTCGATGCCGTTGACACAGTAACAGTACCTACCCTTGCGAGTAGCAAATGAAATTCGTTTTCAACTCTGACGTCCAATTCTTGTACTCTTACAAGAGTACAGATGAGACGACACATCCTTGTTGCAATCTGATATCCAAGGGGAACACACCGGAAATCCTCAAGGTTTTTCCAGTTTGATCCGCACGATGTAGACTCAAGTAGTTTAAGGCCTGGGTCAAGGGCTTTGACCAGGAAAAAATGGTTTATTCGTAATAACTTTTACAAACGGAATGGAACTGAATCGAAATTTGGCACATAGAAAGATGTTATCGTCCTTAACATTTTTAAGTATAATAAGCTTTGGCATAGGTCACGTGACATGTCACGTGGCCATTTTTCTTAAAATAGCAAATATTTGACGAATTGGTGACGGGTTTAAGAGAAAACATCAAATAAAAATGCTTTTCTGATGCAGATTAAATATCTCCAGCACTTCACGTTTGGAATGAGTGTCCATTAATCTCTAAAAAAAATTATGAGGACAAAGGTCATTTTTCAGTCCAAAATTCAACCTATAATTATTTATAACTGTAATTTAAAGACTTGAGGACAATCATTCCAAACGTAGAAGGTTAAATATGTTAAACCTCCATCGGAAAAGCTAATTTATTTAACTATACAAAGAAAATTCGCTACCAAATCGCCGATTTACTTAATTTTAAAATTTTGATCACGTGACATGTCACGTGACCAAACTTTTGCGTTAAGGCAAAAGAAAACATCAAGATTAACATTCAGGGAAAATTTCATTTTGATCTAGGTTTTCTCGGTGAAGATATTAAGTGTCAACCATATTTTCCGAACACACTTTAAACCCAGGCCTTAAACTGCTTGAGACTCCTCTTTCAATAGAAACGAATAGCTGCAAGATGCCATTTACTGTAACATGGAAGAAATAGCGTTACTTGGAAGACTAACTGACGTCGCTTTTACGAACTATCGAAAATCTGACCAGGAAATTGAGGTATTTGGTATATTTGTGGGCCACAAATCAGTGTTCAATATGACGGCGAGGCTATTTTAAGCGGCGATTATGTCTGCGTCACGCTATCTTTTTTAGGTGCATCAAATTTCATTGCTTGATTTATGCTATTTTATTTTATCGATGCGATGTCACAGCACGTAAAACAGCATGTATTTGCGGGAAATGCTAAAAGAAAGAGTTATTTATTAAATATTCCGCTCGGAAACTATACGTATAGGATCCTTAGAAGAACAAGAGAGCAATGGTGTCAGGTGAGGCGTTTTAAAGTTGTTATTTAATAGGTATTTAGGTTGCTGCTTGATCGGCGGTTGAACGGTGCTTTTTATCGGGCGTTTATCGTAGTCGGAGCTTCTTGTTTATGCAACATTGTGCGATTTTAAGATCATGAAATGTTACCAGAAATAACCAAACATAAGCTCTGGAAATAATCGTTGTAAGGAAAAGGAGATTGTTCGATTTCTGAGCAAGTTTATGAATAACGTGATGTCGAACCGTTGTTTTATGAGAGTTTGCTGTCTTTTGCGTGACAGCCGTTTAGCGAAGACACGTACGGAATTGGGGAAAATAGCCTCGATGTTTTTTGCTCTGGACACGTCACTTTTTGCGGGCCAAAAAAGACATTTTGAGACATTGAACTACAAAAATAAAGCTCAGACCTGATGTGTCGTTTTATTCAGAAAGACATGTACTAGGAGTTATATTCAAACGACATTTTTTTGCGTGACAGCCATTCAGCAGACCGCGTTGGAATTTGTTGAAAATACTCTGAACATTTTTTATTGTCGCCGCGTTGCTTTAAGCGGGCCAAAATAGACAACTTAAGACAGTGAACTAGAAGGATTAAGCTTTAACTTGACTAACAGTATTTTACAGAAATTTATGTACTAGGATTTTTATAGGCCTCCGAAGTTGACCTAAATTTTACCTCGAGCAAGAACACCAGAAGGTCATAATTTTCGACGGGTCAATAAGCAGACTTAAAATTAAAAAAATTACATGTATTTTACATTTTAGGGAAGATTAAAGGATTGTTTACTAAGTCAGGAAATGGCAAACCGGGAAAGCTTTTCGTTGTTGCGTACGGACTTGCTGAAGTTGCACGATTTTTCATCGTTTTTCCGGGGGGTCAAGCGACCGTCTAGCCGTATCTTAAACTTTTTTATTTTTCGCAAAACAAAAAAAGCGGTGGAACTTTCAAATGAGATTTTTGAAAACAGTTTACCCAGGCGGTCTTTCAGGTGAAATAAAATGAATTATGAAATTTCGGTTCTGTCGCCGGATTCTTGATATTTACGGGCAGGAGCTCTTAATGCCTGCTGCTTAAACAGGAAATCGCAAACATTTAATAGTTCCCAGCAGAAATTTCAGTCATCTCGAACCACAGAAAATATTTCCGAAAAACACAAAAATTCGCCAATTCGCAAATAAATGAAACCGGAAAAAATGTCATGCTACACGGTATCCGCAAGTGGCTTAGAATATTTTTTGACTCACATGGAAACTGATTTTTTTGATCTTTAAGCCAATGACACGCAGTTCACTTAGCTTGTTGATCAACAGATCATGCGACTGCTGTTTAACAAATGTCGATCAGTGTATCGCGCCATGTTGAATGCTTAAATAGGCCATTCAACATGTTGAACAGTGTATCATGCCATGTTGAATGTTGAAACAGGCCATTCAACATGTTGAACAGTGTATCATGCCCTGTTGAATGTTGAAATAGGACATTCAACATGTTGAACAGTGTATTATGCCATGTTGAATGTTGAAACAGGCCATTCAACATGTTGAACAGTGTATCATGCCATGTTGAGTGCTGAAATAGGCCATTCAACATGTTGAACAGTGTATCATGCCTTGTTGAATGTTGAAACAGGCCATGCAACATGTTGACAGTGTATCACGCCACGTTCAATGTTCAAATAGGCCATTCAACATGTTGAACAGTGTATTATGCCATGTTTAATGTTGAAATAGGCCATTCAACACGTTGAAAAGTGTATCAGGCCTTGTTGAATGTTGAAACAAGCCATTCAACATGTTGAACAGTGCATCATGCCATGTTGAATGTTCAAATAGGCCATTCAACATGTTGAATGTTGAATGTTGAAACAGGCCATTCAACATGTTGAACAGTGTATCATGCCTTGTTGAATGTTGAAATAGGCCATTCGACAAATGTTGAACAGTGTATTATGCCATGTTGAATGTTCAAATAGGCCATTCAACATGTTGAACAGTGTATCATGCCTTGTTGAATGTTGGAAATAGGCCATTCAACAAATGTTGAACAAGTGTATTATGCCATGTTGAATGTTCTGAATAGGCCATTCAACATGTTGAACAGTGTATTATGCCATGTTGAATGTTGAAATAGGCCATTCAACATGTTGAACAGTGTATCATGCCATGTTGAATGTTGAAATAGGCCATTCAACAAATGTTGAACAGTGTATCGCGCCATGTTGAATGTTCAAATAGGCCATTCAACATGTTTTACAGTGTATCATGCCATGTTGAATGTTGAAATAGGCCATTCAACATGTTTTACAGTGTATCATGCCATGTTGAATGTTGAAATAGGCCATTCAACATGTTGAACAGTGTATCGCGCCATGTTGAATGTTCAAATAGGCCATTCAACATGTTGAACAGTGTATCATGCCATGTTGAATGTTGAAATAGGCCATTCAACATGTTGAACAGTGTATCATGCCATGTTGAATGTTCAAATAGGCCATTCAGCATGTTGAATGTTCAAATAGGCCATTCAACATGTTGAACAGTGTATCATGCCTTGTTGAATGTTGAAATAGGCCATTCAACAAATGTTGAACAGTGTATTATGCCATGTTGAAAGTTCAAATAGGCCATTCAACATGTTAAACGCTGTTGAACGAAAATCGAGACTGGCTCTATTCCGTTCTTGTTGTTTGAAAATTTCACTGTAAGCATTTTCCTTTTATTTAATTAGAAATTCAACTTTACCGTAAACGATTTGCTTTTCTTCAAAAAATTCGCGAGTTTAAGAGAGGTCGATCTGTACGCCTACACATTTTCTCTAATAACAATAATTTCTCTGATCCTCTTTTCTAAATTCAGAGGTGCCATTGTCTTGGTAAGTGGAAGCTACCTCGTACACAAACCCAACAAGATACAGATTGTAGTCAGCGTTTAATATAGTTACCCAGAAGTGCCCGGTAGAAAAAATTTTAAGTAAAGAAACAAATTATCACAACTTAAAATAACGTCCCGACCATTGACAAATGAATGCCTACATTAGAATAATGCGGAAATAATATACAGGAAAAAAACATAAAGGAAAACAAAATAAGAAAATACAGTTCAGGCGGATTCGAGCCAAGAACTATTGCGAATACAAACCACCCACTACACCAATTCACTATAGAGGACAAGAATTATCAATAAGATCAAAATAAGCTACTCGTGTAGGCCATCGAATAATAGAACAATAGCTTAAACTATTTAAAGTGCCCCTGTGATCAAATTTTCGATTTTCATTTTTTTACATTTTCGTATACAATTAGACTTTCTTACTCATCTTGCCAAATTTCAATTCATTACGAACATCAGAAGTCATTTTATTTTAACATTTATTTCCGAGAATTTACGGCCGCCATTAATCAACCTTGTTCCAAGGCTTGGTTGCGAATGGGAGAAAGTGACGTCAAAGACTCAAACATACCTCACGGGTTGAAATTATAATAACAATAAGTATTGAAAATCACGCGAAAAGCAACAAAAACTTTGGACTTGATCTTCGTGCAATTTTCTATGCTGATTGTTATTATAATTTCAACCCGTGAGGAATGTTTGAGCCTTTGACGTCACTTTCTCCCATTCGCAACCAAACCTTGGAACAAGGTTGATTAATGGCGGCCGTAAATTCTCGGAAATAAATGTTAAAATAAAATGACTTCTGATGTTCGTAATGGATTGAAATTTGGCAAGATGAGTAAGAAAGTCTAATAGTACACGAAAATGTAAAAAAATGAAAATCAAAAATTTGATCACAGGGGCACTTTAAGTGTCGTACCATGGATGGACAATGAATGCAGAAGAGCCCACAGTTATCTCCTGTAAGTTAAACATTAACTTACAGGAGATAATAAAAATGAATTTCAAATTAGTTTTAAAGGTAACCTCGCACCTGGGGGAAATACGTTGAGACACAAAGGGCTTAATATTATCCAATTCATGCTGCCATAATAGTTTTGATATTTACTTAATTTGTTTTGTTCTGTTTTCCTGTTTCTCTGAATGACAACGATCAGTTTTCGATCAATTACTGTTATTCTCCTCGTGCTTGCTAGATATGATATGATAAATAACCAACAAGGCGCCTAACGCCAAAGCTCGCGCGTGAATTCGTGCCTGTTATGGTTCGGTAAAAATGCACCGACAATATAGTCTTTCGTTTATTGTTTTGGTTGTAAAAGAAAAAGGGGAGGGGGGGGGGATTAACAACGGCGATGGCTTTCTTTCATATGAAGCACAGAATCGTTCTATTTAGAGATGCAATTGTTTTACCTTAGGTGGACTTCAATTCGGCAGCACTGATTTTGAGTCAAGATTAAGTTACGGTGGGGGTGGTGCAGGGGGCGGAGGAAGTGCTCTCAGTGACGACCCCAACCCAGGGGGGAGAGGAGGAAACGGAGGCGGCTTGGTTTATTTGCAGTTGGACGAACTGACGCTGAATGGAAAGATTCTAGCAGAAGGTGAGATCATTGAATCTAAAACGTTTGTATGGAAGTATGCTAGATAGATACGCTGGAGTAGCTAGGGGACGACAAAGCGAGGTATATATATATAAGAAATGACTACCTTCAGAAATGACTACCTTTAGAAATGACCTCCTTCAGAAATGACTACCTTCAGAAATGACTACCTTCAGAAATGACTACCTTCAGAAATGACTAGTTCAGGATCAACAAAGGCGGTGCTAATGGAAGAAGGTTGCTAATAAGACATTCAATTTACGATGCTACGCTGAGAAATAATTCAAACGGGATTTCGTATGGCCGGCTACCCAACGCGTAATACAATAAGATTTATTTTCGGAGGAATTACAAATGTCATTTTAACTTACGGCGTAAGATCAGCTAGGACGTTTAGAAAGGTAACGGCACCGTAAATCGTTTAATTTGTAAACAAGATGCATGCATACATGCAATCACTCGCGTTCGTATACAGCTATTTCAATTAACGTTGTCGGATGAAAGCTTAAAGCCAAGACCGCAAGGTAGTATGGTTGTAAGGTAGTATAGCTATTCACAACTGCCCATACTACCTTGCGGTCTTGGCTTTGAGCTTTAGGATCCGACAACGTTAATTGAAATAGCTGTATACACAATTCGTTTTCTAAACTCGTTTGTATCGAAAAAAAAACTCTTGATCTCGTAACTCGACGCGGAAGGACTAATCTCTACTTATCAAAGTCGATCAATCATGATGTGTTATATAAACAAAACAGTGGCTAGTTTCACTAACGTAATCTCTGGTCACGTGTATGAGACAACGTTTCCTACAAGGTCCTTGGAAATTGGACTTTCTCAAAGTCCCTGTCAATAGGACAATCACATGACTTATTTGTGGCCTGAGTAGCATCATTTGCGCCCGAGCGGAGCGAGGGTGCAAATGATGTTACGAGGGACACAAATAAATTATATGCCCGACAAAAGTCATGTGATTATCATTATTATCAATACACAAGGCCAAATCGTACAAATTCATTTAATAAGAAAAAAATGTTTAACAGAAACAGGGCCGTAAATGCGTTTGCAGCCCATCAAATTCAATATCGCCCGCCACTCACGCGTGTTTTCTTGAAGGCAGTTTCTTATTTGGCCGCGTATATTGATAATAATACTAATTTTTGCTAAGTTAGTTTCTTCGCGCAAATTTATCGCTTGTATTATAAACTCGAATCAATAGACTCTCTTGCCTAAAATTGTTTTTATTATTTTCATACCCTCCCGGAATTCTTTCGTGCGCGTTCTGTTTTTGATGAAGCCACAAAAAATGATATAGCTCTTTGGCATAGGTGGTTTGCAACCAATCTCTAGAGACATAGATAACAATAGTGAAACGAACAAATGCTGGTGGACGAACAAAAGGAGCTAATGAGAGAACTATTGTTTATGTCCACCAGCATGGCGGCGATGACGTAACATGAAAACCACCTATAGCGCCATAATGCTATTAAAGCTATTAAAGCGCGCAAATCTAGTAAAACGTTTTATTTAAACTTCCACACTTTTTCGAGAAATTGGGTTTTGGGGGCTTTCTGGTAAAATCCAAGAGTGTGGTCCAGGGTCGAGTTGTTCGAAGGACGATTAGCGCTAATCCAGGGTTAATTACCATGACAACTCATATGTTCTGTTGACAGTTAATCCAGGATTAGTGCTAATCCGGCTTTGAACAACTCGGCCCAGGTCTCAGTCCCAGTAGCGCCATAACCCATAATATTAACCTCATTGTGTACAGCACATCATGCACGGATTATGTACGCCTATGCATGTTCGTATATCCTAGAGTTAATTAAGTTTTATTACAGGGAAGGAAATTTTCGGAGCCTCTATATCAAAAGCACATTACCTTCCTCTGGGAAGGAAAACGTTAAAGGTTTTAAAAACTATCAATAGATTATCAGTTCTAAGCTTAATTCTCTGATTCCCTTACCTCTAAACAGGTCAGTCAGGCCAGTGTTTAAACAAAAAGGCTCACAGATCTGCCCCTGGGGGTAGTGGTGCAGGTGGAAGTGTGGTGATCATTACTAAGAAGGTCGCCGGAAATCCCAGGGATAAAATATTTATCTCCGGAGGGAACCCTGTGAAATGCGCTTTTGGTGCGGGTGGAGGTAAGTCCCATATTTAGCTCATCGACTTTAGCTGAAGCATACATGGATTTTTTGGTTTCAATAATTCAATAATGATCACGACTTGACTGGGTGGCTATAACACAATTGGTTAACAGTAATTGGGCACTTTAGTTGGCTTCCGGCTGTCTTAAAAGACAAAAATGGATTACTGCGCTAATAGTCAGTCAGTGGTAGCACGGGTAGCGTCTACTGTACCCGTTGGGTGGGGGGGACTCCCATACAAAAATGACAGGGGTGCTCATCGTACCTTTTAGGGGTCAAAATTTGGAGATTGGTACCGCTTAGGGTACTAAAATGACCGCTTAGGGTACTAAAATAACCACCATTAGAATTATCGCGGTACCTTTTAGAGCATGAGCTGAAAAAATATGACAGAATATGACTTCTGTTGTTTTAGAATTGGTACCTCTTAGGGGTAAAAATTATTTTGAGCCACGCCCATCAAACGAGATTATGGTACATTTTAGGGTGTTTTATGAAAATTTCAGACGAGGCCTCCGTCATTTTTATATGGGAGCCCCCCCAGGCTACTGTAGCCCTACATCTCGATCCTAGAGCGGCAGGCATTGAGCACTGTATATTAAGTTACTTAAAACTATTACGGCTGCACGTGAGTTCGTTTGCACGCTTTCACGGTCTTGTACTTAGCAGTTACAATGGCCAATAAAATAAGGAACAGTACCACTTATTATAATTGAAACAGTGGTGAAGACACCTAAGCCGCATATGTACAATCCTATGCTCTTCCACGCGCGAGCGTTAGTCTACGTACAGGGTTTATGTGTAGAGTTGTCAGTGAAATGGCTGGAAAATGAAGCGTATGTTCATCAACTTTTTTGTGGTTTTCATTCAGGCGGAGGTGGCGGAGTAGGACGCTGGGTTGTGAAGGAGGGCAAAACCATTCACCACGGTTGAAACCAGCAGTAAACCAAGCTCAACTGATGCATGAGCCGGAGTGGCATTAACTTCAAATTTGCAACTAGTTGAAATAACTGCTGTCGGGGGTGATGGGCGCTTAGGAACATAGAATCTGCATTTATAGAATAAAGATACAATATGTGTCATGCCACTCGATACTTGTGTCGTTGTTACTTTTACAATTATTTCGTCTGTACTGTTCATATGAACAAATGTTTCTAATATGTCTTATTCCATGACAACCCAATGATCACCCAGCATTTGTTACGTTTTTACGCTATTAAAATGAACCGCTGATTGTTTCAATAGCGGGCGCTAATGCTGCATAAATGATTAATCGCAGAGGGTGGAAAAACTTTATCGCACGCTAATAGTGAGTGGTCAACAACTGTCTCTCGAGACCCAAAAAAACTTGAGTAGATATTTACTGGTTCTGATCGAAACGTGCATATGATGTCAGTTCAAACCGCTAGGTTTGATGAATACCCCTTTGTTGTCACCTGGCTGTCCACTAGACCATAGACACAATGAAGAAGTACCATCTAGAAAATTTAGCTTTGTATATAGACTACTTTTAAACTTAATAAGATCTCAGAGGTCATAGAAATCGATTAAAATGCAATATTCATTAAATCGCGTGATCATCTCCAAATCTCAAAAGATATCATTATATATTTTAATCAAAAGAGATTTGCTAAAGCAAAGGTATCCAAAAATTAAAAAAAAGATTTATTGCATGACGTTTCGGAGTCGTCATGACGCTATTATCAAGAGTAAAGAGAATATAACATAGCGAATATTTAAGTATAGGCTAGAGCGGAAATTTACATACTTAATAGATGACTAAACAAACACTTTAGCGTGAATTGAATCAGTTTGCACGTTCAGTTATGGTTTGAGTTTGCGTATAAATAGCATATCTTTAATGAGGCAATCGAATTTGCTAGTTTCTTGGCCTTTCTTACAAATTGATACGAAACTGATATAAACTGAATAACTATGACCCTATTTTAGACATAGCGTATGAAAAATACAAGATGTGAAGCCAGGCGAGAAACAGTCAGCTTCGCGTTGCTAAAACTATTAAAAGTGTGACTATTCAAATGAAAGTATTGAGCAGTGCTTTCCTGTGGTACTGTTTATTATGCTGTACAAGGTGGTTCTAACTTTTGAGTCTGTGGATGGAATCCATTTAAATAAAAGCTAAAGGGACAGTTGCTAATTTCTTTGAAAATAATTTTATTTTATTGAAAAAAAAAAAAAGAGATAATTAATTTGGAAAGTCCATAATGCTTCGATATGCTACTTGCCTTAAGCAAGATCATGACTTGATTTAAATTAGTTTGTTTATGTTTCTCGTTGTGTACACATCTCCAATTGGAAGCAACTACTGTAAAGCTAGGTAAGTTAGATTGATTGCATATTACCTAATCGAAGAAAGGCGACCCATTGATCATACGTGCTATGTCTATTTAAATACATTATAGTCACTATTTTTATTTATTAATTCATTCTCTCTTCATGGTATGCCAGAGCGCTATTTAGGAAGTCAGTTACAGGGTATAGACGAGTTAAATTTGAACGTAATTCCGGCTAATTTCACCGTGGAGCGACACGCAAAGGGTACGAACTTATAACTTCGCTGTATAAAGCAATTTGCTTTCGTTTCGTAACAAAAATCACCGACGTGTTTCGACGAGTGGTCAAAGATGCGGGAATTTACCAGAAACTGTTCGGCATTTTCGAGTGGGAAGTCAACCAGTCATTTAAAGTCTGAAGTAGATTCCATTTCCTTAGCGAACGCTCGATCGTCTGTTTACAATGCGTGACCACAAAGATAACAAACACTGGCGTCCTTGTATGTCAATACAAGTTCAGTTTAAAGAGCGAAATTCCGAGGACGCGCGCGAGAGGGAAACACGCAAAAGGGACCCCTTCGCGCGTTCCCCTCGCGCGCACGTCCTCGTAATTTCGCCCAATAATTAAATCGGCATCTGCTACGCAGGCTATCAGGAAATCAGAACAATAAAACCACGATTACTCCCACTTTAATTGCTTTATAATGGTAATAGGACTGTGTGGAGTCCAATTCGGTCTGTAATCCTACGAGTGATTAACAAAATCGGACGACCGCGAAGCGGAAGTCCGATTTGTTTAATCACGAGTATGATTTAATACAGACAGAATTGGACGACACGAAGTCCTGTAACCAATTAATCATAACTATAACAAAATTTGAGGATAAAACGTTAAATAGTTACACGTTTTGGTGATTAATGCAAAGCTGTGCACTCCAAAACGCTTCCCTAGTTAACAGACACTCATCAACACTATTTTCGTTATTTGAATTAAAGATTTGTTCCACAATAACGAATTCAAAGTCAGACAAAATTGATCTCACACGTGTTTTTATTCGTGGTCATGGCTGATTTATGGTTGCGAAGTCTGACCTTGAACTCGTTACTGGTGGATCCTACATATTGTAAATTGCATTTGTTACAAGCAAGAGAACATAGCTTTATGTTCTCTTGTTACAAGTGATAAGGTAATAGGCCATTTCCGAGTTAAGTTACGCCTCGTTGTCATAGCGAGGCTAGGTGCACAACCTTTCATATGAAAATGCATTTCATTCACATGCAAATGAAAACTCATTTTCATATGAAAGGTTTCGCACCTAGCCTCGCTTTGATAGAGAGGCTAAAGGCAACTCGGAAATGGCCTATTAAAGCATCCTCGGTCATTACCTTCAACTAAATTGGTACGTTTAGGTGCGGCTAGAATTTCTTTAATGTTCTTAGATCTTTTAAAAGATGGAATAATTGAACCCTTGGGAAAAATTCCAGCTAAAGTGGGCGAATTATAAATCAGGTGACTGTGGCAGCTCAAAATTTTGCCAGTGCTGGGCAAACGTAGATTATAGTCAACAAATTTAGATTTGGCCTTTTCAAAATGTTTCTGGACAGATATGGGATTGTAACCCCGATTAACTAGGTAGCCCTGGTATTCTTGGCTCCGTTTCTCAAACGTGTCAATGGAAGAACATTAATTGCGTCTAACCCTTGTGGCTACTCCAAAAGGGATAGCCCTGGTACAATGGGCTGGGTGGGCGCCATCTTCAATCAAATGATTATCAGTAGGTTTAGAATATATATCAGTTTGGATAAAGCCATTAACAAGAATGAGTGTAAGGTCCAAAACATTGAGTGATGTTTCTGACGAAACAGCGGTAAATTTGATAGTAGGGTATAATTAATTGATAAAATCCGTAAACCCATTAAGCTTGGACTGGTCTTGTGTCCAGAGATCAAAAACGTCATCTTGTACCTCCACCATCGATTCGGTTTGATTTCTCCAGATTTGGCCTTTTTGTCAAATACCCCCATGGCTATATCGGCACAACTACAAGCATTTTTGGGGCCCATTGCAGTCCCATGAATTCGGAGATAATTTTCCTCTTAAAATTGCGAATTATTGTGCGAAAGACAAATTTCAGCTGCTTCATCGATACATTCAGTGGAGGGGAATTTGACGTCACGTGAATTTAGAGTATCGGTAATGGCATTAATTCCCAAGTTATTGTTTATATTGGGGAACAGAGCAACAACATCCAATGAAACGAGCAAACTATCACTAGAAAAGGGGCCCGTTTTGTTGAGTTCTTCAATACGTTGCAAAAAAAAATGTGTGGTGTCCTTAATTAATTTGCCCATTGTGAAGCCATTTTTTGCTCCAGAAAACTCAGAAAAATACGTCGGTCTCACCGCCACTGAGTTTAAAACAAGATGGCAAAATCACCAAATGTCCTTCATTCATGAGAGTAAAAGAAATAACACAGAACTAAGCAAACACATATGGCAGCTAAAAGACGAAAGAAAGACTTATCTCCTGGAAAATCCTAGCCAAGGCTAAATCCTACACCAATTTTACCAAACGATGTAACCCATGTAATACCGAGAAATTCGGTTCTGAAATCCGAAGAAATATTGCCCCGCATTGAAAAAAAACGATTGAAGTTCCTCAAAGCAAGATTTTATCCCTTAAAGTTTTTCTTTTTCCACTATAGCGGCTTCTGAGTATCCCTTAATTAGTATCCCTGTCTTGAGTAGCTAACGGCGAAAAAAAATGCAGGGAAAAACGATTCTACAAACGGTTTTCTCCGCTAAGTAAAGCAAAAGATCCAACAAAAGTGTTTATTGCAGCTGACGTGACATCGGCCGTATAGCCGCGCGAAAAACAAAGCCTCGCTTTGGTTTCAAAATTGCTAAGATCCCGGATGTTACGTGACGTCATACGCGCATGTTTTGCGACGTCATACGCGCCCGTGAGCTAGCCCTGCGCGACGCACGGACGGACACACGCACGGACGCGCCGCGAAACATTCCGCTAGCCATGACCATGAAAAATGATGGGCATAGGTTTTATGAGTATGGAGCTCACGCGAGCGGGCCTTCTGCCTTCGTCCCGCGAGAGCTCCGCTATAATTTATAAATGCAGTGTTTTATAAAACGACAGTTTTATAACCGTCTAGACATACCATAATTTAGAGATGACTTATCCGTCTGTTAGCACGTCTTTAAGACGTACTGACAGACGAATTAGCCGAAGACGAATTTTGCCCCATAATTCGTCTAAACACCGTATTTATATCTAGAAAAATTATCCTTCTCAGACAAAAATTTCTTCTCGCCTCGTCTTTGGTATAAATTGGGCCATCATTGAGTTAGATTCATTTGCCGGGTTCTAGACCCATGATTTAAGCGGGGCGGCTTCCTCTTGATTAACGCTTCTCATAATATCATTTTGTAGCAAGCACTGGATTCTTTAATCGATCATGGAAAATGATTCGGAAGACGACAGCTTGACAGCCGAAGAACTTGATACCAGTCCAAAGATTAAAACGAGAACAATTGTGGCTTTTTGTGTGATTGGCTTCTTGGTAGATTTCTTTTTCGTCATCAACATCAGCGCCAGTCAAGACATATTAGAAGCCACAGAGATCCCAACATCTCTGGTTTTGTTAGCTGCAGTTGCCCCTGCATGGCTGACGAGTGTTATCTATCCATCCTTCTTTCAAAAAATCTCAGTTTCCATGGCAGCTTGTGCAATTATTACCATTTCTGTCAGTGGAATGTTGATAACCTCACTCGCTCATGAGCCCAAAGTGAAGTTAATAGGAGTGTGCATGGTATCATTTGGTTACGGCAGTTTAGAGATTGTGTTTTATCCCTTATCTGATTTCTATGGAGGGAGCACCATAAACAGCTATGCTCTTGGCTCGGGATTTGCATTTCTAGCAGGGCCTTTGTCTTACATAGGTAAGCATTACTTTGTCCAATTAACGTTACACACATGCATTACCAGATTGCCAAGGTTCGTAACGTCCAGATATCTGGCCTGACAAGGCTGGGAATGCTGAAAAACAAACAGCAGCACTTCGTTGATTAAGGGTTTTACTCGCAGACTCAAAAGTTATAACACAAGAAGCCTCACACGAAAGTGCTAAAAGTGACGGGAAGCTTTCAGTTATTACAGCGGTTACCAATAACATGCGACCCAACACATTTCATCCCAGACGGTGAAAGTAGTTCGTGGACTTCAATCAAAAAAAGGCCGTTGCAGTTATTTTAAATTCTTACAGGATTTCGCGGTAACAGAGCCAAAAGATTGACAATTTTACCCGCCAAGAAAATATAAAACTAAACTAAAATTAACTTCCATTCTTGGGGTCAAATAAACAAAAAAAAATACACTTATACCTCAAGAAAAGCGCGTGCTGTTATCGGTTGATAGTCCATCCGTGCGTCGTGGGAAGATTTCGGCCAGCTTTCGAAAAGCTTTTAGTTATTCAATTCAGTTAAAATTTGATGTCCTTTTTTTCGATATCATTTTCATTTTAATTTCTTGTTCCAATTTTTCCATAGGTCTGACCATGTTGGCTTGTTTGTCACCACAAGTGTCACTTCTTCTGGTCACATCGTTGTGGATCTTATTTCCATTCTCCTACATCGCAATTATAGAACCAAGCAAAGAAACTGGTCGACCAAATTATAACCCGACTTCATTCAAAGAAATTCCTTACAGCCCAATTGATTCCGATTCCACTGACATTTCTGAGTCATCCAAACTCACTTATACCGACATGTTGTCTCTGGCATGGCAGACACTACCTCTCTTCACTGGACTGTTTGTAAGCATCTATTGCAAGCAATTAATTATCAGTGGCGTGGCGACAACCATAGCGTTTACTGACGCTCCTGTCATCCCAAGAAATCAATATTTGTTGTACGTGCTAGCGTCCGGGGTGGGAGAACTTCTTGGAAGGCCATATATCGGGTATCTTTCTTTGTGCGGTTTGGGGGATAAGTTTATTGTCAGAAAAACGTGGATTCTTGTTTTGTTTAATGTTTTTATCCTGATATCTGTGGTGTTGGTCTCTTGGTTTCGGTTTCTTCCGCATTTTTATATGGCTGTTATAATTGTTATGGTCAACAGCTTCTTGGCTGGAGTGTTATTCCCTAACAATTTCCTACTTGCCGGTGAAGGCCTAAGTGTGGCAGAGAAAAGGTTTTGTCGCGCAATCTTGACCGGTTCGCTGTGGAGTGGAAATATAGCTGTTGCACTGATCGGTTTAGAGGCAGAATCTGCATTGCGAGAACACTGTCTGCTGAAATTTTCTGAGCTTGCCTGTTCTACAAGGTCATCGACCGCATGGGATCCATCTACGGCTTGCGTGTTATAAAAGACAAATTTCATTCCTTTACCACATAAAAGTACCAAACAGCAATACACCAAAATACTGCACTACTGAGAGCTTTCAACCGAATAGACCTTTAACCGGTATGGCAGCCTTATTGAATTCCCCCCCCCCCCCCCCCCCCCCCCCCCTGGCCATCTCATAACGACCATTATCATTAATATATTCCTTTGTTAACAATTGATTTCACTGAATGGTCATTATGGGATGCTCAAAGGGCAAAATCAAGATGGCTGCCGTATCGGTAAAAAGTTATATTGTCAATGATTCGGCAAAAGGGGTGTTACGAAAACTCAACCTTGTTATCACAGTACATTTTGTAGTGTATCCTCAACTTTCTTCACCTAAGGTCCTTATGGAATAATTCTGGGTCTAGTAACCGATTGCTTCATGCAGTCGATCGTGTTTACGTTTTGTCGCGAGTGACCGTTGTGGGGCCGGGAGGAAGGAGTGTAATTAATTAATAGGGACGGTAGAAGTGTAATTAATATGACACCATTCAAATTACGTCAGTTACCTTATTTCAGACATATATTGGGTGTTGGGAAATGTTTTCATTCAACTAATTTACATTTGTTTTTCACGTCACCAAATTTCCACCAATAGCGTAGCTCCACCGCTTACTATATAAAACCACACACTACCCACAATTCCTTGATTCGCTCCGACGAAGGGCTAGCGCTCGAAACGTCAGCTATTTGAATCTTTTTACGGTGGTCAATTTACCTTATCGACTCAGTCGATAAAACTAAATTCTCGTGTTTCATCCCCCCACCGACGCAGCACCACAGTTTCTCTAGAAACTAACCCCATTCATTTATCTCTCTAATATGTCGAGGGACAAAAAAGTAGTTATTTACTGGTACTGGTTCTGATCGAAACGTTATACTTTTTCAACAACAACAACAAAGCTATATTGTACCCAGAGATGTTTAAATAAATAAATTACAAGAATTGATTAAATATAAATATAATAAATAAACACGAAGTTCGGGTATAAAAGGAGTCTGGCCTGGCCATTCTCACCTCCAGTCATCAATCAACCACTGAAACATTAACAACTGACCAACAACATGCGTCATTACTAAGACCATTGCTAACACAATTTGGAAAAACTTTATGAAAGTTATATCAGAAGTCTATGAATTTCTATTTCTTTTTTTTTTTTTTGCTTAGGTAAAATGTTGGTTTATTAGATTTTTGAAGCAAATTATATTTAAAGGACGCGCAAGTTAACCACGTTTTGTGAATGAAAGGCGCCTTAATTTGCATTTCACACCCAAAAGGTGTGAAATGGGGGAGGAGCTAAGCCTTTTATACCGGAACTTCGTATTTAAAGGGTACCTGAGCACCCTGAAATAACTAAAACGTTAAAAATGTCAGGATGCCGGATTAAATTAAGTAAATTAAATGTTTGCAGCAGAGGTACGATATAGAGAGTACAAACGGGTATGAGGAATATTCGTCTACTATCCTACCTAGCTGTCCGCTAGAAGACAGCTTTGTATTTCGACAATTAATATTACCGAGTTCGACTACTTGTAAACTAAATACCGACGTTAGGGGTCGTGGGAATTGATCAAAATGCAATATTCATTAAATCCCGTGATCATCTGCAAATCTTAAAATATATCATTATAAAGTCTCATGTGGAGTTTCTTGGCCTTTCTTATCAATTGATAAGAAACTGGCGTAAACTGAATAACCAAGAAAAATACACGATGCAAAACCAAGCGAGAAACAGTCAGCTTCGCGGGATAATTAATTGTTGTCTCCTGGATATCCGACATAATTGAGAGTACCTTATAGAATTCGGCTTTCTTTTCAACGTCACGATGACATAAGTTAATGGGTGTTCCCATTACGTTGCTAAAACTATTAAGTGTGACAATTCAAATGAAAGCTATTGAGCAGTCCTTTCCTATACGGTATACAAGGTGGTTCTAACTTTTGAGTCTGTGCGGATGAAATCCATTCAAATAAATGCTAAAGGGGCAATTGCTAATTCTTTTAAACTAGTTGCAGTTATTTTATTTGAAAAAAAGATAATTAATTTGGAAAGTCCAACATGCTTCGAAATGCTATTTGTCTTAGGCAAGAGCACGACTTGAAGTAAATTAGTTTGTTTATGCTTCTCGTTGTGTACACATATCTAATTGGAAGCAACTACGTAAAACTAGATTGATTGCATATTACCTAATCGAAGGAAAGCGACCGAGTGATCATACGTGCTCTTTTTATTTAAATACATCGATACTTTATTACTGCTGTAAGTTGTAGCTTTTGTCGTGCATTTCAGTAATCAGTAGGAGTCGCCAATTCGTTAATGTTGGACATTCACTCCACTCATCAGGTTGCATAACGCTCCACCCTTATGCACCAGTCATTTGAAACCCCCGTAACCCCCCCCCCCCCCCCCGTACCCGTAACCCCCCCCCCCCCCCCCCCCCCCCCCCCCCCCCCTCCCCATTCGGGCCTTAGCGGGGGATTGCGGGGACTTTCACCTCAGATATACTCCATTTTGGTTCTCCGGTAGGCGGGGAATTCGCTGGAAGTCACGGTCTTCGCATCCCCTACCAGGGGAATAAGCCGAGCAGTCACTCCTTGGTCAGCGGTTTTCATTTTCGCGCCTCATAGTGAGAGCCTATAGCCTCATAGTTTCATGATGACTTTGATCGACGATTAGCGCACGTGAATTGTGTTAGGGTTCTGCATGAGTACTCTTTTTGTTTTGAAACGATTTAATTTTTCACATTTTGCAAAGTGTATTAGCCATTACTATAAATAATGGTCAGTATTGGTATCACTGTCTTGCAAATATTTTTTATTCGTTATTGTGGAACGTACATCTGGACAGGACTGATTTTCACTTTAATTTCATGATGACTTTGATCGACGATAAGCGCACGTGAATTGTGTTAGGGTTCTGCGCCCTTTGATCAGTCGATTCAATTCTTTTATAGTGAGATCACATTGTATGCAATCATCAAAATGAATCAGCTGAATCAGTTGAAGCAATTTCAATTTCTGCTATTATTTGTACGATTAACACTACTGTAATAGTTGTCTGTTGTGTTTCATTGTCAATTTATCCGGAAGTATCAATGAAACTACTTCTACAATAAAGATATTTTGACATCTTCATTATGTATTGAGGAGCCTTTGCAAGTTATTTGCTGGCCGCTCAAAAATCAATGTGTTTATTTCATGGCTGCCAACAGTGTCTTTTAACCCGTGTGTTACGCTTGGCTATAATAAGCTGTTTTACAAAGGGAGTACCATGTGTGTGTGGAACAGTAGGGGCGGGGGAATGTACCACTCACTTTTGTCCCGGGGACTTCACTCGCTTTCACTTGCATAAAAAGTGAATGCCCCGCTCAAGCCCGAATTGGGGGGGGGGGGGGGGGGGGGGTTCAAATGACTGGTGCATTAGCACTTTAACTATATAAGGTCTAGTTTTTGTCGAACCATTCAAAATGGATCTTGTGCTTGTGTCTAGTAGACACCGGCTAGTTCGGCTTGAAGCTAGGCGACGATGCCCCATGCTTTATTCGTCGAGGGTAGTTGTAGATTTTTATAACATTGAACTTCCAGGTTAATTAATAACTCATATAAGTCGGCTAAGATTTTTAAATTAAAAAGCATGTTAAACTATCGAAAAAGAGACTTGACTAAATACAGTCCTACTCAGGAATTAAAAAGGAAAATTTTTGATGAATTTAGCATGTTACGCTTCCTTACGCTTTATTTTGAGATTATGTTAACCCTTTCACTCCCAAGAGTGCCAATAATCAAAATTCAAGAAAAACCACAAATTTTATTTTGTACAATATCGAGAAACAAATGGTAACATGCAAAAGTACTGTCAAAGAGGTTTCATTTGAATGGTCACATCATAGGATTTCGTCCACAGACTCAAAAGTTAGAACTACATTATATGTCTCCATAATTGACTCTGGGAGTGAAAGGATTAATGCACACTCTCAACAATTCAGTAACGGCGAAAAGTGAGATTAAAAAGGCTTATTCTCGACTCTCTTCATGGAATGCCAGAGCACTATTTGGGGAGTCAGTTACAGGGCGTAGAGGAATCAACGTAATTGACCGTAATTTTGTCTAATTTCAACGGGAGCGACACAAAAAGACTAAGAAGTTATAAATTCAATAAAAGCAAATCCATTTCACCGACGTGTCTCAACGAGTGCTATAGGCAATAGTAAAAAAAGCGGGAATTTACCGAAACTGTTCGGTCTTTTCGAGTGGGAAGTCCCTCGTACAACAAGTATATTAAGGCATGATTTTAACCAGTCGTTTGAAGTCTGAAGTAGAAATGCAAAAATCCCATTTCCGCCGCGAACGCTCGATCGCCTGTTTACAATGCGTGACCATAAAGATAATAAACACTGGCGTCCTTGTATGTTAATACAAATCTCGGCAAACTCAGGAAATTGGCCTGCGTAGCATGCGCCCGCGCGAGAGGGGAACGCGCAAAAGGGTCCCCTTCGCGCGTTCCCCTCCCGCGCGCGTCCTCGTAATTTCGCCCAATAAATAAATCGACGTCTGTTACTCAGGCTATCAGGAAATCAGAACAATAAAACTACGATTACTCCCACTTTAATTGCTTTATACAGGTATCAGTTTGACAGCAAATGCGGATTATTGACAATAATCGATGCTTTGATCGATCACGTATCGATAGCAATCAATGTCAATCAGACGTTCGAACGCTAATAGTGGTCAACAGCTGTCTCTCGAGGCCCAAAAAAACTTGAGAAGTTATTTGCTGGTTCTGATCGAAACGTGCGTATCATGTTTCAAACATCTAGGTTTGATGAATACTTCTCTATTGTCACCTGGCTGTCCACTAGACCATAGACACAATGAAGAAATACCATCTAGAAAATTCAGCTTTGTATATCGGCTATTAATATTACTGAGTTCGACTTCTTTAAAGATCTCAGAGGTCGTGGGAATTGATCAAAATGCAATATTCATTAAATCGCGTGATCATCTCTAAATCTTAAAATAAATCATTATGAGGGCTCGTGAGATTCTTGTCCTTTCTTACAAATTGATACGAAACTGATATAAACTGAATAACTATGAAAAATACACGATGCAAAACAAGGCGAGAAACAGTCAGCTTCAATTCGCGAGATAATTAATTGTTATCACCTGGACGTCCAACATAATTGAGAGTGCCTTATAGAATTCGGCTTTCTTTTCAACGTCTCTTTTTAGTACCCCAGACCACAAGCCAGAGGGTCGATTTTATTGAACGCATTAGGGGTCCAAATTCACCTTGGAAATTCACACGTTGAAATAAATCTTAATTAGTTTTCACACATTCCTGTTCGCACCCAGTTATATCTGTCTAAAGTTATCGTTTCCCGTGGGCAAAAATAGCCTTAAAACAATACAATGGTCAGTTATGATCTTACTATAAATAACAAAGTAGCCACTTCATCAGCCGCTTAAGTTTATATTTATAGTCAGGTTCTTGTCGACAAGAGTATCCAATTAAAATAATTCAGTCATCATTCATCCTCAGCAAGAGCTCAGTATTTTTTTAGTCGATAAACAAAGCCGAATTCTAGAAGGAATTTTTTCATTGTGTCTATGGTCTAGCGAATAGTCTTCGAATTTAGTCATCCGGATACGGATCACGTTCAATCACAACTAGCCGAGAAATAACTTATCATAAACTGCAACTTTGTTATTTATAGATCGTTTTCATTTTCGTAAGCAGTTTGTTTTCTGGCTATGAGAACAACCCCAGAGAAGGATGTTGCAGAGAATGCCAAATAAAAGAAATTAAGAAATTCTTGAAATACACTGAGCTAAACCGTTAGCGAAACATACATTCAAATGGACAGAGTAGGATCATTCTGTCGCTTTTTGTCTACTAGATAATATGTCGAAAAAATTCACCTTAGTTAGTTAATAGGTGCTTCCAATTGGAGACGTTCACTCAACGAGATACACAAATAATCTAATTTAACTCACGTCATTCTCTTGCTTAAGGCAGGTAGCATTACGAAGCACTTTGAACTTTCCAAACCGCGTCTTTACAATGACTAGTGTCATCGAAAGACGCGGTTTGATAAATTAGTTTTTAATTGCGGTGTAGGATTTAAGTATATTTTAAGTCGATAAACAAATCCGAATTCTAGAGGTATTTTTTCATTGTGGCTATATGGTCTTGCGAACAGCCCTTGAATTTAGTCGACTCAACAACTAGCCGAGAAAATAAAAGAAATTAATTAAGAAATTCTTGAAATACAGCTAAATTTTCTATATTACTGTTTCTGTTCAGTTCAAAGATTTAGAAGACCTTTGATTTGCAACCTCGCTTTAGAAAAGTCTTTCAACTGAGTGAAAAATACTTGTTTTAGTTTCGCACATGGACGCTCAGCTGCACGGCCAAAAATTTAAAAATGCTACATCTCCAAAACAATGTTGCTGATATGAAGAACCTGTTGATAGATATGCCGTGCTTTGAATGGTTTGATGAATCCATGGAAGCGTTATGTAATCGGAGGAATGGAGTTAATGACCAACCGTACGAGAACTGGCGACTGTCCTACTGATTACTGAAATGACTACGACAAAATCTTAACCGGCTTAAATAATAATCAACAACGTAGCAATAATAAACAATCGTTAAACTGAAATAGCAAAACATATATTCAAATGGACAGAGTAGGATCATTCTGTCGCTTTTTGTCTACTAGGTAAAATCTTCGCCGGTTTTTTTTTTTCGTTTTAAAAAAAATTGTAAATACCGCTATTTTACACAGAGTTCCTTATCAAGATATGTTCCCGGTTTTCAGCCACGGTAAAGCAATTATTCGGCTTTAATAGAATTAATGGACTTTGAACAGTTTTGAACAGTTGTCATTAAGTTTAACATTGATGACAGCTACAAGACATATTTCGACCTCTTTTGATGGAATATCCCTGTTCATTCGAAACAAAGGATTCACACCTAGCGCGCTAATAATCCCCCACAAAAATTTGAAGAACGCGACGTTAAACGTCGGCTTGGTCCTAAGATCGGGGTTCTGGCTTGTTATGCGATTATAGGTTAATGGTGTTTCCATTCCAAGGAAAAAAGATAATTGCTAATTTATTTAACAATAGTTTTACTTTGTTGCCGGAGGGAAAGATAATTAATTTGGAAAGTCCAACATGCTTCGTTATGCTACTTGCCTTCATAAGCAAGAGCATGACTTAAGGTGAATTATTTTCTTCATGCCTTTCGTTGTGTACACATCTCCAATTTAAAGCGACTACAGGTAAGATTGATTGCATAATTACCTATCTAATCCAAGAAAACCGACAGAGTGATCATACTCTGTTTATTTGAATACATTTCTCACTATTTTAGTTTATCGACAGTTTTTTACTGCTGTATGTTGCTATGTCGTTGAAAATTATTTAAGTTTTTTGAGCTTTTGTCATGCGCTTCATTAACTCAGTAGGAGTCAACATTTTTATAAATTCGTTAATGTTATTGAATAACGCTACAATTGCTGCTAGCACTGACTTTAACTAGAGGTGTCTGTATTATATAGGAAAAGTTTATATCAATTTTGGTTCCCTCTGGACCAAGCAAAATGTCGCCAATAGAGTGCATGTTACGTGTCCGCGCGTATTATGGAAGTGTTCGTAAGGGGAGGATCGACGACTGTATTAGTAATCATTGCTGTCAGCATTTGCATTGTTGAACAAAGACACGTGCTACTCGATACTTGTGTCGTTGTTACTGGGTTTTAAAGTTATCTTATCTGTGCGGTTAGTATGCGCGAATGCTACTTATATGTCTAATTCCATCAACTTCCCAAATCCCTTATAAGAACGCCTAGTATTCGTTAAGGTTATACACTATTCCAATGGACTGCAGATCGTATCAATAGCGAGCGCTAGAGTATTACCATCAAACGATGCATAATTGATCAATCGCAGAGGATGAACAAACTTTATTGAACACTAATGTCGGTCCACAACTATCTCTCTTCTTTCTCGAGGGCCATAAAAGTAGTTATTTACTAGTACTGGTTCTGATCGAAACGTTATCATTTTTCAAACGGCTGTGAGGAATATTCGTCTGCTATCCGACCTAGCTGTCCGCTAGACCATGAACACAATGAAACAATACCTTCTAGAAGACAGCTTTGGGGTGTTTCTTGGTGTTGCGGAAGCCATTGTTGGTTAGCATTTGTGTTGTGGTGTGGGTATTGTTTAGTGTCTTTTGAATCTTTTGTTTTACGTCATTTGGTGATCACACCATCCGCAACACCAAGAAACTACCCAGCTTTGTATTTCGACTATTAATATTACCGAGTTCGACTACTTGTAAACTTAACACCGACGTTATTAGGGGTCGTGGGAATTAATCAAAATGCAATATTCATTAAATCGCGTGATCATCTCCAAATCTTAAAATATATCATTATAAGGTCTCATGAGTTTCTTGGCCTTTCGTACAAATTGATAAGAAACTGGTATAAACTTAATGAACAAGAGAAATACACGACGCAAAACCAGGCGAAAAACAGTCTCTTCGATAGATAATTAATTGTTGTCGCCTGGATGTCCGACATAATTAAGAGTATCTTATAGAATTCGGCTTTCTTTTCAACGTCACGATGACATAAGTTAATAGGCGTTTCCATTACGTTGCTAAAACTATTAAGTGTGACAATTCAAATTAAAGCTATTGAGCTGTCCTTTCCTATACTGTTTATTACGCGATACAAGGTGGTTCTAACTTAATTATGAGTTTTGTGCCGATGAAATCCATTCAAATACTTTATCCCTCGATGTTAGTTGTACCTTTTTATAACATTGAACTTCCAGGTTAATTAATAACTCATGTAAGTCGGTTAAGAACTCGCAATATTGACCATCTATCCATGAGGCTTGATAGCTCAGTGCTTAGAGCATTGCACCGGTATCGCAAGGTCGTGGGTTTGAATCCCGTTCCCGTTTTTTGTGAGAATCACAAAAATTTCACTCATGTTTATCCGCAGTTCAAATATATGGTTTTCATATATTCACATTCATATATGTTCACTATCATCGGGTATATTATGAACTCGCAATTGACCATCTATCCATGTGGCTTGATAGCTCAGTGGATAGAACATTGTACTGGTATCACATGGTCACTCAGGAATAATAGGAAAATTTTTGACGATTTTAGCATGTTATGCTTCCGTACGCTTTATTTTGAGATTATGTTAATACACACTCTCCACAATTCAGTAACAGCGAAAAGTGAGATTAAAAAGGCTTATTTTCGACTCTCTTCATGGACTGCCAGAGCGCTATTTGGGGAGTCAGTTACAGGGCGTAGAGGAGTCAACCGTAATTGACCGTAATTCCGACGAATTTAAACGTGGAGAGACACGAAAAGACTAAGAAATTATAAATCCACTGTAATCAAATCCACTACACCGACGTATCTCGACGAGTGCTATAGGCAATAGTCAAAAATGCGCGAATTTACCCAAAACTGTTCGGTCTTTTCGAGTGGGAAGTCCCTCATACAACAAGTATGTTAAGGCATGATTTTAACCAGTCATTTGAAGTCTGAAGTAGAAATGCAAAATCCCATTTCCGACGCGAACGCTCGATCGCCTGTTTACAATGCGTGACCATAAAGATAATAAACACTGGCGTCCTTGTATGTTAACACAAATCTCGGCAAACTCAGGAAATTAGCCTGCGTAGCATGCGCCGGTTCATTTAAAGGGCGAAATTTCGAGGACGCGCGCGAGAGGGGAACGCGCAAAAGGGACCCCTTCGCGCGTTCCCCTCGCGCGCGCGTCCTCGTAATTTCGCCCAATAAATAAATTGACGTCTGCTACTCAGGCTATCAGGAAATCAGAACAATAAAACTACGATTACTCCCACTTTAATTGCTTTATACAGGTATCAGTTTGACAACAAATGCGGATTATTGACAATAATCGATGCTTTGATCGATCATGAATCGATAGCAATCAATGTCAATCAGCCGACGTTTACTTGTGATGTTCGAATTGTCATAATATAGCAATCGATAGCAAGTAACTAATGTATTAAAATCAATGCCATCGATTGATTGTAAGCGTTCCAGTGAATCGATGTCAATGAAACTTTCATATAATAATTTTCACATCGGTAAGCATGAGCGTTTTAAAAAAATCCATCGAGCCGTTTCTCAGATTTTTACAGAAGCGATTAAAATCGAAAATTACCCAAAAATTAGACATGGAGCGATGTTAGGAAAAAAAAGTAGTTCTCAAGATCGCAAAAGGGAAAGTAAACAAAACTTTGATGATGTACAAACATAACATTAAGCTACTTTTTGACACTATCTTGAAGTAATTTCACAAAACCAGTGTTAATCTCTTGATCAATTTATTACAAGTGTACAAATAGTAAGGTTTGAAATGTTATTGCGATTTATTTGAAATCAGACATGCATACAGAATTTTTTTATTCTTCCAAAATATATATGCGATATTGAAGGTAACATGGTCTCCTGGAAGAAAGATTCAAGACTGTGGTCGCCTACTCAGTCTACTTATTGATCTTACCATATTTTAAGATGTCTATGTGGAATTTTCAATGCGAAATCTTAGACGCGCAAAATTTCACTTTTCTGATTTCGAAGTTTCTTATTTATCGTCGTCATGGTAATATCGATTTTTTTCAGAAAATATATCTTTCCAAACTTCAATTCAAAGCCAGTTGGTAGCGAAAATTTCACGTTGATCTGACTTAGAGAAGACCGCTTAAAAGCCGATTGAAAAATGTCGCTATCATCTCCATCTCCGTTCCAAAAGACCAAAAAACGATCGGTCTGAATAGGGTTAAGCTTATTCTGTGTTCTCATTTTATTTTACAGAGTCCGTTGGAGTGCTATCGACATGAAGTTCGTTTCGGTCTTTGTGGCCATGTTGGTTTGCGCAGGATTTAACTTGTGTTTCTGCCAAGTAAGATTTCCTTCTAATCCAACGACGTCTTATACCCCATTCACACCAACGATTAAACATGTTTAAATGTTGTTTAGTTTAACTACGTTTTTAGCCTGTATCTTGAACGTTTTTAAATGTGTATGACTCATACTACCTGGAATGGTAATAAAAGTCAATAAAGTTGCTTTTAGTAAAGATTTCACTTCAAATATTACGGCACGTTTGGGGGTATTTTTCTAAACCTGTTTTAAACTAAACAACATTTAAACATGTTTAAGCGTTGGTGTGAATGGGGTATTATTTATAGCTGTCATTTTTACTGACATGGTATTGAACACGTCAAACTGTTTCGGTTCACTTTGCGGACAAGCCACTTAAGGGTTGAATAAAAAAATTCGACAGCTGTAATCAAATTCATAGCAGTTTATGTGGCTCGCTATAGTTCCCAGCATTTTTCTTCATTTGTACTTTGATAGATCAATACTACAATTCTTTAACAGTTGATGCTTCAGTAATGGTATCAAACAAATGCCCAGTCGTTGGCGAAAAAGTTATGGTCTATTTTATAATGTAATAGGTTACCATAGTAACAGTATAACCTGTTAAAGCCACCCTTTATTTTAGCTTTAAGTATTTATAACTTAAAAACGAGCTCGGTAAACCCCTTATTTAATTATAGAATTGCATTAGCATTTGGTTATACCGTTACCATGGTAACCTGTTACGTCATGACGATGATCGTAACTTATTCAACAATGACTGGGCATTTGTTTGAATACCATTATTGTAGCACTAACTGATAAAGAGTGGTTAAGAATTGATTCATCAAAGTGTAGGTACTAGAAATTACTAGAAACTGTTGTGAGCCACCTTCAAATATTAACCAGCCATGCTCCGTATGAGCCAACTCGTGAATATGAAACTCTATTTTTATACTTAGTGGATGGCGGACCGGGAGTCATTTGTAAAAGTACAAATTAACCCTCGGACGTACACGCAAACTTATACCCCAACCGTGGTACAAGGGGGGTGTTGTTGTTTTTGCGATGTTGCAATATTTCGGAAATATTTTACATCTAATAGACCACTTTCATAATGGCGGCCGATTTATTTATTCTTTTATATGTATGTTAATTAGCCTCACTGGCCTCATTTTAAAGTAAAAATTCTTTTGAATTTTGCACATGTTACCGAGGCCAGTGAGGCTAATTAACATACATATAAAAGAATAAATAAATCGGCCGCCATTATGAAAGTGGTCTATAGATAGCCCGCGATGTGCTCTACAAGATAAGGTAAATATTATGGGTTGTGGCGCTGCTGGGGTCCGTGACGTCATCCAAAATGACCGCCAAGATGGCCGCCATCTTGGATTTTACTAAAAATTCAAATTTATCGGAAAAAAGCGGAAATTGCAAATATTGTTTGCTAGAGTTGCAAAATAACATACAATGAAACATTTTGATACTTTTGGCAGCATTTTATTATTTTTTTTTTCGCTGAAAAAAGGTGAAAAACACGCATTTTTCTTCAAAAATGGGTTGACCACATGTTACTTATGACGTCATATCTCGTTACCATAGCAATCGGTTGTCGCCAAACTTTACCAAAATGTGTCTCGAGGATAAACGAACAGCTACTGAAAACGGCATGTGCTAATCTTAAATGGTGTTTAAAATATCGGAGAAAAACGTTAAGAGGGGTTTGGCAAACACTCCCCTCCCCCTTGTACGTCCGAGGGTTAAACAAATTTTGTTTCGAAAATTATGAATACAGCATATGTCTTAGCGTGACATAAATATGCATCGTTTGAAATGAAAGAGAGAACTGGATGACGTAATGCATTAAATATGTTGTGTCCTCTCATGGGAAAGTCCCGTGCATAACTGGAGTAAGCAAATTTAAAGCATTACGTTGTCTAGTTCTCTCTTGTTTCACTGAGAAGGCGTATTCGTGTCACGCAAAACAATATTTGGTTTATGCCCCCGCGCCTGAGAGCTTGCTCGCAGTCTACACGTTAAAAAACATTTGCCATGTTGTAGCGTTTTCCTATTTGTCTTGAAAAATCCATTTGAAGTACACAGATCAGTTTAAATTTTCCATAGTTTGAAGTTAAACACTTGATGAGAATCCAAATTTCAACATTACGTCATCTATTTATGTCACGTTAAGACGTGTTTTTAATTGATTGTTTTCGAATCAAGTTGCTTTATTTCAAATTTTTAAAATGGCAGCGAAACTTCACAATTTACCGTTCTGTAGGCTTTTCTTAAGTTTAAAAAAAATTCATTTGAAGTCCGCAGATCGGTTTTAATTTTCCCTGAGCTGGAAGCCTTATGGGCTGGTCAGTGGAATTACGAATAAAAATTTACAGCCGATCGAGTGAAATTTTGCCACATACCAACGCATTGCTGTAACGTGATTTACGTTTCGAGAATCACGACTTAAAATGTACTAAAATGAGTAGTTTGGTAATATATTAGAGCATCGTTTTTCTAAATACAAGGAATGCATCCCTTTTAAGAGCTATTAAAATAACTAGACTACAAATGTCTGCTACTGGAATACAAAACAGTCATTTCGTTGTAATATATTCAAGATTGCCTGTGCGCCCGATCCAAATGCATAAGCGACTGAAAAACTGATCGACAAAACTAGTTGGTAAAGTAACTCATAACAATTTTGTCATAATGCACATTTATAAAAGTCGATAAATTTATTTTTCTGTGACACTAATTTACGAAAGACACTAAATCTGGATTTCTACAGATACCAAGTGATACTGAGGCAGGGGAAATACAAGTGAGAGCCAATGATCACAGTGGTTCTGTCCAGGTTAGTGCAGTAAGAAATTCTGACACGGAAATGTTATCTATTTTTCTGTCTATTATCTTAAAGTGTATTTAATTTTGACGGGATGCATGTATTTTCATTTCCCAGACCAATTCAGTTTATCTCCCACTTCAAACTTAATGCCGAAATCCTCCATTCTTTTTAACAAATTATGCGTGTATGACATGTATCACATATTTCGACTTTCTAACCAACACTTCCATTATTACTATTATTAACACATTATTATCATTATTAGCACTTCCCTCATTACGAGACTCCATTTTATAATTGCACAGGGGGAATTCAAAGAAAACATCTTTAGAAAAGCTTCCATAACCACGCTGACCGAAGTGTCTTCTTCGTTGTAATAGTTCCTTTCAGTGCCCTTTTGTTGTTTACGATTAATGTGAATCAATTAGGTAGTTGAACGGTTTTCCTCGAAAATCATATGTAAATATTTCCGGTTTCGATTGCGAAACAATCACGCGTCACAAACTCTGCGCAGACATAAGCAATTTACTCCGCATTCAGGTCAGTTTGAATAGAAAATGAAAATTATTAACTTCTTTTTACGTACCAAAGCACCTTGAGCATAAAGGTCTGTGTGAATTCTCTTATCTGCAAGATTGTGCAAAACACACAATGTCGATATCACAGATATCGCACTTCGTCCCGCTCAAAACACAGACGCAGACCAAAATTCGCTATATTGTTCGCAAATACTCGGTTCGCGCGCCATGAACGAGAGCCAAATATTTTCCCATCCAACCCGACCTAACTTACTTAATAAGTATTTTATCATATGACCAATCTGGAGACAAAAGTTGTTTCAAATTTTAACACGCGAGGCCGTACGCTGTTGTAGTAGGGCCGTATGACTTTTTCCGGCCCCGCTCGAGCAAATGCGTACGACCTTCATACGGGACATTCATAGTTTTGCAAAGAAAAGGCTCGCAGGGCCGTATGGGTCATATGATAGTACTGAATACGAGATAGAAAATTAAAATGGTGTATTTTGAAATTTATCATATCACTTTAATAGGCTGATATGTACCATCCTTTACTAAATTTTACTTTCACTAAATTTTATTTTACAGAAAGTTTGTGCACCTCCTGGGTCTACCATTAACATAAATATTGACGGCGATAGGAGTATACAGGTAACAGAAAGTTGTCAGAAATTTGTTTAATCCGCGATAATGTCCAAACCTATAAATGTGTCAATTACTAAAAGTTTCCTTAAAGTTATTGCACTGATCGGGGGGGGGGGGGGGGAGGGGGTGGTTACTCCCGTCAATTTAGGGTAGATAATAGAAAATCGACACCCTATTTAAGAGAAAAACGATAACTCAGAATTGTGTGAACAGGTCGTTTTTATTTATTTTCTGTTTACATATGAGAGTACCGTTCGGAGGGGGGACATTGAAGAACATTTGTAGACCGAAAACGACGAGTCTATTTTCATGGCACTGGTACATTCAGAATTCAGAGTTCTAAAATGCATTTTTTTTATCCACAGATTGTCTACGGATGTGAGAATTGCAACCCCCGCCCAACAAAAGGGCCTAAACCACCTAAACGTAAGTTATATTTCATATTATACAGCATCGGAAATGATCCTCAAAGTGCAAACGATCACCAAAATGGAACACAAATGATTCCTCACCGCAAATGATCTCCGACATGGACCACAAGTCAGTCCCGCTATTAAAGTAGGAATGGTGTGGTATCTGGACGTTGGGTCATCGTTTCCATTTTCATTTAATTGTAATTTACTTTTAATTATTTTTATTATTTAAACGATTATTTTACATATAACAGACAAGATAAATCATTGGAAAAATATTAACAGCAACCTTTGTTAAATCACTGAAAAAAAATGCTAACAGCAACATAAAAACCATAACTGTTCTTTTCCAGTTCTCTATTTGTCCATTATGTTACATTTGCACAAAATTCACTACACGTCTGCTAGTTGACATATAATAGCAGGAATCTTAGCAAGTTCTTACTGAGCTTTTATAATACTATTTAAATCAGAAGATGGATATGACACAGACACGTTTTTTGCGTTAAATTTAACTTAGTTATAAAATACCTGGTGATCTTATGTGCAGTACTCAATCTAGAATGCTTTGATTTTGAACATAAACTGCTATGCGTTTTTTTAAAAGCAACATATTGTTCTGTTCGTTATTATTTAACTGAAAAGGAAGGAACTTGAACACTCGCTACAAAAAGCCCCCCACCCCCCCCCCCCCCCCCCCCCCCCCCCAAAAAAAAAACCTATACGGGTATTTGCCGCCCAACGGAGTCGTGATTTTGGGACTCCTGGGGCCAGTTGCATAAAACTTAACGCCGGACTTAAATGCTAACGTCTGACGTTAAAATAGTAACTTTGACTGGGCTGAACGCCCGATGTTAGCTGTTACGTCTGGCGTTAAGTCATCAACTGGCCCCTGATCTAGAACGGGGTATCCATTTTAGAGACGTTTCCTAGAACGGGATATAATATTTTGAACGCACGAAAGCTTCAAATTATCAGCAGCCATTTTTTCTAGTACGCAGTATTTAAAATTTACCTATTTCTAGAACGGGGTATCTCTTTGAGTGCAAATTCTTTCTTAAACGGGGTTCAAATCTGGAGACCCGGGCGGTACATACCCACCCAAAACATACCCGAATAGCCCATTTCAGAGTTGCTCTTAGATAGCCTCTTTTTTGAACCGAGGGCAAGTGCAAAACCATTCATATGGATATAAGTTTTATTTGCATGTGAAAGAAAGCTCATTTTCATATGAATGGTTTTGCACTTGGCCTCGGTTTGAAAAGGAGTCTAAGAGCAACTCAGAAATGGGCTATAGCGTTTTTATTGTAGGCATTTTCATTCTTTGAAGCTAAAGAAGCCCAATTGTTGCATGCAAAAGAGGGTCGTTTATTAACAATAGCAGTTAAACCAAATGGTGGCGTGCGGGAAGTTTAGAAGTGAAAATAGGCGATATTCATATGCAATAGTTTTGTACATTAACACTTTCTTTCCATTTGTTCTTAAAATAAATTGAAATTTAGATTTTATTTCCAACATTTGAACGCCGATTATTAATAACAATGGAGGCTCCAGGGCTTTAAATAGACCGTTTATTGTCAGGGGGGGATCCAAGAAAATCTATAAAGAGGGGGCCGGAGCAATTTTTATAGTGACATGCCCCCGACCCCCCCCCCCCCCCCCCCCCCCCCCCCCCCCCCCCGAAAAAATTTGATAATTGGAGTACTCGGAGATGCAATCGGGTGCATTCTGGACGCCTAAATTTATCAATTGCTTGGATTCCATATTGACCAAGAAATGCTGAAATATTTAATAAAATACAGGTGTGGTTGTCAAAGAAGTACAATAAACACTTTTAAAATGATGCGTGTTTTGATGAATGACATGACCTTTTCCAACTTAACAATAATATTAAATCAAACATGAGCCACAGCAATTGCGGCGAGAGCGCAACCTCGCGCCAAAGCAGCAACATTTCCCCCCGGAAAATTGATGCTATACTGCATGCATTCTGGGAACATTTGTGACCAAATATGAGGGCTTCGGATGACAATTTTATGATAATTTTTTCAAAAACAAATTAAACAAACGAAATATCCCGTGGAAATGACTTTAAGAAGAGTCACTGCAGGGGTTGATTAATGTCATCCTACCCTGGTTACGCTTGGCATAATCTAAAGCTACGTCTTTGTGAACAAAGAGCAGCAACAGTGCGTTGAGGCGGTCTTCTCCCATGGTGCTTCTGTAAACATTCTTGAAACTTGTTTATAAAGGCGGGTTGATTCGAACAACGCTTGATATGTTCATATTGATAATAAGGGAAATATACATGTATCTCAGGAAACAAAGCAAAAGCTGCAAAATACCATCTGACAGACGTTGCTAACTAAAATATTAAAAAAATAATAATAATCCCAGGCAAAAGGGGGGGCCGCGGCCCCTTCGGCCCACCCCTAAATCCGCCCCTGATTATCTATTGTCTATATCTAAAATATATTTTATCTTTTTCTTGGGAATACAGTTCGTGCGTTTGTATGTGACGGTGAAACGATAAACTTATGTGAGCAGTATTCTGCCTCTTGGAAATCGGCTGTTACCAAGAATAACCAGTTACGTTTGTCCGATTGTAATGAACGGAAACCTAAACCTGGCGATCAACTGTTGTTGTTTGTGGGCCGAGGGAATCAGTACAACTACGGCAAGTATGAGTTTGTCACTGTAAGGCGGAGTGTGAAAAGGTAAGATTGCCCATTTATTAACTTCAGGGTTTCAAACTGCAAAAACAAAAAGCTCCCAACCTCCCCCCCGGGGGACTCACATTCAAAATTGAACGAGTGATTGTCGGAAAATTTGAAAGGAACTGTTTTCAGCAAAGCATTTCAACAGCCAATTTGCACAATCGTGTGGTAGGGAACTTGAGTTGCATTAACGTATGAGAAGTTATGGGAACATTTGATTAAAAAAATATAAATCAATGTTTTTCTCGGTAAATTTTGCTTACAATAATGCAACTCAAGTACCCTACCACACGATTGTGCAAATTGGCTGTTGAAATGCATTGCTGAAAACAGAATCGAAAAATATTAAAATCCGAATGAGAAAAACGCGTTTTTGTGATTTACTCATTTGGTAATTCCCCATGATTGACAGCTGTCAAACTCCCTCAACTGTTGACTTGACAGATCAAAATTATATTAAAAGAATGTTTTCAATCCTCAAAATCAGTTGCTTTTTGTTTGAATTTGCTAGCACAACTCAGTTCTGGTACAGAAACACTTGAAAAAACTATATTTTGAATGTCCCGCCAAAGGGTCATGTGACTTAATTCAACCAATCAGAATGCTCAGAAGTGGTCAAAAGGCCAAATTTTGAATGTCCATATCTTCTTAACGATTAAAGATTTTGACCTGAAATTTTGGATTTTGAAATAAGACATCAGGATGCTTACTGAGACATTTTTTGGAGGTATTCAGAGACGACAAATATACCCTGGGCAAGTACCTTAAGCAAGTTGTACCGCATGACAGAAATAGGTTCCATTATTCTTACCCTAACCCATTATTCTTCAGGATTTTAACCACTTTAGACACACTTTAGAATCACACCTTGAACAATATAATACACAGCACTGCAGGGAAGCACTGCTCAATAGCTTTCATTTGAATGGGGCACACTTTAGGATTTTATGTACAAACTCAAAAGTTAGAACCAACAACTTGAACACCATAATAAACAGTACCACATGAAAATACTACTTAGTAGCTTTCATTTGAATGGTCACACTTTAGTATTTCACCCACAGACTCAAAAGGTAGAACCACTTTGTAAAAAGCATAATAAATAGTGTCACAGGAAAGTGCTGCTCAATAACTTTCATTTGAAGGGTCACACTTAGTTAGAACCAACGTTTCAGCATAATACACAGTACCACAGGAAATTTCTACTCAATAGCTTTTATTTGAATGATCACACTTTAAGATTCATCCTCAGACTCAAAAGATAGGACCACCTTGCACATGTGCAGCATAATAAACAGCACCACAAGAAAGTAAAATAAGTTTTAAAATTAGAATTTGTAGTTAATAATTAATAGACGGATACCAAGTTAGTCCACTAGCAACCTGGGGTACCCTTGCGTGGGTATCAACTGTCTGTTGGTGTTCCAAAAATTTTTTTTTTTTCTTCTATCCCTTCTTTAAACCTCTTCAAAATTCATTCAAATTCACGCGTACCTCCGTCTTAAGTCGATAAGTTCACTGTGACTGTATTTTACCATCACTCATATGTTTTAAGCAAATTTTACTGCTTCCATCGGTCGATCGGCTGGTAACATTTACACAATGTAACCATATGTACTGCTTACCTGTATTACCAATGACGATGGCGTTGGAGGGAGAAGAGGGTAAGCAGTTGGACGCCAAGGGTGGGGGTCGGTTCAGCAAAACGCCTAGGAAAGGGGATGGGAGGGTCAAAACCAGGAGAACGTTTTGTAGTCACAAGTTGGCTCACAGGAGCCTTTGATTTTTCTCAGGGCTTCTGACTGCTTTATCGTCTTGCGCCAGAAAATCAGGAAGTTACTAGATGTAGGAGACCAGTGCACTTTGATCGCTCAAACTTTTCCTTCTTTTGGTGACGTGTCACTGCGTAAAGGTTGTGTTCTGACATGCGATGGCCAAACAGGAGGAATCGGAGGAATCCTAGCTTTCAAGGCCAAGAGGTTGTCCATCGATCAAACCTCTAAAATAGATATGTCTGGAAAAGGTAATTGGAACTCAATGATATTAACTTAACGAATTACAAGGATTTGTCCAATTGCATGAGGAAATATTACATCTCCGCGCGTGATGTCAAAATATCAATATGTTCACATGCCAAGATGTCGATATATTCACAAAACAAACAAATCGATATCGAAAAAGGAAACAAACCTTGTTCAGTTTATGTTCGATACATCATAAGATGTTCCTTGTGAAAATGCGCTATATCTGCAGCCATGTACTATAACCGTAGAGTAGCGGGCCCCCGAAAGTAACGGCTACCCGAAGTAACGTTAATTTCGGACCCTCTAGAAATTTTCGAAAGTAACGCACTACCCAAAAGTAACGGTCCAATCGAAAATACCATACTGAAGTGTAACGTCTCCTGCAGATGGAATAGCTTAGTGTTTTACTGTACAATAATGCTGAGGAATGCCGGCCGAGGAATGCCGAGGGATGCCGAAGGATACCGAGGAATGCCGAAGAATGCCGAAGAATGCCGAAGAATCATTGAGAAAGAGAGAATTAAAGTGACTTTTTTATGCCTATTCCGCGGTTGTGTTTATCGTCATTCTTTTTTTCAATATATTACTCACGGAACTCTACGGTACTTTTTATTCAGTTTATAATGCAACGATAATCACTAAAATCTGTGACGTAACTCTCATTTTTAGGTTACCGTGGGGGTGATGGAGGTACCAACCAAGGGGGAGGAGGTCAAGGAGGCGAGACCTTTCTTAGCCTTTCATCAAATATAGGCAAAGGAGGAGACATTTCTAACGCTGCATGGAAAACAAACACGAATGGAATCGCAGGGGGAGGGGCTGGGGATGGACCAAATTCAGGGACTGGTAAGTAGGCATTGCATTATAATAATCATAGTAACAGACAAACAGGCTAATATAAAAGAAAACATTACTCAGATTACTACCATGGTTACCTCATCTGCAGGAAACTATGGAGATCTGAGGCCAAAAGAAGATTAAACAAGGGGGTCTGCGGCAAAGGACGAAATAGTAAAACAAAAATCATTTTTCTTCTTCCTCCCATGCTCTGGCCACCTTCCCTTCCAATCAGTCTCCGGCTCTATCTTCTCAAATGTCCTCTTTCCTTCTTTTTCACCTCTTGCGAAAGAGAGTTTGGGCGGGCCTGAACCAATATAATATTCCATGTTAGTTTATTTTTGTCTCACCGCTAGCTCCTGGGATTGACAAATTTCCGACGTGAAATGAAAAGGTGGGGGAGTGGAGGGATTATTCAGTTCTTGGAATGTACTGAAGATACATTTATGTGGAAAAATTCACAGTAGGGAACTCCAAAATGTGGCTTGTAGTCGCATTAACTAGGCCTGGTCGATTAGGGGTGTTTAAAGATACTTAAATGATTGACATTTCACGGTTCGAGGGAAACAAATGGCCGTAAAAAAAAACAGATAGTCGTATCAGTAATAGTAATTGGACTGAATGCAGTACAATTCAGGAAGTAATCTGTCGAAGGCGTGACGCGAAAACGATTTGAAATTACGAGCTCGTTAACCTCTGAATTAGAGGAGACAAAGTTCAATTACCACGCGCAACATGGGTGTCCAATTACTTGGACACAAAAGTAACCCCGCGCCACTAATATGAGAAATAGGCACACAGATGACCAATCGCATTCGAGAATTTTGTTGTTGATACGATTAACGGGGATTATACGATATACGATTAGTCTTCACTGCTAACAGTATCATCTAAAAGAACATTTTTTTCAATTTGTGTATTTAGTTGAACGAGAGTCCCAAATGCAAATAATTGACTAATTGGCCTGATTTCAATAAGTCAATTGTATAAAATATAAGGAACTGCATGCAATAACTACGTATTTAGTGTTTACTTATTATACGACTATTGTTATTGTCTTCCCGTATCTTGATTTCAAATGTCAAATTAAAGCGATAATAGATTTGATTACGAGGACGAGATTGAGTACGAGTACGCCTTTCGAATTTAAAGCCAGTCACATCCCTACAGCTGTCGGTTGTTCCTGTTGCTTCCTGTATAAGCTGACTGTGTATTCAAGACACTAGTGTGAGAAGTGGGGTGGAGGTGGTTAATCTTCAACTTAGACGACCTCAGGGTTCAAAGACGTCTATGGCGGCCAAGTTTTTTTTTTGGGGGGGGGGGGGGGGGAGAGGAGGGGCGTCCTCTTTTTGCTGAATCCTGAGAAATCATTAAAGGCCCAGTATCACCCATTCGGCTTTGCAGTCGTTTGTTTTTGTTTTCAAATGACGAGCTCGTGATTGGCTCTTTCGGGAATTTTCGACTGCATTAAATTCAATCGTCGAGGCTTTGGGCGCACAATGCATTATGGGTGATACTGGGCCTATAATAACGTGCTCTGTTTTACTCTTTAGGCTCCAAGGGAGGCCCAGGAGGTTACAACGCCGGAGGAGGTGGAGCAGACTCGACCATTAACTCTGACGATGGAGCAGCCGGTGGGGGAGGTGGAGGACATTTCTCTGGCGGTGCGGGAGGGGGTGGAGGGAGTGGCTGTGGTGGTCAGGATGGCGGGAAAGGAGGAACAGCGGGACCAGTATGTTAATTTATGTTGATTAATAATGGTAATAGGACTACGTGGAGTCCAATTCGGTCTGTAATCATACGAGTGAAAAATCGGACTATCGCGAAGCGGGGAGTCCGATTTGTTTAATCACGAGTATGATTACAGACAGAATTGGACGACACAAAGTCCTGTTACCAATTAATCATAACTATAACAAAATTCGAGGATAAAACGTTAAATGGTTACACGTTTTGGTGATTAAAAACATAACAATTGAGTGTGTTTTTGACCGAGATGCACGCACGTAAAAAGGATAGCGCGCGCAAATGACGCGTACTGTCCAATTACATCGTCCAATTACAAGCATGACGCGTAAACTGTCCTATTAATGCTCTAATCGGGCTTGCTGATAACCAATCAGATTCGAGAATTTTGTTATAGTTTTGATTAATGCGTTGTTACCACACGTGCTTGGTCAGCACAGGGCACAATATAAGGAAAGCTCCCGGATAGATGGACCGAAAATCGCTCAAATAATTTAGAAACACTCCAAAAGGATCGAACACCAATTAGTTTAGTCAACTTAACTCGTGATCAGCGATTTTGATTTTATATATTCCTTAACTTAAGACATTCAGTTTGAAATTCCATACAATGTATTACATTTTCAAAAAATATCATTGGGTGTCCTGTGCTTAGTTAGCTTACATAAGGCGGGACTCGACCTAAATTTAAATGAAATTAAATATTAAGAGGTTTAAAGAAGGGATAGAAGAAAGAAGATGATATTCGGAACAACAACAGTCAGTTGTTACCCACGCAAGAGTACGTATACCCCATGTTGCTAGTGGACTATTTTGGTGTCCATCTATTAATTATAACAACAAATTCTAATTTTAAAACTTCATTAAATCTTCAATATTTCTTATTTCTCTAAATTTTACAAATCCTTTGAGAAAAACTATTTCCTCCCAAACATACATAAAAATCACCCAAAAAGTTTACAAAACATCCAATAAAATAGATTCATGAAATGAGCATAGAGTTTTTGGATTGCTTGAAACGTGAACGAGATATTTCCATTAAAGCCATGTTAGGTGGCGAAAAAATGGCATTCAGGTAGAATCCCGCCTTAAGCCCGGCTGACTGGTCTGACTGGTCTGACTGGTCTGACTGGTCTGACTGGTCTGGCTGGTCTGACTGGTCTTACTGGTCTGACTGGTCTGACTGGTCTGACTGGTTTATATTGATGCTGAGCAGAATTCAACTTCAGAGTGATCAGTCTCTTGTAATAATCTGATTACAGTTAAAACCGGTCAAGCATTCCCACCTGGAATTTATTCATTAATTCTTTATAATTGTAAATTTGATTTCATTATTCGTTTCAAAAATCCACTCTACGAATAAAGAGTGCAAAATCCAAAATAAGCCACCTTTGAAAAATCGAATTTTGATTAGATTAATGTACTGCTTTACACACTCGGCCCGTAAGAATTTAACACAGGAAAGCTGTTTGGTATTCTTGGAGGGTAACGTGGTATTCTTGAGGTTGGTTTGATAAATCGATACGGCCATTGCAGATGCCCAACACACCACACAAACAGAGGATGCGTTGTAAGCCTGTGGTTTAAGGAAACAGGAGGATGACAAATCACCACCCTTCAGATCCAGATTCCAGCGAGTAATATACTAAGGATGACCGATACCGCTTTTTCAAATCGATACGATGCGGGAACGATATTTGATTTTTTTCGATATCTATATCGATTAGGATATTATGACGTCATCACTCGTGACTTTTGTATTGACTCATAGAATCAAGGCTAAAACAAAGCCAAGAACGCAATTTTCTTACCAGTACGGTCCCAAGCAAGCTTGACTAATACGATATTTTTTCATCAGTACACGACTGAAAAATGCGAAAGAATCCCATGAATCCGTTTCGAGAGATTACCTGGTCTGATGTATCTGATATCACACCGGCAAATACCGCGCCTCCAAAACGATTCTTTTAATGTGCGCACGTGGTCCATTTTGGCTAAAACTGAAATCGAGTCCTCCCAGACAATTTCGCCATATTAACTTGACTTTAGACTAATTCTGGTTGAATAGTTAAAACAAGAAACCAAAGACATGTTTTATTTCATATCGTTTTTAATTTTCATGAAATTTAATGTAATGCATAATCTCTTTGGTTTGCTTTACAGATTGGTACGTCCGCTGGGGGTGGAGGCCAGTCCTCTTGTCCGGGTGGAAAAGGCGGCGACGGAGGAAACGCAGGAAACTGGGCTCTAAACCATGCTCCACATTGTTATGACAAAAGCGCACAAGGGGGTAACGCGGGCTCATCTGCACTTGGTGGAGGAGGAGGTACTGAACAAATTCATTAATTTATCTTGTAATATGCGGACGACTATGCGGACTTCTAATGAGAACGCATGCGCAGTAACGGGTATTTTTAACTCATGAATACACGAAAAGTGCAATGAGTAATAGCAAACGGAGACAAATATGCAAATTTTCACTCCGTCGATTGGCGGCTGCAAACATTGAGCCCGCGATATGAAATGGTCACCTACCTTACCCATGGGAACAGCGTTGGAGGGAGGGCAGGGTGGGAAGTTGGACGCGGGGAGTTGGTGGTCGGTGGAGCAAATGCCTATAAGAGAGGGGAGGGTCGGTAAACATTCTGCCCGCGATATGTAATGGTCACCTACCTTACCCATTAGGACGGTGTAGGAGGAAGGGGAGGGGAGGGGAAGGGAGGGGAGGGGAAGGGAGGGGAGGGGAGGGGAGGGATTTGAATGCATGCATAAATATTTATTATTTCTTTTTTTGATTTAATCACTTCTTTATTTATTCAGGGGATTCTTGCGGAGGGGACTACGGTGGGGGAGGCGGAGGAGGTAGGGGTTTCTAATTTTTGTTCGTTTTCTCGTATCATAAATAAATAAATTCATTCTTTCATTAATTTTCTCGAGATTTCAGAAATTTCCAGAGTTGGCAGGTGTGCTAACGTTTTCGTAGACACCGTATAAAGCCAGTAATGTGAAAAACACATACAAACATTGTTTCTCCTTAGGTTCCTTATTTTTCCCGTTCGAAAATCCAAAAATATCCCAATTTCCAATTGACAAAATTCCCGAGAAAACTACGACAAAACAACCACACAAGATTTTTTCATGGCGTAAGCGCTACTCCCCGAAATCCGGGAACTTTCATTTGTAACTGTAAATGTCAATATGTCAATCAATCCGCGCGCGAAACATGACTTCCGGTGAAAGTAAATTTCCGGTTCGCTCTACAAAAACTCTTTTCTACTAAATGGGGAAGAGAAAATAATCCTTAACAAACATATCTTTATTTCAATTCGAATTTAGAGTAGTATTTCTGCTAGTATCTCCGAAAAGAGAAACAATAAATAAAATGAATGAAAATAGAAATGGTACAATTAAAATACATGCCATATAGACATCAATTACACACATATATATACAACTATTATTTGACAGTTAACTGCTTTATACATCGTTTGAAAGTATTTAGATCAGGAGCGCTTCTTGTTTCATCCGTCAGAGAGTTCCAGGTGGTAATAGCTAAGTATTGAAAAGTGTTTAGTCCAAAAGTAGTAGTGGCCACCTTCGGCACAATGAGCTTTTTAATCCCCCTGAGATTATACTTACTAATACGTACATGAAACAAAGAAGTTAAATAGAAAGGTGCCATATTGACCAAACACTTGTAAACCAACACAAGATTTCGAAACATCCGTTTCTTTAATCTCTTTCAAAAATACAGCCTTTATAAATTATACTGATACCGGTAGATTAACACACGATATACTTACATTTTTTTCTGTGGAATACTTAATCGACATATTCCTCTTCGCTTCACCCGGAACATAGAGACTCGGCTTTGGGCTGACTCCGTTTCACTTTGTCCCGTGATCATGACATCGCCAAATCCTCGTATTCTTGCTGGATAGTCCTCGTCCATGACTTTTTCAGTCTTCTCTTCCTTCTACACAAACACAAACTAAACAAATACTTCCAGAGACTTGTGGTTTTTAGGTAGATCCTCGTCAAACACGCTATATTCTTATTACTACTAATATTGCATAGAAGCAGACAAAAAAACGTGTATCTTTTTTTTCTTGTTTGAAAAATTGCATTTGATTACATTTTCGCACACTGTCACATTTCTATTATTTGTCACCGTTTTTCTCCTTTGGATACGTGGCACTTAATCCTTGGACTGGTAGTTTTAAAAACCCTAACTGATCCACGTACCAGTCGCTGAGTCATGCAGTCGCTCGACACTTGCTAATCATTCCAACCAACGCATGACGGCCAGCGGCCAGTTCCATACATCAGAGTAACACGGAAAGCCGTGCAAATTTAGAGCAAAAATTCGTTCGATATATGAACAACGCACAACACAATCCCTTCGCTCTGACGGATCGAGGCTAACGCTTGGAATCTTTTAACGATGGTAGTATCCCTTTATTTACGTACATACCAGAGAGTTCATGCACCCTTTTCGTTCACATGCACATCCTGGGGGGGGGGGGGGGGGGGGGGGGTACTTCCTTATATACGCTATATAGGTATGTGCCGCCTGATAGGGTAGGGTTTTTTAGGTGTTCAGTCCTTAAATAGCTAGGGTATCTTTTTTGGTATTTTTGGTATTGTGGTCCTTAGATATTCCTTAGATAAGGGTTACTAAATTGCAGTATCCACCCCAACGCGCAAAACGAAAAAGACATTGTCTGATTTGAGAACCTTGGCGGCACACACCTATCCTACATTGTCGGGAGTACCCCCCCCCCCCCCCCCCCCCCCCCCGGTGTTTTCTTTGCTTTTTAAGATGGAAATGCAAAGACAAACCTTGAAAATACAAACTAAAAGGGTAAACAATATAATATTTCCTTAATGCTGTGGTTACTTTATTACTCGGAAAAATAAACCCCCATACTAAGCATAACATCGTTTTATGAGGCGAAATTGTTTTTTTCTTAGGCGGACTCCAATTTGGCAGCACTAATTTTGAGTCAAGATTAAGCTACGGCGGGGGTGGTGGAGGGGGCGGAGGAAGTGCTTTTGGTGACGATCCCAACCCAGGGGGGAGAGGAGGAAACGGAGGAGGCTTGGTTTATTTGCAGCTGGACGAACTGAACCTGGACGGAAAGATTCTAGCCGAAGGTAAGATAATTTTGAAGTATTTGAGTGTGTTGGAGTAGGCGACGACAAAAATAGGCATTTAAATGGATAAGTAAAACAGGTGCTAGCTTGTGAAAAAGGGGTTAACATTCAAAATGCAGCCTTTATATAATTTGACTGAGATCTGATTCCAACGAGATATTCATACGAATTTTGCTTATTCCTCAGAAGTTCAAGCAACGTCATGCCCTGAGGGGCCGGTTGTTGGAGACTGCCCTTGGATTTTCGCTGTGTTACGATATATTTGATTATTGTCATACAGTCAACTCTCTTTAATAACGACCACTCTCTTAATCGACCACTTCCCATAAGCGATCACTTTGTAAATAACCGTTTTCCTTCTCAGTCAAATACTGTTTCAAATTGATTTTTCTCTTAAGTGACCACCTCCCTTAAACGACCACTTTTTCCTGCACCAAGAGTGGTCGCTTAAGATAGAGTTGACTGTATCTTTAATAGATAGCTCATCAGTTCCAAGGCAAGGTGGTCGTGCGTCGAAGACGACATATGACACAAAATGACGTCATCATTATGTAAAGCCGCCATTCTGGATCCACTCGCATAACAAGGGCAGTCCAGAATTGTAAAAAAAAACCCTACCCAATGCTAAAAATAAATATAACCGACAAACTGCAAGGCTGATCTGACTACGTAAAAAAGTAGACTTTGCGAGACACCAAAACGACAGAAACCGATAAAGCAGGGTAGCAACCGCGGACAGCTGTTTCACCCTGTTGGGGCTCGTCAGCGCGGTGTAGCTTGTGGCAAACTAAGAACGACTACAAGAATCCCAAGAATGCAGTCGTAAATAGATCGCACAATGACCCGTTCACAATATAAATTTCCGTCATCAATCATCCGAAATGAATTAAAACTCGAAAAATGGGTGGACTTTGTTTTGCTATAAAAGCTTGTAAACCGGTCTCTACTTACTTTCTTGTTTCTGAACAGGTCAGCCTGGCCAGTGTTTGAACAAAAAGGCTTACAGATCAGCTCCTGGGGGTAGTGGTGCAGGTGGAAGTGTGGTGATCAAAACTAAGAAACTGGACGGAAATCCCAGGGATAAAATCTCCACTTCCGGTGGGGGACCTGTGAAATGCGCTTTTGGTGCGGGTGGAGGTAAGCCCCAGTTTTTAAATATTTAAACTCCGAAATGAAGTAATGATACTTGCTGTGATGATCGCTAATAATTCAGTTGCAAATAAAACCTGATCAGGTTTTTCTATTTCGTTTTCAGGCTTTATTCATTCTATTTCCATACCAAAAAATTGCCCCCTGAAAGGAGACATTTGCTCCGGGCGTGCGCGTTACTAAAATGAACTATTGCCCATGCGCAGTTGAGCTCGAACGGCCTGGGCGCTAATCCGTGTAAGTCACCAATTGAAGCCAAAATTGGCTCAGTCGAAGCATATTGCACTGAAAAAATGGCAAAATGACGGGGTTTTTTTCGCTCCAACTAAATCATATTTCCCACCAAAATGTTCACCAGATCTCAGTCTCTTCAAAACCGAGTGTGGATGTTGACATTACGGCTATTAAAATGAGTTATACCGCTAAAAGCGATGACCGCGCAGTTGAACTCCATACAAGCCTTTACGTGACATTGGTTACTTCAAGGTCAAAATGACGGGACTTTTTTATTAAGTTATTAAAATATTTTAACGTTTCCAGATAGAATAATAACTAAATTACTGGAATCCGAGTGTGAATTTCCGAAACGTAATTCATAAATGGGCGAAATTTTGATTCTTCCTTCAAAAAATGGCGTTTTCGCTGTGATTGTAAGGGTCAAATTGGGGGTCTGGAGACGAGTTAAAAAATTAGAGGCAAATGTCACCCAATTTTTTGCCATGAACCTCGTCCACAGGGCCTTTTGCGCTTTCAAAATGGCGGTCGGGAGAAGAAATACCTGGACAAGGCTAAGAACTAATACTCCAAGAATCGTGGAGTATTTAATTTTGTTCTGTGAAACATGATAGAATGTGTTCGTTCGCTTAAAACAGGGTTTCAGATCGTAATAAAACAAATTTGACTGTCAATCGCTGCAAATAACCTCCACAAAGATGGGATTTTATCATTTGTCACGTGACAAAATACTCCACGTTTATTGGTGTATTTTGGCAGCCTTTTACAGAGGTTTCTCTGCTCACCCCGCCATTTTGAAAGCGGGGAAGCCCTGGTGACGAGGTTGTCCATTTCCGCACTTCACATAAATTATGTTCTCATTCATATAATACCGTTACTACCATAAATTACTTTATCTCTGTCGCCTCTCCTCTTCTGATCTAATGTATGTTCAATCTAATGTATGTTCAAGTTAGCTCATCTGCAGGACCATATTCACGTCGACTCCAGTTGTCTTCAGTTATTCATGATAGTCACAACTTCATAGCGACGTAACAAATTGCAATTGAAAAATTGAGCGCTATAAACAAATAGATTCCATTTTGCCGTGCGCTTGTTCAGTTATAGATCACAGATGACCTCAAAATGTGGTTAGAACAAAAACGTGGCCAACGACCCGCAGCCACGTTGGTCACTGACGTTCTTACCATATTTTAACGTCTTCTTTTATCTATATAACTGAACAGGTGCACGAGAAAATAACGGGGAAGAAAAATTATCCTCGTAGCACTCGACTGTGATCATGACTCATCATAAATCATAACCAGATTCCCCGAAGGGGGACTCCCATATAAAAATGACGGTGGTACTCGTCGGAAATTTCCGAAAAACACCTAAGAGGTACCAGAATCTCGTTTGATGGACGTGGCTCAAAATAATTTTTACCCCTAAGAGGTGCCAATTCTAAAACAACACATGCCATATTCTGTCATATTTTTTCGGCTCAAACCCTTAAAGGTACCGTGATAATTCTAACGGCGGTCATTTAAGATTTTCGTACCCTACGGTAGTCTATGAGACGAGACAAATAACGGCTGTGTGGGAGACTATGCCATAAGCGGTACCAATCTACAAATTTTGACCCCTAAAAGGTACGACGAGCACCCCTGTCATTTTTATATGGGAGTCCCCCCCCCCCTCCCCCACCCCCCGGGCCAGATTCCTCATTCAATCGAAAGATTTTTACGCTTTCTTCTCAGTTGCAGGTCAATCGCAGTTTAAAAAATATAAGGAGAAGTAAAACTGACTAACTATATATAAATATAAAATAGTGATGGAGATTGGAATGAATGACCTACAAAAAAATAATGACTTATATAGCCGGCGCTCATATCCTAATCGTCTCATGGCGCTTTACATATATACATTTAGGAGAATGGATATCGGACGACAGGTCATGAAGGTGCCCGCCTCAGGCAACCGCTATCGGTCCATTGCTGATCTGAGTCATCACCCCCGCCCCACTCATGAACGAACTTGGACTTTTCGGTTTCAACTACTGGGCTTTTCCGGCTATGCGCGCGCGCCAGTCAACAGAGTTATTTCCAATATAACAGCTGCTCAGCTAAGAGAACGTAGTACACGTTAATTATTTATTTTTTTATCCTTTTTCAAAACTATATTTTAGGTGGAGGTGGCGGAGTGGGACGCTGGGTCGTGCAGCAGGGTAACAGCATTCAAAGCAGCTGAAACCAGCAGACAACGAAGCTCAACTGAACTAGCTTAAAATTTGTAACTTTAAGTAATCATTGTTATCGGGGGTGATGGGCGTTCAACTACACATAATCTGCTCTTTAGAATAAAGATACATGCTACTCATTACTTGTCTCGTTGACTTTGAATGTTTATAACGGATCCCAGAAGCCAAACAAAACCTTCCTGACTGTTTAACAATGCGAATTCCCGTCAATTTTTTCGGTCTACAATTTAACAATTTGAAAACAATAATTACAAATTTACAGCAAAAATGCTTTTAGACAAGAGCAACAAAGTCCTTGGTTAACATCTCACCCAGATATTAGCGTCAATCTACTATCGAACAGATTTCGAGTCCAAAATGTTCATGGAATTGTAGCGAGTTAAAACTACACATCTGGACCAAATTTTGGAGCGCAAGAGAATTTCGTTCAAGAGTTATAGGAGAACGAGTATTAGACATTTTTGGTGGACACAAACATGGCGACAAAAACATTAATTACACCAACAATTTCATCACAAAAGATTGGATTCGCTATAACTTCTATTAAATCAACTTGTGAGCATCTATATTGCAAACATAACTTTTAACCGACTGGTTCAATTTTGTTTATTTTCACGGTCGTTAAAACCTCAAAACCTTAAAACCTTTCGTGAAAGATTGTTACATGCACTGGTATCCATATACCATGCTAGAAACAGCTTTGTAGTATGTATAGTTTAGATTTTTGGATTTTTATGACGCCCGCAGTGTGCAAACCTAGCCTCGATTTTCAGATCCTCCTCCCAACAAGGAACGCGGGCGCACAAAATGGCTGGAATATGAGCCCAGTGCAAACAAAGAATACTGACCTTCCAATTCAAACACCATATTGGATTGGATGATGTGTCACGTGTTATGCCTCGAGACAGTAAATGTTTAGAGACGGTGGTTTGGAAAATCAGACCCGATCTAATTAGCATAGATTGTGGAATTCCCTCAAACGACTGAAAATCAAGCCTACACTGTTCACAGTCCCCTCTTTTCCCGTATGTTCGTCGAGTTCCATCGTTTAGTTCGTTTAGTCGCCATCTCGGAAAGTCACCCTGCGATAAAAACTGGGGAAAAAGTGAAGATAGCGCGCGCGGGGTGTTTTTTTTTTATCCCTTCTCTCTCCCCCACCCCCGCCCCCTGAAGCAGTTTTTGTACTCTCCCCACTCTCTCCCCAATCTTATCGCGCAGTGACATTCAAGATGGCGGCTAAAGCCTGGTTTCCATATGATCGCCACAGTCGTTGCGATCGCTATGATCGCCGAAAAACGAGACCGGCTACCGGCGATCGTAACGATCGAAGCGATCGCGTTGGTTTCCATGTGATCTTTACGATCGCTAGCTGGATCGCTCGCGGAAAAACACAGGAGGACTCTGGAATACATAAAGCGATACTACAATGCTTTTTGGAATAGTTTCGATCGTTACGATCGCCACGATCGATGAAAGTGATTTCCATATGATCGTTACGATCGCTGTGCGCCGATCGCTGAGATAGAATTGTTTTTCGCCCAGCGATCGCGAATCGCAGGGGGATGGACTGGGGGCGAGGTCGGCTGGAGGCGCTGGAGGCTGCGAATTTCTGGGTCAGAGGTAAATCGTTCTTTCACCAGACTTGAAAACTTCACCAAAGGCACAATTTTATCCTGTTTGCGTAAGTAAAAGTCAACACTTTTTACATTCTGATTGCGTTATTTAACGATACTCGCTGTGTTGGGATCGTTTATTCTGTGCACACGGGGCAGGATATACGAGAAATGGTTTGAACTTAGCTTGTGAAAGAACATTTGATTGCGAAATCAACTTTGAATAAATTAAGCAAGTAACTTATGCTAAGCATAAAAATCTCCGGGTATTGCACGCATGAAGCAGGAATATCTTGATTCAACTTTAACATTGTTAAATTGTTATGATAAAAATTCATTTTAGTTTTGGTTATTCGACCAATAGAAGTGTCACCCTCGTTAAATTGTTGATAGCTTTAAGTGCCACTGTGATCAAATTTTTGATTTTCATTTTTGTTTACATTTTCGTGTACAATTAGACTTTCTTACCCATCTTGCCAAATTTTAATTCATTACGGACATCAGAAGTCTTTTTATTTTAACATTTATTTCTGAGAATTTACGGCCGCCATTAAGGTGGCTGAACACAGTTTTACTGCACCTGTGCATCATTCATTGTCATTTTAAAACCACTTACGACTGGGCGCCCAAAATTGGCGAGGCATAAGATTAAGCAACAAGCTTTATATTTTGATATTTTTGTTAAGCTTTTAGGGTGTTGCCATGGCAACACGGTGGATTGGAAATCAGCCTGCAATATTTGGTTTCGTTTATTTTCAGAAAATCTAGTCATTAGATTTTGTCCATCATTTGTCTCTAGTAAACTCGTAAAAATATTCGCATGTTAACACTAGTCTCATGTAATTTTGACAGAGGGATCTTCCGTAATTTGTTGTTTAATATGTTTGCGTTTTGTAAAAATCTCCTCTGTTAGATTTCAAATTTTTGGTGGCAGTTGAGTTCGCCATATTTGGAACTCTTATTGTGCCAAATTTCGTGAAATTCTAATGAGTGGTTCCGTAGAAATCAGCACGTTTCCGAGGAAAGTCGCTAAAACATCCAGTCACAATTTTTTGGTCAACTGCGCATGCGTTGCATTTGACTGGGTTCTCGATCCAAAGACAAAAACGACCAAAAAGGCAGTGTATTTCTTCAGTGGTTCTATATATTATCTCTGATTCAACAAACATTTTTACAAACAACAAATTGTTTCATTTTAAGACGAAAAACAACACTTTCGCGATCCACGCTGAGCAAAATAAAATGATCGCTGAATAGGCGCCACGTTTGTTTATCTCAAAACTTTGCGCGCGCTGACTCACGTAAGCAGCTGAAATTGAAGAGCGCGCGCAAACTGTGTTCAGCCACCTTAATCAACCTTGTTCCAAGGCTTGGTTGCGAATGGGAGAAAGTGACGTCAAAGACTCAAACATACCTCACGGGTTGAAATTATAATAACAATAGGCATAGAAAATTGCACGAAGAACAAGTACAAAGTTTTTGTTGCTTTTCGCCCAGGCAAAGTCAAATTCCCCTGGATGGCCTTTCACATCAAATTCCTGACTCCCCAGGCTCAGAAAAAAATGTTCAAATGCCCAGGCTATGCCCGGGGGGGGGGGGGGGGGGGGGGGGGGGGCTGGCTGGCTGGCTGGTTGGTTGGAATTAAGTTGGAATACTCGTGATGGATCGCCCAAAATATAGCCCTAAGATCATTCAATCACTTAAAATATTTTAATCGGTGCTCAACCTTTAATATACTATATTTTTTTTCACAAACTCAGTCAACTCAATATGAACTACAACCTTGCATGTACCATTTAAAATGGCGGGTCACAGAATGATATTTCCTCAAAAGTGAGGGCTTTTTGTTCAGTATTACAAATGTAAATAAAAATAAATTTCCTTCATTTATCCGCAGCAGTGTTAATAGCACAATAATTATTGCTAGTGGGGTTGAGCATTAAACATAATATCCAGCCCCCCCCCCTCCAGAATTTTCAATCCCTTCTCTGTTGGGGAGAGGGGGGGTTGAATATTTTCTGGGACTATGTACACATTGATTAATTGACTTGGATATTGTTGACATCTTACTACAGGTTGAAGCCTTTGCTATCTGGGATGAATCATTAACAGGGGCAGGGGATATCAATTTTAGCAGTCTCTGAAATTCTTAGTTCAATATGTGGAGAATTACTAAAGCACTCTCCCTGAGGAATTTTCATCATGTTGCTAAAAGAAGCAACCTTAATACAGTACGACTATACCATGCACACAGAGGTTGCTTTGGTTATAGACCGTCATCACAAGTCATTATTAAAGGTACAGTGATGTATTTAACAGTGCTCAATTCATACATTTTAGGGGTCAAAATTTGTAGATTGGTACCACATGCAAGGGTGCTGAAATCTAAAATGACCATGCTTAGAATTATCGCGGTAAAAATACCAGGGTATTGAGCTGAAAAATTATGACAGAATACATGTATGTCTTGTATTGTATTAAATTGGTACCTCTTGGGGGTAGAAATATATTTGAGCCAAATTGCCTATCAAACGAGATTCTGGTACCTTTTAGGGTGTTTTTTGAAAATTTCTGACACCCCCCCCCCCCCCCCCCCCCCGTCATTTTTGTACGGAGTCCCCCCCTTTTGAGTCTGTTGACGAAATCCTATGGTGTGACCATTCAAATGAAACCTTATTGGCAGTACTTTCGCATGGTACCATTTGTTTTTCAATATTTCACAAAATGAAATTTGGGAATTTTCCTGAATTTTGTTTGGCACTCTTGGGAGTGAATTTAGGGTGTACCTTTTTTATTACAGGCAGTGAAGAAGCAATACAGAATAGAATCAAGAATGCTGATATTTTAAGACTGGTGACTGCTTATAGAGAACACGGATACAAAAATGCTGATATAGATCCATTAAACACTTTGACAAGGTGAGCTTTTGTCATCAGGTTGGTGGTTCAACACCTGAGCTCCTTTACTCTTAAACTTTTTAACTCTGAACTTTTTACTTTTTAACCCTAAATTCCCAATATCAAATTACAAATTCTCCTTCCCTGCCCTCATACATTTTCTTATACGTGTACATGATGTAAAAGTAGTGAGGATCTACATGTATACAGTCATGTAGTTGTTAAAATATCAAGAGGATTCTTCTTTATCATGTTCTTAATTTTCATGAGTCACCTCTCTGACTGATGTTGATTGATATAACTCTTTACATTCTAAACCCTGATATTTACGGGTTTTGGGGTTTTACACATGGAAGCCATAATGTGACGTCGTCAATTAACATGTCACAAGACTAGATAACTTTGACATGCAGTTGATGCAGAACAGATACATGTACATTCAGATCTTTGCATTCATGTATCGATTTTGGGATTCAGTCAAATTCTTCCGGAGTTATGCAGGGAAAACCATTACATTTTTGTTGCAAAATCATGAGTGCCAAATTTGGCTCACACACCGAACATTCTTCCAGATTCATTTCTCGGGTTCCTTAAAAGGTTGAGTCAAAAGTTTTCCAGCTGAAAGAAAGTGTGTAAATAGCCAAAGATAGCAAGTAAAGAAAGGGAGGGTCAAAGATGAAAGAAAAAGAGAGAAGGAAAAAATCAAATTAATGGGAAAACTTCTTTTTTTTTTCTAAAGTCTTAAGTCTCGGATTACACCTGAACCAAAGATAAAATTGATCGTTTTCACTCAGAAACTACAGGTGTATATGTTGTGGTTCAAATTTTTCTTTGGTTTAAATTTTTTTAAACCAGTTCAATTTTTGTTTTCTTTTGTGTCACATTATGATAATGAATCTGAGACAAAGGAAAATCAAAATCAAACTGGTTTGAAAATTTTTAAACCAAAGAAAAATTTAAACCACAACATATATATTAAACACCTTGCTCCTGTTCACAATTAATACACATTTTTAACACATTAAACGCCGAATTTGGCCAAAAAAATCCACGAAAAACCACTTTTTTTTTTTCACCCCAAAAAGCGTGTTTTGAGTGAAATTCTGCAATTTAAGGTTAAGCATTAATACAGTATTACCCTGTACATTTTACAAGAATAATGTTGGTGATGGACACTGTTGGAGCTTAAGGGGTTAATAAGAACAGTGGGGGTGGGGGGTACTCTGTGCATTTGGGTGATGCTGCTGTGCTGCTGGGACCACATGTATAAACCTTTTACCCTGAAGCAGACCATGTTCAGACATAATTTGCAGTCCCTATTCCAGATAATTAAGTCTAAGACACCAAGAACCTGGCCCTACCCTACATGTATGCCATGCTTATAAAGTTTAGTATGTAAGAATAATAAACAGGTTAATTTCTTAAGAAACTATGGTGCTACATTGACGGGGGAGTGAAACAGGAAAATTTCATTTATAATAATCAACTGAGTTGATAAGGTTTTTGAATCTTTTAATGGTGAATAATTTATCTTAACTTATCATGTCAGTTGATATTAAACCAAATTTTCATAATTTATGTAAAGGTTCTTTCATTTTCCTACTCTAGACTAATTTCTTCATACCACTGATCCATTTCCCAGTTCCCTATTCTAGACCAAAACTCCAGCATCCCTCCAATTGCTACCATGAAAACCAACTTAAACCAGTTTTCATACATGTAAATACAATGTATATACATGTATGTTGTGGTTCAAATTTTTCTTTGGTTTAAAAATTTTCAAACCAGTTTAGTTTTTCTTTTTCTTTGTCTCAGATTCATTATTTTGAGACAAAGGAAAACAAAAATCAAACTGGTTTGAAAATGTTCAAACCAAAGAAAAATTTGAACCACAACATATATAAGAAGGACCAAAAGATACATTGTACATGTTGGTTTGATGGCTTAACATCATGAAATTTACTTTTAATTACGAAACAATAAATAGTAATAGTAAGAAATAGTTTGTTATTAAAACGTTTTTCTTTTCTCACAAAATTAATATCAGTTCTGATTCTCCATCTCAGGGATTCTAAAGAGCTTTCATTGGAAAGGTTTGGTTTGGATAATGTCCAACTTAATAGGAGTTTCAAGCTATCAGGTCAGTAAGAGGATTTGACATGATTGTACTTAATAATAATTTAACCCTTCAATCCCCAATAATTATCATAAACACAAATTCTCCTTTCTTGTCCTCATTCATTTCTTACAGAAGAAGTACGTGGGGAGAAGTTCTTAAAATATCAAGGAGAAATTAATTTTGTTGATGATTGATATTGGGGCTTTTAGATTAGGGTTAAACGTCGACGCTGTCCCACCGAAATAATGAAATTTTGTTTACTTGACAGGGCCTCTGATATTACGCGATAAAAAAATGGAAATTATGCGATTTTTTCGTGGCAAATTATGCGATAAGCAAGGACTATTATGCGGAAAATTATGCAAATTATGCAATTTTTTCTGGAACTTAAAACGGTGCTCGCTATCTTTGTGCGACATTTTGAAGCTTTTAGCTATGAAGGAACATCCAAAACGAACAACAGAATCCAAGAAAAGAGTCTGTAAACAAGCGGCCATCTTGGTTAACCTTAGTAACAAGGAAAACAAACATTAAACTTGTTTGAAAATGTTTAGTAATATTATTTATTTTTATAGGCTTGTTGCATTGTAATGGTCAAGAAGAAGCATCACTCACAGAAATTCTTCAGCATTTAGAAAAAGCCTATTGTGGCCAGTTGTCCCTAGAGGTTCAGCATATTGTGGTAAGGAATTAAAGATACATGTACATACAAGCATCCATTTTCATGTAGCAGTACAGCTACGTGTATTAAACTATATAATAGGCAACACCTTAATTACGTGAGAACATCAACCTCTCTTGGACATTTGGGCTTCAAGGAAGGTTCTGCATGTTTTGTGGAAGCTCCCATTCTTGGAGTTTGAACTTAAGTTAGATGTACCAACATTGTACCCTTTTGGCAGACATTCCCTTACAAAAGGTGTCCCTTTAAAGGTGAACCAGTGGTATAAAAGGGCAAAGCCCCACGCCGAATCTAATGCAAATGAGAAAGAACTGACACTAGATTTTGCTCATTTGCATGAGTTGGACAGTCCAGCCGTTTTGGCTTAAAAGGATGCATTTCCCATATGGAAGGTCCATAGGGGAGGTTTTGCCTTATAGAACCAATGTACCCCCTAATGGAAGCTAGTAAAGGAGGTGTCCCCTTATATGCAGTGTCTCCTCATAATGGTGTCCCATTACAGGAATTGTCTTCATGGGAGGTGTCCTCTTGTAGTGGATCCCTTTATAGGAGGTGTCTCTTTATGGGAGGTGTCCCCTTATGTGCAGTGTCTCCTCATAATGGTGTCCCATTACAGGAATTGTCTTCATGGGAGGTGTCCTCTTGTAGTGGATCCCTTTATACATGTAGAAGATGTCTCTTTATGGGAGGTGTCCCCTTATGTGCAGTGTCTCCTCATTATGGTGTCCCATTACAGGAAGTGTTTTTATGGGAGGTGTCCCATTTATGTGGTGTATCTTCATGAGAGATGTCCCCAAATGCAGGAGGTGTCTTCCTATGGGAGGTGTCCCCTTATATGCGGTGTCTCCTCATAATGGTGTCCCTTTACAGGAGGTGTCTATTTATGGGAGGTGTCCCCTTTATGTGATGTCTCCTCATGGAAGATATTCCTTTATAGGAGGTGTCCCCAAATGTAGGAGGTGTCCATTTATACAAAGTGTCCATTTATAAGAGGTGTCCCCATATATGCAGTGTCTCCTCACAGTAGTAGTAGTGTGCCTTTATTGAAGGTTTCCCCTTATTATAGGGGATGTTCCCTTATACAAATATAGTAGGTGTCTCATAAATGTTGTCCTCTTATGCCGGGGAGATGTCTCCTTAAAAGGTGGAGTCCCCCTATGAGAAGTGTACTCTTATTATATCAGGTTTTTCCTTATGAGGGATTTTCCCTTTGTGGGAGTTGCCCCCTTGTAAGAGTTAAACCCCTAATAATAAGTCTCCCATGGGAGGTGTCCCATGGGGGATTCTTAATGTAAGAGGTATCCCTGTATGAAACATATCCTCTAATTGGAGGTCCCCCGAATGGGCCATGACCCCTTATAGAAGATGTCCCCTTACTAGAGGTCATAATTTTTATTGGAGGTTGGAAGGTGAGTTATGTACATAGTTCTTATCAAAATCCATTGTGTTGGATTTACACATTCACCGACAAACTGTCAATCATTTCTCTCTAACTTTTGTTCCCAGGATGAATCAGAAAGGCTTTGGTTAGCAGGATTAATCGAAGAAAGTGTCCACTGGAAACTAGAAGCAGACAGGCAGACACACCTTGCTAAAATATTGTTAAGATCACAGGTACAGGATGCTGCCACTTGGTCATCTCAGTCAACTACCCTGGGCTTTAATTAGAAACACCTCGCTTTGCGGACACCAATATTAACCCTTCAACTCTGAAGGAAGAGCGCCAAAAATCAAAATGCAAGAAAAATCCCAAATTTCATTTTGTAAAATACTGAAAAACAAAATGGTACCATGCAAAAGTACTGCCGGAGAGGTTTCATTTAAATGGTCACACCATAGGATTTTGTCCACAGACTCAAAAGTTAGAACGACACTAACATGTCTCCATACATGTAATTGACTCTGAGAGTGAAAGGGCTAAAAAACAGACACCATATACAGACGATTTTCACAGAAAGGAATTAAATTCCTAATACTACATGTAACATGTATTCCTGCTACAGACTGTAAATATTAATACCTCCCACTCTTATGAACTGTCTATTAATATGGAAACCACATTAGGCTGTAAGTTAATTTGAAAAGCTCAGGCTAAATTTATAGACTTAATGAATCTTATGAAAACATGGAAGACCATAAAAATTATGCCAAGCTGGGAAAGATTTCCGTATAACCCCATACATTAGTTATGCATACTTTTCTCAAAACTAAAACAAAAGCCAAAACAATAAAACGCCTGAAGAAAAACAATAGCGCATACATGTATAATTAATGTATGGGGTTGTACGGAAATCTTACCCCAAGCTGCACTAATGTTGGATAATAGTAAGTTTGTTTATTTTTTTCTGTTGACTGACTAAAAAAAATTAAATTGTAACTTAATACCTTATTGAACTTATGCTGTGTTCACACTAAGGCGAAACATGTTTAGTCTGATCATGCCAGTGAATGAAACATGAATCACTGTGAAAAGTGTTCACATCAGGCCGCGCATTGCGCCAATCATGATCGAAACATGTTTACTCTGAGCATGATCATTGAAACTACCCACTTCACGAGGTAGTTTCGATCCAAGCCAGACGAAACACGTCAGCGCAAATGTCGTCTCCTTGTCAAACATTGCATTGCTCTTCATTCCCGAAGAACTTGAGAAGTGAGAATAAACCACAAAACATGTAACAGCAAGTTCGAGATCTGTTTTTTTTTCGGTTCATGTGTAATTATAAAGATTTCATGCGAGTTTATGCCTGCTTCATAAAACAGCATAAATTATAGAACCATGCGTGAAACGTGTTTTGAAATTAACAATTAATGTGAACAATGAAACTGCAAACATGTTCACGGGAAATGTGTTTCGTTGAAACATGTTTACTCTAAGCATAATTTATTTCGCCCTAGTTTGAACACAGCATTACATATTTGCTTTAACATGCTTCAAATTGATCTGTGATTAGGCATTTGACAACTTTCTCGGGAAGAAGTTCCCCACAGTGAAGCGATATGGTGGTGAAGGAGCGGAAAGCATGATGGCATTTTTTGATGAACTCTTTCTTCAGTCTTCATACTGTGAGTTTGAGTTACTGATGATTTCAATGTGCTGACCCATATTTTTCAAACGCAACTCACTGAAGTTACGTTTGAAGAGTGACTAGACACTGAAGAAGCCAAGTTGTTAGACCCAAAAAAAGTCCCATTGGGCTAAAACCAGACCCAAAAAAGAAGTCCAATGGCCCAGAAGGTTACCCCCAAAAGTTCCTTTTTTCTCTGCATAAAATAGGTTGAAAATCCTTACTAAAATCCTTCACCCAAAAAAGTCACCACAATTTTTCTAACCTAAAAATCCGAAGGCCTTCGAACCTCCCGTCACTAAATATACCTGAGGTACCCCCCCCCCCCCCCCCCCCCCCCCCCCCCGCCCACCCCCTGGGTGGACCAGTGGCCCTACCATTAGCAATATAGTTATAAGCGATCACTACGTGTCTGTTTTTGTCATTTCTCAGGTGGAATTCAAGAGTTAATTTTAGGTATGCCGCATCGGGGACGCCTCAATTTGCTGACTGGCCTCTTAAAATATCCAGCAGCTCAAGTCTTTAACAAGGTTGGAGCTGTAATTAATGTCTTTCAAATATTTAAAACAGATTGAAGTAATTTAAAGTATCATAGCAAAGAATGCCTGTAAAAAGTTAAGAACCCACGACTTTGGGTTGGTTCCCACTAGCGACGTAAGCGGTAGCGGAATCGGAGTAAGGAGCTTAAGGAGCCTTACGTTTTAGTGTAAATAAAAAACGGAGTTGCAATCGGAATCCGAAGGATCCGACTCCCTCCGCTTCTGCTTCCGTCGCTTACTATGCGCTTACGTCATTTCGATTTCCAATAGATTGTAAGGTTCTTGCGATTTCCATTCCGCGATTCCAAGCTTTTGAGATTGTCTGATACAAATGATTATTGAACTGATAGACCAGGCATAACTGCTGTTGTTATATAGCTGGAGTTTTTCCAATACAACGCGTGCGTTGATTGCATTTTGGTTGATTCATGGTGACATGGCATCTAACAAACAAACTGTTTCCCGCCATTTGTCCTCAGCGGGCAACATTTGCGAAAGCGGGCAACAATTTTGACGTCAGAGGGTAACATTGCACTGTTGCCCGCTAGCGCACGTGATCAGACCGTGACAAAAGGTGGCATGATTATGATGCGATTGATGTTTACCTCGAGTGCTCGGCGCGTTTTTCAAACTGTGTTGTGTTGTGTTTTTTGTGTTGCTATATACAGTTATTGCTGTAACAAATCACTTAATAACTGATCTCTCGGGAAACAGTGAATTTTGTTTCCCGAGAATCTCGATGTTTCCCGAGACGAAGACGATCAAAACAATCTGCGCCAGTCAGTCAGCTTCACATATACTATCAGTTTGGTTGAAAGAAAACTACGAACGTTTGTCTAATCGTAATTTTGCAGTGTCTTAGTTTCCGTGGTCCCTTCGGTTTCCTAATCCGACACCTCGTTAATACGGACAGTTTCCGTGGTCCCTTGGGTGGCTGTATCAACGGGGTTCGACTGTGATGGAGATTGAAGACAGTAAAATGAGACTTATGAATGATGTAGTGACTTTTATACACACTGGCTAGTTACCATTATATCCCAGAAGTAATAGATTTTTGAATTTTTAGTTCCAGTATTTTCTCCTGTGTAGCAAACAATAAAACCTGTCCTGATTTTCTTGGCTTTTTTTTTATCTGAATTTAAGATGGTTTTCCGTCTAAAATGAGTTTTCCGTCTGATTTTTCCGTCTTTTAAACGGGAGTATCCTGGGATAAACTTAAGTCACGAAACTTGTTTTTCACTGCCGTCTAATTAACAATTAGACGCGTTTTCCGTGGCTAGATTGAAAACAGAAAACCTATTTATATGACAAGTGAAACGAAGCGTACGTAAACGTGAAATCAGATTTAATTCGTGCTTTGTGTAACCCAACTTTTGCATTATTTTGCCATATGTGGGTTGAGTTAATTGTTGGTTCTCGTCCTTGCACCGAGGGTTTTTCTCCTGATACTCCGGTCCAATTTTGAACGTTTGCTTTCAAAGTGTATATGACAGTGATTTTTTTATTTGCTTGATCGAATCTACATGATGTTCTGATAAGAAAATGGAAAAAAAAAAATTCGATATCGATTTTTCTTCTCTGCGTTGTAGCCGTCTAAAAACGTGAAATTTCACTTCCGGTGTGTTACAAAACCGCGCAAGAAGAAAGACTGGAAATAGTCCGCTGTGACATCAATACAAGAATGCCGGTGTTGAGGTTTCTCAGTTCCTCACATTTCTTGATGCGCCCTGAGGAAGAAACATGGTTCTATTAAGGTGTGTTGTCTATGGTTGTATCAACACGCACCAAAAAACGGAGGAACTGAGAAATCGCGACACTGGCATTCTCGTATTGGCGTCACAGCAGACTATTTCCAGTCTTTCTTCTTGCGCGGTTTTGTAACACACCGGAAGGGAAATTTCACGTTTTTAGACGGCCCAAACGCGGAGAAGGAAAATCGATATCGAAATTTTTTTTCCATTTTCTTATCAGAACATCGTGTAGATTCGATCAAGCAAATAAAAAAATCACTGTCATATACACTTTAAAGTGATATTATACACAATGTGTATGCCCTTTTTATGTTCTATGTTCTAGATTAAGGGAAACTCAGAACTTCCTCCCGGGGCACAAGGTATTGGAGATGTCCTCTCCCATCTGAGTAAGTTCCCTATAGAGAACAATAATACACTTTGAATCTTACTTAGTAGTAGCTAAGAACTTCCAGAATTTTGCTTAAGTAAGTAAACATGGATAATATATTTTTTATCTATTTGTGTTGGTTCTTATGTGACGAGTTGTTATACTATAACTGTTGGGTATTTACTTTACTGGGGAGATTTTCTCCTGTATTTGTCATTTATACCACAGAGAAAACAAGTTGCACATTGTAGGTGACATGTAAGGTGTCTTTTAAAAAGTTCTTTTTCTCCATCTCTTGTCCCATTGCAGTCAGTTCTGTGGATCTTGACTACGGCAACAAATTGCCGTTTCATGTTACTATGTTGCCAAACCCGTCGCATTTGGACGCTGTCGACCCTGTTGTAGTAGGAAAGGTTAGGGGACGACAATTAGCTCTGAAGGACGGTTGCTATAGTGATCGCCCAGACAGCCAAATGGGTGACAAGGTCAGTCCTGGAAAATTAAGCTTAAAATCCAGATTTTTCCTTTAGCAATGTCATTGCCATTCTATTCATGCAGGGACAAAAATTGATCTTACATTTTAATTAAAAATTATGTATTGCAGTGGACATCAATTCTGGTTTGAGATATCTACATTTTAATGCCGAACTTGGAACTAGTTAAGATGTGGTTAGATCAGACAAAGTCACAAACTAAAAAAAATGATGCAGCTATGGATCAATCTTAACATATGATCCTGCAACGTCCTAGTACTGTTTACCTTGTGCAAGTGTGCTAGTAGAATTGATGGACAGTGTAAAGTCACAGTTAATCGAGGGACTGGTTATGAAACCTTGCAGACTTCAATGGCGATAAGAAGGAACTGCAATTTATGTTGAACCGTACTTGACCGTGCAGATCTTTTTTTTTTTGATCACACGTTATGACTGAATAACTTAATAGCACCATTTCTATTGGTCAGTTGCTCGAACAAAAGTTCAACATCTATTGTGGTTATGTACAATCAAGGCCGAAAAACGATAACAAAAACATCGAATAAAGACATTTCTCACGTTTCATAACCATTGCACTTAATTAACTATAGTAAAATATTTTGAGAAATATCATAAATACGTTCTATAAATTTTACATCACTTTGAATTAATACGGAGTACTGAAAATTGTCTTTTTTTAAGTTAATAGTTGAACATTGATAAGTCCTGGAAAATTTATTCTGAGAAAGAATAAATTATCAGTAAACTGAAATAAAACATGGACCTGCAGTTTATTTTCCTTTTTGTATAGGTACTCAGTGTTCTGGCACATGGAGATGCTTCGTTCTCTGCTCAGGTAAGAATTTTCAACAAGTGTAACCCTGGGATACGTGATGATGGATTGGCGATGGCGATGGCGATGGATTCGCGATGGCGATGGCGATGGCGATGGCGATGGCGATGGCGATGGCGATGGCGATGGCGATGGCGATGGCGATGGCGATGGCGATGGCGATGGCGATGGCGATGGCGATGGCGATGGCGATGGCGATGGCGATGGCGATGGCGATGGCGATGGCGATGGCGATGGTGGTAATGGTATTGATGATGACGGTAATGTTGATGGTGATGATGATGATGATGGCGATGGTGATGTTGGTGATTGTAAAGTTGGTGATGGTGAAGTTGGTGATGGTGATGGTGATGGTGATGAATGCGATAATGATGATAATGATGTTGGTGATGGTGATGAATGCGATAATGATGATGATAATGGTGGTGGTGGTAGTGGTGATTTTGATGCTGATGGTTATGCCATTGAATGGTAGAGATGATGGTGGTGAAGTTAATGACAATAATGATAATGATTGCGATGGCAATATTGATGATGGTCATAATTAATGGTAATCAGTGAGGACATTTTAAAAGGATTATGGTGATGGTGATGATGATGAGAGATGATTGTAACAGCAACGATGATGGTAATGACATCATGATAGAATGTGTTTATATTCTGGATTTTGCAGGGTATTGTACCAGAGACCCTCTGTCTGGCAAACTTGCCTCATTTTAGTGTTGGTGGTACAATCCATCTGATCGTCAACAATCAGATTGGTTTTACAACTCCTGGGGAGAGAGGAAGGTAGGATTTAAAAAATGAATGAATTATGACATATAGCGCACATATCACTTGCCTCTCATGGCGTTTTATATACACTTACGAGAACGAGATCGGACGTCAGCTCCTGACGGCGCTCCAGGCAACCGCTATCGGTCTATTGTTGATCTCATCTTCCCCACTTCACCCATGAGCAATGTATGTCACTGAGGGTGGTCACAGCCAGGGTTTCGTTACGTCCCCGGTAGTTCTTTTACGTCCCCATCGGAGACGCTGATTTCCCTTTCGTAAACGGTCGATGCCATTTTTAACGGTCGATGCCATTATTAGCAAACGGTCGATGCCATCATTAGCATTCATTAGTAACCAAGCCTTTTTGTAATGGTCGATGCTATTTCTCTCTAGTTTATGCCTGGATTGGGACGAAAATAGGCTATCATTATTAGATCAAATTGGGCCTAGGTAAAGCGATTATTAGATCTAAGCTAGATTCGCGGTTAGGTAAGATTTAGGGTTAGGGTGACCCGTTATTGATATATATTAAGAAAAGCACCTTTTATAATTAAATTTTTCTTGGGTTTGCCGGATCAACCCAGTGGTCTAGTGGTAAGAGAGAGATGTTAGCATGCAGAGGTTCCGGGTTCGATTCCAGGTAATTATATTCCATTTTTCTTTTTCTGATAGAAAAAATAATTCTAAAATTGGTGAAAATTTTTCTAAGTGTCGCTAAAATGGCAACGACCGTTTACGAAAGGGAAATGCGCATCGGAGACATTACCGCCATTTCTACGGGGTCATCCGAGCCACGTAAAGGTCGAGCCATTTGCAGATCATGTCATAGCAAAGAAAGCGGATTTCATTCTAGTGTCGAAAGTAATTTCGCGTTTTGCATTGTTACGCTTTGTGATTGGCTAAAAATTCTAGCGCCACTTTTTCAACTAATTACAAGTAAAACCAAAACCAATCGTGACTTGCTCGCAAGCATTTCCCCGCCCTTGGCGCGGGCTACATGTATTTCCTTCGAGTTCTGATTGGTTCATTGGATTGTCTGCGACTGTTGTGATTGGCCAGAGTGATTACTTTTTGGTTTTGGATTAACGATACTTGATTAAAACCCGCTCTTTTACTGTATAATTTAATTGCTTTTTAGCCAAAATGCTTTACAGTATGCTTCTAATATGCAGTGGAATTGATCTAGCCTCGTATTTTAACTTAGATTTATCAATTTACTATGATACCACTGTATTTTACAGGTCTTCATTGTACAGCAGTGATGTCGGTAAAATGATTGGTTGTCCTGTGCTTCATGTCAATGGGGATAATCCTGAGGTAGGTTAACTGCGTTATTAGAGAATATTCTTACAGTAAGGGGCTGACACTTTCAGGTAGCAACTACATTCGATTCAGGTGGGCTTTACAGTATTGCCGTCTCAAAATCGCAATTAGTTTTGTATTACGATTCAAATGTTGTTCGATCAAAAAGAAAGCAAAACTGAACATAACTTGTGCTGATCAAAACTGAAAGTCTTATACTAGTCATGAGCTGTCGTGCACGACGTTTTGTACGCGTAATCAGAGTTTTGTTCTGCAAAAAAAGTTTCCAAAACAGACTTCTCACACCATAAATTAATTGCTTTTGAAACAAAACAAATTCTATAGAACATCTTTATGAATTTTGTCAAAGCTACAATGTATAAACGTCGACAAAGTGGGTAAACAACTCACAATTGTCGAGTTTTTAGCTGAAAATCTTGTTCTTTAAATTTATGATTACGTGATTGCGGCACCCGACTCATCCCCAGTCGTCTCGATCAACGAGAGAAGCGTAGCCGAGGGTAGCGCGAGGTCACCCCTTGCGCTTTCCTCGGTCGCGCGTCTCTCGGCACAGCTCCATGTACAAACGTACAAACCAAACAATATCAACATATTTCAGACTTGTATCAAACGAACACACTACTTGACTTGTGCCAGGCTTATTAAAGGGGCTATGTCACATGGATTTGGCTGATTTTATAATCATTCACAAAATTTTCTTTGAACCTAAAACATAAAAGATTTAAAGTTAATTATTAAGGGAGAACGAAACAAAGCCATGTTTTAATCTATTTTTCAAGTTGCAATTCATTACCATCCACAGCTAAAAACACACATTAATAGACTCTCAGTGCACTAACATTTACACATCTCATGTTGTCTGCAAAGGGGACTGTTGAACCTACCCGTCACCTACGCGAGAATCCGTCCTATTCTTTTAGTTGGCGAATCCTTTGTACAGCCCAATTTTCACAAGCGCAGAATTATTGAAGGCCTAATGATGCAACAATGGAGGGGAGAGAGCTTTCTCGTGGGTGGGGGCAGCTTATATTCAGTATTTCATGGTACATAATGAGCATTACCATACATTCTTATTATGTTTATGATTATGACTATAAACCCTTTTCACTCCCAGAGTCAATTATGGAGACATGTACATGTAGTGTAGTTCTAACTTTTGAGTCTGTCGGTGAAATCCTATGGTGTGACCATTCAAATGAAACCTCTTCAGCAGTACTTTTGCATGGTACCATTTGTTCTAACTTTTGAGTCTGTTGATGAAATCCTATGGTGTGACCATTCAAATGAAACATCTTTGTCAGAACTTTTGCATGGTACTATTTGTTTTTCAATATTGGCACTCTTGGGAGTTACATGGTTAAATGGGTGCATAATTCAATGCAGTATGTTATGTTCTTTAATAGGAAGTGGTTCGAGGCTGTCGCCTTGCCTTAGAATACAGAATGAAATACAGAAAGGATGTAATAATAGATATGTACTGTTATAGGCGATGGTAAGTTTGTATTTCGGCGTTTTAAAGTTTGTGCTGACATGAATGAAGCTCTGAGGAGATATCTCAGGTGGCACGAAGCTCGTTAGGGCCTCTAATTTTATTGGCCCTGGGTATCACGAAGCTCTATTGTTTCAAGGCTAGAGTCCATTCTTCTGTCGTTTGTTCTATTGTTTTCTCAGCCAATCCTGTGAGGCGTTCCGAGAGCTTCGTGCTCGTCCAGATATCTCTCCTCAAAGGTTAAAAAATTATTACTGCATGTGTGAATAAAACGTTGTATATTTTAACTGAAATCCTGCACCAGGTGGCTCTAAGAGTTTGCAAATGACCCCTAAAATTTTGCTATTTAGTTGAAAGCTTTTGAAGTGATCAGTACTTTCAGGTAATGCTGTTCGTGTTTTCCATTTTCCCAACTGAAAGGATTTCTTTCACTGACTTCATATCCTTCTTGGTGATTTTTTCTCACCTTTAGAATTTTTCAGAAAATGATCGGAAAACAGTTCTTTCAGCCTTCGGACGATATAACGAAAATTTTCAAAATCCTTCAAAACCTTTGGAAATCCTCGGAAACACATTTTCTATTTTATTTGCTTGTTGTAGGGGCCACAATGAGATAGACGATCCTTCCTTTACACAACCAATGATGTACCGACTAATCGAGAACAGAGCGAGTGTACCAGACAAGTACGCTGACAGTTTAGTAACAAGGGGCGTGGTTACTGGCGAGGAGTTATCCAAAGATACCACTGATTACACCGCGTCTCTGAATGATGAGTTAAAGATCTCAGATAATGTTGTTCCCCACTTGTCTTACCTGGAGGGTCATTGGAAAGGGCTGGTGCAGGCGAGTGAAGATAAAACTACAACGTGGGATACAGGTAATATTAAACAGGGCAGTCTCCCGGCAATCTGATACCTAGAATGGCCCCCGTTTATAAAATCAGTCTCTTGTCCGAGATAATGATTCAAAATGGCGCCGAAATGGAAGGTCGATTAATTGATCGAACGAAAAATTCTGAAAAATTTTTGCCCGTGAGCACAGGATAGTCACGAAACCACAGGAACACCACCAGATTAGAATGCGTATTTCTGGTTGTTTCTTGGTGTTGCGGAAGCCATTGTTGGTTAGCTTCTTGTGTTGTGGTGTGGGTATTGTTTAGTGTCCTTTGAATCTTTTGTTTTACGTCATTTGGTGATCACACCATCCGCAACACTAAGAAACTACCGTATTCCTTCGTCGAACGCAATAAATACTTGCAGTTCGTTTAGTTCTCTAGTTACATCATTCAAGTTTATGCCCCGAAGAGCACAACTGTGTTGACATTTTAATTTGTATTCTTATATTCCTATAATTGAAAGAATTTACTCTGTAGTAATTAACAGGTATAGGATCATTCACCAAAAGTGAATTTCAACACTCACGACTTTGCGGATTTGACGAACGATAGTCTTTTACTTTTCGCCTGGTAAAACTTATCGTTCCTGTTCTTTCTGAATGAAAGAATGGTTTAAACGATAAAAACGTGAAAGTTTTGGAATTAATACCGATGAAATAAACAAACTACACCATGGAATTGCTGTATGCGTTTTTTATTCATTAATATTTTGTTGAAGCGTGTCGGAAAACTCTCTTAATCGTTGCGCCCACCTGTTAGTTTTCTGATATTCAATAACTGCTCAACTGGTGAACACAAATCGTACGCGCGCATTTTCCCTGAAATTATCTCTATATCTCGCATTCTCGCTGTTTTAAACAAATATTTATAACCACGGTTATACAACATGCAAAAATTACAAATTACTTGTATCTCTCTTGGTTCATAGGTTTTCCCCTCGAAGGCTTGCTATTCGTTGGAGCCAAGTCTGTCGAGACACCAGATTCATTTGACATCCACCCACATCTGAAGAAAACGCACGTGGAAGCCAGGATAAAGAAACTGAAGAGTGGAACTGGCATCGACTGGGCCACAGCAGAAGCTCTGGCGATTGGGAGCATTCTTTACCAAGGTTAGACAGCCAAGTTATCATTTATCATACGTAATGTTATGGCAGTGGTCTGACTGTGGTACACAAGAAATGACTTTGTTGTGGCAGTGGTGTGACTGTGGTACACAAGTAATGAATTTGTCGGCATCTGTATCACATTTTGTGTATATTTTTGGCGTATAATTTTTTGTAGGGTATGACAAACGTTGTTGCATCATGTGTTTGCCTCAAATTAAGTTACGATTGTGCATATGGCAAATGAAGGGCCTACCTTCGATTTCATTGATACTCGACCTTTTAAATCAAAACCCCTGAATTATGCGAAGAGTAAGAAACCCGACTTCGTTTCACACTTATCTTCAGCCTGTCAAAAAATGTTATGGAGCACTTTGTTACTTCTCATTGATGAATTGCCATTTTGTTATTATATCCATTAAGTTTCAGCTTCGAAAACAGAATTCTACAAGGAACAAAGTGCTTCATAATATTTTTCGGACTGGCTGATGATAAGCGACCAAGGCGAAAGGAAGTCGGTTTCCTTGCTTCTTCCATATAAGGTATGATTGACGTAAGTCTATTACCAGCTGCTCAGGTGGGGTCGCCTATCAATGAAATCGATGGTTAGATTAAATTTTTGTTTCTTGTCGCTGCTCCACAGGATACCAAGTGCGGATCAGCGGACAGGATGTTGGTAGAGGGACGTTCAGTCACAGACATGCAATGCTCGTGGATCAGTCAACAGATGAGATGTTTGTCCCTCTGAATAACATGTCCGAGCAACAGAAAGCGTTCTTTGAGGTATTTTGTGCTAATCGAGCGATCGTTAAAGTGCCTATAACCCATACTTTTTTATCGCAAATATCGATCTATATCAATTGAATAATTTAGTGGTGGAATATTTTTTGATTTGAGTGTTGCGTCTGTGAGTTATAGAGGTTTATATCTCCAATATGCTAATGAATGTGACATCATTTCAGTATTTTATATTTTTCTCCTTGGGAATTCCACTATAGCTATTGTCTGATTTAGTCACAATATTTGCTAAAATTGCTTACAGAAACCTTGCGATAATATGAATGTTACTAAAATGAGATTTATCTCTACCAGCATGTTTTTGCGGTATAATAAATGAATACTGGAATGAAATCACATTCATTAGCATTGGCAATGTAAACCTCTATAACTCACAGCAAATCAAAAATATTCCACCACTCAATTATTCCCTTGATGTAGAATCGATATTTGCGATTAAAAAAAGGTTTATAGGCATTTTAATGAGTGTCGAAAATAATTAGCGTTTTCAAGTGAGTGTCGTCAAACCAAAACCAACAGACGCAGACAATCCAGTCAACCAATCAAAACTGAAAGCAAATACACGTAGCCGGCGCCAAGCGCGGGAAAACGCATGCGAGTAAGGCAGAATTGGTTTTAGCTTTACTTCTGATTGGTCGAGGAAATGCTGAAGTTTTTTTAGCCAATCACAATGCGTAGCAATGCAAAACCAAAGCAACTTTGAAATTACTTTCGACACTCAATTGAAAAGCGCTCCTTGCACTTGGTACTTTGACCAATAAGCCACAGTGTATAAACGTAAAGCAAAAGAATGTGCAAGGTTATAATGCATGCCACATAAATAAAGGCATCTATATTACGCTACAAAATAACAAAAAAAGAAAAAAAGGAAAACAAAATGTTTAAAGCTCTTTGTTTTCGTTATGGTTATCACTCTATATTTGAAGTTAGAACGGTTTTTAATTAAGTGCTGTAAAGCCAAAACCAAAGTAATTACTCTGGCCAATCACAAGATACGCAGACAATCCTATGAACCAATCAAAACTCGTAGCGAATACATGTAGCCGGCGCCAAGCGCGGGAAAACACGTGCAAGCAAGTCACGATTGGTTTTGGTTTTACTTCTTATTGGTTGAGAAAATGGTGCGAAATTTTTTAGCCAATCACAAAGCGTAGCAATGCAAAACCAAAGCAATTGTGTAATTACTTTCGATACTGAATTGAAAACTGCTCTAACATCAGGCCAATCACAAGAGAATCAAACAACCAATCAGAACTTGAGGCAAGTACACGTAGCCGACGCCATTAGCGCGGGAAAACGCGTTCGTCATGATTTGTTTTTGTTTTGCTTGTGATTGGTTGAAAATGTGGCTCGAGTTCTTGTAACAGTCACAAACTGTAATAAAGAAAAATGGTATATCTACGCCAAAAACCCTTACAAAAAATACTAACAAATAAGTTTCTCGAGCTTTGCACCCATTGCATTTTATCAACGCACCTATATTTTCTTTGTGACCATACTTAAATGGACCCTTTCATTCCTATGGTTGAACCTTGGTTCGTTTGAGATTGGTCTTAATTTTTATGTACATATTTATTTATAGGTTGTTAACAGTCCGTTGTCAGAAGAAGCCTGTCTTGGTTTTGAATATGGCATGAGTGTCGAGAATCCCAATCACCTATCATCTGGGAGGCACAGTTTGGAGACTTCTTTAATGGAGCGCAGATTATCATCGACACATTCATCTCTGGAGGAGAAGGTAACATTAATCACGTGCAAAGTTCGTATTAATCACGTGCAAATATTCAATGAAAAACAGTCCGTTTTCTCTCGAAAGCTCTCGTGGGGGGGGTGGGGGGGGGGGGGGGGGGGGGGAAGGGTAGGTGCGAAGCACTGATCTTTTTGCGCCCGTATGTGCACTCTCTCCAGAAAGAAAAAGAGTGGGAGCTGTGACAACTACGAGCTCACTGTGGCGGGATAAAACTGGTAGCTGTAACAAATGCGACTCATTATGGCAAGGAAACGACTGGTAGCCATGATGAATGTTTTCCCGGAAAACGCTGAAGAAGGTGAAATTTTTTATCAAGAAGTGGCAAGTGGTAGGAAGACCAGATTTTCCGTCGATTTTGCCAGTCAAATCTGATAGGTTTTTTGCGTTTAACTCTGGCCCAATTCACGAGATCTCTTTCATTTGGGCACTTTTTTTAAATATTTCGTCCTTCTGCGTGAGTTACTTATGAAAGACATATTTCACGGTCATAAAAAGGGATGACGTCACAAATTGTACAATTAGTTAAAATACGATTTGCAAAATAGAATACACTCTCAAGATCAAATGAAATGATTTATTTATTAATAACTATTTATTCCCTACCCCTTTCAATGTTGTTAAGCTAAGTTGTCAGTGTGATTTTCGAATTCTCAAGACATTGATAAGGTGGAGAATGGGGGAGGAAAAAACAAGATTTGGAAAATGCCTTTTTTGGCCTTACTAGGGAAGAGTGTCTCAAGCCTTCCTGCAACTAGTTGTTGAAGGACCGTGGTCCCGTCACGGGTGGTATGGGGCGTTTCAGGTGTCATTGGGTTAAAAGGGTAGTACCAAGAGGAGTGTCCATATTTGGTCAAAACCGTGCTACAGTACCCAGTAAATACTTATTTACAAAATAATACTAAAACACAAAGAGAGAGAAATCAACCAATTCTTGAACGAGAAACAAATCATGATCTGTTGTAGCCCATTTTGAAAACGAAAATGTGAAAAAGGTTAGGCAAACTTTTTTCAAGCAGCAATTTACTCATATCCAGTCCGTCTATGACTAGAGACAGTCATTGACAGTTTTGATACACTAGGACACTGGTGATTTAGAGCAGTTAGTCGTAAAACCAAAACGAAAGTAATTACTCTGACCAATCACAGCAGTCGTAAACAATCCAATGAACCAATCAGAGCTCGAAGCAATTACATGTCGGCGGCGCCAAGCGCGGGAAAACGCGTGCGAGCAAGTCCCGAATTGTTTTGGTTTTACTTCTGATTGGTCGAGAAAGTGGCGCGAGATTTTTTAGCCAATCACAAAGCATAGCAATGCAAAACCAAAGCAATTGTGTAATTACTTTCGACACTCAATTGAAAACTGCTCTATCACAAAATTGGACCATTATTTAACTGCTTCTTTAAGTACCTTTTATTTGATTTCGTCTTTGCGCTTGACGTCCAACATGTAGAAGTTATTCAGCGTGAAGTTGGGTAATACGGCTGAGGTTTTTTACGAGACGAGTAAAAATGTCCAGCCGTATTACACAACTTTTCGCTGAATAAATTGTTTATTATACGTCGGTAATCTTCTCCCAAACCTAAGCTTTTGAAAATGTTTTTCCTAGCGCGCGGTGAGAAGAGTGTAATAATAAACACTTAATGACTGGTCCCGAGGGTAACAGTGAATTTTGTTTCCCGAGAATCTCGATGTTTCCCGAGACGAAGTCTAGGGAAATTTCGAGATTCGAGGGAAACAAAATTCACTGTTAACCGAGGGATCAGTCATTAAGTGATTTGTTATATAGCTTTCTTTGTCGTGGAAAAAACATAGTTTGAAAAACGCGCCGAGCACTGCACTCGAGGTAAACATCAATCGCGGCATCATAATCATGCCACCTTTTGTCACGGTCTGATCACGTGCGCTAGCGGGCAACAGTGCAATGTTACACTCTGACGTCATAATTGTTGCCCGTTTTTGCAAATGTTGCCCGCTAAGGAAAATTGGCGGGAAACAGTTCGTTTGTTAGATGTCATGTGACCATGAATCAACCAATCAACGCGCGCGTTGTATTGAGAAAAACTCCAGCTAAATAACGTGTCATAACGTGTCATATTTGCACTCGTTATGATGCGTATTTGCACTCTACTGAGAATGCTTTGTCGAATAATAATGGCGTTTACTGACAGATCTAATTAATGGCTAATTTACAGCAAAGTGGCTGATGCAAAGCGGTTTAGTGATGTTACTGCCTCACGGGTATGATGGAGCCGGACCAGAGCATTCCTCGTGCCGAGTGGAAAGATTTCTTCAGGTTTGCATCCTGGTTATTCACCAGTTCACTTTAAAAATAAATGTCGTATCAACTAGTCCAGATAACTGCCATATACCCATTGGCACCCCTGATGTCGGTAGTATATTTGTTAGTTACATCATTGGAGCTCCTGTTTAACGCTAGTAAACTCTGAATCTTCGCTTTGGTCACTTTCTGAAGTGACGTCATTAGACAACAATCCTCTAGCGCGCGGTCAACTTTGAAGGGCGTGGCTCAAACAGGAACTTTAAAGCGATTTCAGGGTGCAAACGGGTCAGAATGCGAAAAAAAAGATAATCGGACGGTTATCTAACTTCATATCAAATCCAGAGAAAAACCTGTGGGTCATATAGACACTTACAACATATAAAACATTTAACATTTACCCTAAACATTTAGTTTGTAGGTAGAGAAAGTTTCGACGGTGACTTTTATGTAACGGTTTTGAATCCTGTGGAAGCATCAGAATTGTTTTGCCCTTTCTTTGCAAGATCTCGAAATGGGGAAGGAGGCGACTGTTAATTCTAGGCATTGGTTTTGTCTTTGTTTTGCTTTAAAGCTGACGGACAGCAAGGAAGATGGGGTAGATGGAGACAGTGTTAACATGCATATAGTGAACCCTACTACGCCTGCGCAGTACTTCCACTTGCTACGACAACAGGTAAGAACATCAATCGAGGGACGATGGGGGTGTGGGTGGGGGTGAAAGACTCCTTGGAGGAGAGAGGAAGGGGGATAAGGAAGGTTATGGCAAATCTTATACCATCAAGAGCAGCATGCCAAGTACTAACCTGCGAGCAAGCTCTCGGGCCCGAGAGCTTGCTTGCAGGCTAGCCAAGCTCTGACTAATTTGTTCTTTCTCGCGGAGAGGTGAGCGGTGAATTGCCATGTTGTTCAGTGGGATATAACTTGGATTTTTCCCTCGTGAAACTTGAACTGCTATTTTGAAAAATACATTATAACCAGCACCAAACGTAGAAAAACGCGTGCGAACAAGCCATGGTTGGTTTTGGTTTGATTCTTGTTGGTAGAGAAAGTGGCGCAAGGTTTTTTAGCCAGTCTATAAGAGTGTAGCAAAGCAATATCAAAGCAAAATATTGCGAATCTCTTTAGACTCTGCCCTATTTTGCAATTGTTCATCATTCATCAGTCTCCTCCTAACTACTTTCTGTTTTTATATCTCACAGATGTTACGCAACTTCCGTAAGCCACTTATTGTCGTTGGACCCAAACTGCTGTTACGACTTCCGGTAAGTAAAAAGCAAGGAACATGATCAAGAGGATACCCTCTAAAAAAGACATCGTAAGATTTAAAGTGACAAACTGAAAGAGAAATGCCCAGGATAGAACAAAACAGAGACTGAGGGGCAAGGTATTCATTCTACAGTGGACACACTTTGTTATATCCTTCATGAAGTGATAGCTTATTCAACGCGGCCCTTTCATATATTTTCAAAGCAGTCTAATGTATTGACATTTCAATGTTTTTGGCGGTGCAGCTGTATTTATTGTCGAAACAGATATACCGTCCAAACCCAGTCGTCTTCTAATTTTCGCTATCTTTTGCTATTTTTACTAATTGTGTGCAGTGTGTGTGTGTTTATGTGTTTGTAATAGATGTCTACATTTGAATTGATACTACACAAGACTAGTGTCTAACTAGAAAACTGTATGGTTTACTTAGACGCTAGGCATTTCCTCACACGGTATTTATATTTAGTTATTCGTCTTTATGTCTTAGTAATTTTAGTTTAGCTCGCTAGATATATGTTTTATAAAAAAAATGCCATGGAAATGTGAAAAAATAAAGTATTGTAAAGTATTGAACGTCTCCATATGAGAAGCAAATAGCTAGGATGTAAATCGGAGGTCTTTTGAATCTTTGAACTGAACAAAAACAATTATATAAAAAATTTTGCTGTATTTCAAGAATTGTTTGAAATATAAATTCGGCCGCCATGTTGGTGAACGAAAGTGATACACCAAAATGGCCGTCCATGCAAAGTTCTCCAATTTTCAAAATATTCTTTTCCATACCTCGGTTATTAAAGATCGTCAGACTTCAAAAATTTTCCAAGTCGTTTCATTTGGCATTCTCTGTAACATCTTACCTCTGATGCTCTCAAAACCAGGAAAACAAACTGCTTACGTAGATGAAAACGATCAATCGCCGTTCCGAGGTTGCGCGGGAGATTTGGTCAAGTTACGTGTCGCAAAGCATCATAGGGCTGTTTTGGGGGATGCTTCTCTATAACTCGTCGCTTTTGAGGAGTCACAGTCCAAGGAAATATCGAAGGAAGTTGAGTTCTGCACATTCTTTCTCCCCCAGGGAAGTGATCTCCATAAATCCTAGTGTTTTGTGCATCCACCTTCAAATTTTCGTTGCGTATGAGTTTTTTATACAAACGCCTCGCTTTAGCATCACTCGGCAACGTGTAATACTTTATATCTGGCGAGTTCCTCCAGTTATTTGTGCATCCTGGCACACAACAGTTAAATTTACCCATTTTACAACAACCAAAGCACAAAGCTACGAGAGCTACGTTCCCAAAACAGCGCTATGATGCTTTGCGACACGTCACTTGACCCAATCTCCTGCGCAACCTCGGAGCGGCGAATAAAAAGGACGTTTGTTGTTTATCTTCCCTCTCCCCAGGCTGCTGTGTCATCCCTTCAGGAGATGACCCCTGGGACCCATTTTAAACCAGTGCTTGGAGATAACACTGTTAATAGTGCGTCGGTGAGCCGTGTGGTGTTTTGCTCCGGTAAACATTACTACGCTTTGGTCAAGCAAAGAGAAGCGACCAACAGCTTGGACACAGCCATTATAAGGCTAGAGGTAAGCGGCTGCTTTTAGTATTGAGGTTAAACCTTTCTTTCTTTTTATATAGCGCACTTTTTATGTGAATATACTCAAATGCGCTTTACAACACTGTTCAGGAGACTTTGCCAGACTGCTAATGCAGTTTACAATTAATGTCGAATGTGACACAGAGGCCCCCATAACTTAAACAAAGCAGACCACAGACACCGGGGACTACGTCCCTTACTGTTTGCGAAGAGTGCTATGGGATCTTTAACGTCCCCTACAGAAAGGACAACTGACAAATGTAGGAGACAAGGCCAACGGCTAAATGTCACCGCCCAATGACACGATTATCTGAACTGAGGCACATGTTGATCACACAGCTAGCATGATCTTACCAGTTATTTATTAGAACTAGATGAAATCCTGAAGTATTGAGTATTGTTTAATATAAAAGCTATTAAACAATAATTTCCTATGGCGTAATGTTGTTTATCATGCTCTATAAGTTGGTTCCTACCGTTTAATTTGTGTTGAACCGTAGATGGCAACAACAATAACACTGAGCAATCGTTATTTTATCCCAGAGCCTACAATGAGTATTTACAATTTTAAATAAGAAAAATAATAGGAGTACTGACTACCCGAAACAGCCTTGAAGTTAAAAATGCCAGGCAGCCAGATGAAGTGTTGTTATTTTTGTTTGCGCACAGCTATAGTGAATTTAAGCATTTTAAATATCATATTTGTATGTTTTCTTTTCAGTCTTTATGCCCGTTTCCTGTGGAAATGATTCGTCACGAACTTCACAAGTTTCCTGGGGCAAAAGGTAGTCTTCTAAACATCCGTCTTAAAGTTTGCTTAGCTATCAAACTTTTAGTTGCAACCGTTTCGTTTAACAGGCAATAGTAAACTGTTATCTTTTATTTAGCGCAACCTCTTGCCCAGAGAATTATTTCTCTTTCGGTCTCTCTCTCTCTCGCTCCAGGAAACAGAGGGACTGGGCTTTGCGTTTCTTCATAGAACTCGGCCTTGACGTGTTAAAGTTTTCAAGTATGCCCGCGCTTTACATCGGTTACATGTTTTGTTTTTTTCGCGCTTGGCGCTGGATGCATGTTTTCCTGCCCCACTTGCCGCTGGTTGCAAGATTTTTTTCCGCGCTTTACACCGATTACGAGTTTTCCCGCGCTTGGCACCGATTGCGAGTTTTCCCGCGCTTGGCCCCTGTTGTATGCTTGTGGCTCGAGTTCTGATTAGTTCATTGCGTTACTGGGGTTGTTCGTTATTTGAAATATCATCACGATGCGAGATGTTAAATTGTTTTGTTTGGTTGGTTTTTCTTTTTATCTTGGTCATTGCTAATCACATTCTTGAATTACAATACCGTAAAATGCCGTCTATAAACGCTGGGCCCGGCTTATACAACTTCGTAAGGTCTTTTTGGCTGGCAAGCAAAGCATTGTGATAAAGAACCGCTGTTTTAGTTAATTTAAAGTAAACGTTTTGTAAAGAACTGTAGGAGCTGTGGTTGGTATTTATAGGAGGGGGTAAAATGGGAACAAGTAGCCGGTTACGGCTTCACAAGTGGGCCGTTTGGGCTTGTTATTTGTGAAAGTTGTACTTCGTATAAGAACAGTAGCAATTTGTCTAAAGCAAACACGATAATGTTAGAGAAGTCCGATGTGGCCAACAATTATTCTTTGAACAAAACAAAATATAAAGGACCAAGGATGCGACTTTGGAAGATTTCTATATTTTGTCTTTGGCTGAAAATTTAACCTTGAATTTATCCTTGAATTTCAGAATTTATTTGGAGTCAAGAAGAACAAAGAAATATGGGAGCTTGGAGTTTCGTCTCGCCGCGATTTGAGAACGTTCTTGGAATAAAGGTAATTAGTTTATATATAGTTGTGTCGACAATACTGACGAGAAATATTTTTAGCTAATCACGAACGTTTTTTTTTTCTTCAGCTCAAATATGTTGGTCGCAAAGTTTTGGCAGTACCCGCAGTAGGTATTGGGAAGTTACACAACGAGGAAGTGAACACGATTTTGAGCGACACCTTTCCAAATAAGGCAAGTTGACAGCACGTGATCAAGTAGGACGCAGCTGTCATCTTGCTCTACAAAAGCCTATCAGTGCTTGCTTCTAATGAGCCGAGATCCTCGAAAACTCCGTGGCCTGCGGCTTCGATTTTGGGGTTTTTAAATGATAGTAATTTAATAACCTGGGGTGATAAGTTCCAATAACGGACACTTTCGGGCCACGGTTTGTCGTCCATAAAAGAGAAATTCCGTAAAAGTGGGAGTTATTTTCAGTTATACAGTGGAGCCCGGTTAATACGGACACTGAAGGGACACGCCAAAGTTTCCGTATTATCCGGATGTCCGTATTAAGCGGGCTCCTAGAAAAAAACGTCAGGGACACTTGTTTTATCGCCACAAAGACTAAATCATACAATTTTAAGTAATGTCTAAATAACTGTAACTAAGTCCCAACTGAAGAAATCCCACACTTATTCAAATACACAGTGGTCAAAATTAAATTTCTCTTGATCCTAACGTAACAAGATTATCATTTACATGTGTAATAGTCAGTGACTTTGGTCTGTACTCCCATTGTAGAAAGCTTTTATCTTCTAACAGGGTACAAATAACACATAATCGTGACAAATGAAGTTATAAAGTTTTACAATGCACAGATAACCAGTGTCCGTAATGTGAGGTTACCTTTGTATAAGAGTGTTTCACTCGGGTCACAGAAAAGTGTCCGTTGTCCGTATTAAGCGCTAATTTAAGAGAAAATATGTGAACGTTTCGTCGGGACATGCAAAACTGTCCGTATTAAGTGCCGGGGTGTCCATAAAGCGGGGTTCCACTGTATTCCTAGGTTATTCGCCAGGACCTGTCTCCTGAGGCAGTATCCGTTCCCAGAAATCCGTTTTGTGAGTGTGGCTCACATTAATTTTTACCCATAAGAGATACCACTTCTTTCTGAAAAGTTGTTCCTGTGCTCAGCATCAAATTTCTCCTTATAATACCAATTCCTTATCAATCAAAAAGGTCATTAGAATTCAGGACATGATCACACAAGATGAATTCTCTTGATATACAAACAATTTCTCCCCACTTCTTTTATAGGAAATGTATGGGGACAAGAAATGAGTATTTAAATTTTGATATTAGGGCTTAAAGGGTTAATGCCCTAAAAGGAAATAGAATAACTCAGACAGTGTTTGTTTTCTTTCGATTCAAACACCCTTAGTGGTACCAAACCACGAATTTTAACCCCTAAAAGGTACGACCATCACCCCCATCACTTCTATATGGGAGTACCCCCGCCCGCCTCCCTCCCCTCCCCTCCCCCCCCCCCCCCCCCCCCCCCCGCCCGATTTTCCGTTATAGCGAGATGTCCGCAATGGACTTATTGGAGTCTTCTTTCCTGGTATCGTTGTGAGGCGAAGGAAAGCGGCATACGAAGAAAAAAAAATATTAAGAAATTTAGATCGAAGTACGATAGAGTTATGAGATCGAATTTTCCAACCCAATGCGCGTGCTTTAGATTATCACGTGTAGCATTCGAATTCCCGCACCCAGAGCTCTACGGTTTTTATACTCGTTTCAACTGCTAGCCAACCGAAACGAGGGCTCTGGGGACGAGGATGCACGTTTATGTTAACAGTCGTTTCCATATCTCAAACTGATTTTTCTCTTTCCCTTAAAATTCCACACTTTAGAGTACAAGAAGGGAAAAGGTCAGAATAGTGTATTCCTCGAAACCTGAATCGTTCGCTTCATAACTAATACCCGGCCATATCCACTACACCAACGAGGGCTAGCTGACGGGAACTGTAATGTTTTATAGAGTTGCCCTCTATAATAATAATAATTTATTAATTTATAGTGCGCTTTTTAACATGTAATGATCAAAAGCGCATAACAACGATAATTAAACTAATCTATTTAAGTATTAAATATAAACAATAAAATTCAAAAATAATAATTACATTACATCATATATATCTAAGAAATATTATAGCTGATTTAAAAAGATGAGTTTCTCATAACAAGAAATGAAAGCTTACCGTTTTCAAATCAGTGCTAAGCCCTAAACACTTAACGGGTTGCTAGAATATTTTGTTTTATTATTTGAAAATAAATCGTTGTTGTTGTTGTTGTTGTTGAAAATCAATGATCAACCCCAAAACGCTATTTGTTACTTAACCAGAGCTCTATTCTCTCAGTTCTGTGCCTAAAAAATGGGGTTCTGTTCTCGTATACATCAGGGCCCGGTTGTTCAAAAAGTGGATAGCGCTATCCACCGGATAAATCGCTATCCAGCGGATAAAGCCGGGTGTGCAAAACCAATTAAGTTATCCACTGGATAGTGATTTATCCGGTGGATAGCGCTATCCACCTTTTGAACAACCGGGGCCAGTAGTATAACGATAAAGAAAACTACATCGTCTAAACCTCATAAGGTGTCCTACGTCAGTTGAGATATGGAAAGTAGTGTTAATCGCATGTGTAGCATGGTCAAAAACAAGGAAGAGAGAGAGGCTGGGAGACGTTTCGAAAGTCGTACTCAATCTTGCACTCCGCCTTTCCTCCGCTTTCCACAATCTAAATGGCTATAAAAGGCTGAAAAGATTTTACAACTGACTATAAAATCATATACCTTATTCCAAAATGGCGGCAATTTATTATTCTTTTATATGCATGTTAATTAGCCCTCTTGGCTTCATTTTCGCTTGGAAATTCTTTTGTATTTTGCACATGCTAACGAAGCCATAAGGGTTAATTTACATGGATATAACAAAATAATAACATGGCCGCCATTTTGGAATAAGTTGGAAACAAGAATCATAAAAACGTACTTCTTTAAAAGACACAAAAAAATAATTGATTTCATGCTCCTGTAGACTAATGTTTTAACGTTAGTCTAAGTAACATGAAATCAATTATTTTTTTAATGTTTATAGCGGGGATAAATTTTAATATATTTTGAGGTAAATAATTATAGCTTTCTAAGCCTGTAAAATAACCTGGAACAAGAATTAATAAAATGTCATGGACACTGTGCATTGAGCAAACATTTTACATTTTTTTAAATTATTGTTCTGATCTCTGTCCTCCGGGCACTCGGCACTAAATTAAAGATTAGGACTGGGCACCAAAAACAAAACAAGATGGCCGCCCGCAGTTCCACTAAAGTGCGGGGCACGGTTGTTCGAAAGCCGATTAACGCTAATCCAGAATTAAAAGTTAACCGAGGATTTTATTTCTCTTGTTAAAATGTTTTCAAAAGCTTATTTAAGCTTAAGTGAAGACAAGTCGGAGTCGAAACTGTAGGTCAGAAAAACTTTGGAAAAATCTTCATTGCAATTGATCAGTTGTTTAACTGGATTCAAAATTGACGCTTATCCTGGGTTAGCTTAATCGCGCTTTGAACAACCCGGCCCGGGATTGCAGAAAACTAGTTTAATGTGATGGAAATCATATTTCTTTCTCGTTGAATAACAATGCATTCCATTGTATCATGTTTCAATCTAAAAACAAACTGAATAGATGGTTTTCACTCACGTGACCTTCTGTCCTGTGAGACTCAAATGACAAAGGCCATGGCGGCCATGTTGGTGCACATAACAAAAGAAGTTCATTAAAATTCTTTTGTAGGTGTGCACCAACATTGCCGCCGTGACGTAACGTGAAAACCACCTATTAATTGTCTGCAACCTGCACCTCACTCCATTAAACTCCAACATGGCCGCCGTACATGCGTTCTGTAGATAGATTTAGCATCGCGTTCGAGTGAAATGTAAACGGCAAAATAACGTGATCACCATTTTTCCAACTCGTGAATGCGCAAAACGTTGAACGAGTTAAGGCTCGGACACAGTGCAACTTCCCTTGCAACGTTGCGCACAACAGTTGCAGAAGTAGAATCGAGTTCTAAAACCGTGGTCACAATTTTTGGGGACACTTCAGTTTTTTATATCCTTTTCTTTGCACAAACTAAAAATGAGCGATAATAAATACTCACCCAAACCATCTTTCAACGTCCCCTACCCCCCCCCCCCCCCCCCCCCCCCCCCCCCCCCCCCCAAACAACGTTGAAGTCCATAAAGTGTAGAAGATCTGTGAGACATGTTTGACTCCTGACACCCGGGGCGGGGGGCGGGGGGCGGGGGGCGGGGGGCGGGGGGCGGGGGGCGGGGGGCGGGGGGCGGGGGGCGGGGGGCGGGGGGCGGGGGGCGGGGGGCGGGGGGCGGGGGGCGGGGGGGCGGGGGGCGGGGGGGCGGGGGGCGGGGGGCGGGGGAGGGGATATATTTTATTTATGTTTTAATAGGAAAAAATGAAAAGTGTCCCAAACATATTGGCCACGGTTGTAGTTTTGCGACGTTACGCGCAACAAATTGCATCGTGTGACACACCCAAAAAATCTTGTTGCAAGTGTGTCCGGGCTGTCGTGTAGTGTTAATTACTCCCAATCCCAAAGGTGTTATGCAATAGACATTTCATATGAAACTAATTACTATGCATCACAAAATACAGAGGACGTGCTTGAGTTGTATTCAGTTCTTCTTGTTGGGTGTAATTAAGTCGGTTTTAAGAAATTGAAAGGCTGCGTTTCGCTAAAGTACACAACAACTGGCGACGAGGATGACTCAACCCGAGGGAAATGCTGCTCCTTCAACTGCAGGGCAGAACGTCGTGGTAAATATTGCGTTCTTTGGGCGAATTGAAGAATTCACGTCGGGCAGCGACTGGAAACATTATGTGGAACGACTCGAGATGTTCTTCGAACTAAATGTGTCCCGAGTATACTTACCTTGATGGGTAGTAAGATATATGCTCTACTTAGGTCCATTTCAACGCCAAGAAAACCGAAGGAATTTTAACCTTTACGCAAATCGTGGATTCGCTGACGCGGCACCTGGACCCAAAGCCGATAATAATTGCGGAGCGCTACAAGTTCCATAAAGCCGAACAAGAGGAGTTGGAATCCGTACGACAGTTTATTGCTAGACTTCAAAAGTTAGGTGAGACTTGTGAGTTCGGAGTTAATCGCGAGGAAGCTATTCGTGACCGGTTTGTATGTAATTTGAGGGATCGCTCAAATCAACGCAAGTTGCTGGCTGAAGCGACGCTGACTTTGCAGATTGTTTGCTTGTGCAGCCAAATTAACGGAGAAGGAAACCTCAGTTGTCCATGGTGATTCTCGCGTTAACAAAGTGGAAGTTACGTTTCCAGAATGTTTCAGATGTGGTAAAACGAACCACACACCGGATAGCTGTTTTCATCAGAAATCACGATGTCACCAATGCCAGAAGATTGGACACATCCGAAAACCGCCAGCCAACGGGGCAGGAAATCAAAAGAACACGAAGAAACCAAGTGAAATAGGCTTCAAGTAGGAAAATATAAGGTAATACCTCCCTCCCCCCCCCCCCCCCCCCCCCCCCCCTTTTAAAGGAGTGAATTTAGTTATTGCCCCCCACCCCCGCCCGCCTTTTTACGGCGAGAAGCTTTTACCTATATTGCGATATCTGTGACATTGAGTGTTTGGCGCAAACTTGCAGATAAGAGAATTCAGAGACTTTTATGAGGGTCTCGATGGGGTTAACCGTTAGCCGTAAAACGGCCCAAAAGTTAGTCGTCAGGCGTAAAAGTTCTAACAGGAAAAAAATCTAGCCACGATTTGTCATTTGCCATTTCTTGTTATGTGAGTTTGTGTCAATAGGAATTAATTTTTAACTTTTTAAAATAAAAATTAATTTTTAACTTTTCAAAACAATGTAAATTAATTTTTAAGATTTCTGTAAAACCGTAACAAGAAGAAATCAACCGTTAGCCGTAAAAAGGCCAAAATTTTAACCGTTAACCGTAATAGCCACCACCGCATTGAGACCTCCTTTATGCTCAAGGTACTTTTGTACGTGAAAAGAAGTTGATAATTTTTATTCTCTATTCAAACTGGCCTGAATGAAGAGTAAATTGCTCATTTCTGCGCAGAGTTTGTGAAGTGTGATTATTTCGTAATCGAAACCGGATATTTAAAACTGTCAAATTTATCTACAAGGGATATAATTTTCTTTACCGCAAATAGCTCTCAGTTATCGATTTTTTTTTCCCGCTAAAATGATTTACACACCTGTAAGAGACGAAATTTCAGTCGCTTTTATCTCGCCCAAATCAGGTTGCCCCAAACTAAAACTTCGCAAACAGCGTAATTTCGTGTCCAGTTTATTTCAAGCTAGTAAAAAATTGCAGGATTCTGAGATCATATTAGCCTCCACAACCTTCCAGCTCCCTACCCTGGATCCCCCTGGATCCAGAGGTCCGTTCTCTAAATATCATCAGTGGAATTAACCGCATAAACGGTTTCATTCACTAAAAAAAAACCTCTGGCACCCAGGGTACCAGCTCCCAAGACATTTCCAATGTTGTACTACTCCCTTCAAGAAACGCTTGAAGATAAATAGTAAGTACAGCATATCGGGCAAAAAATCGCCCAGTGGCTTGGCCACTTTCTTCTTTTATAATTGTAAAGCTGAATGTTTCAGTGAAAATATATATTATATAGAACCTTTTATATTCACGCGTTTGCTCATATGAACCTTTAATTCACGTTTGTGGTCTGCCGTTTGCCCTTTTAAGACGAATAACTGTTTTCACGTCTATTAAGAACGTGGGTATTTATTTTAGTATTTTGAACCGTTAAGCCACATAAAAAAACACCATTTTTTAAGCTTTAAGCTGTTTCATTTGTATTCTATGTAAAAAAAAAAAGAATTGGTATAATGTAAACTTGCACGAAAATAGAGTGAAAAGTAAAAAGAAGCGAAATGATGATATAAAAAATATTACGATAAAATGCCTGACGGATTTTCTCACGAAAAAGGTCACTGACATTCTCGTCCCCTGAGCCGCTTGGCTCTCTTAACCATCGGAGCCTGAGCACATGTCCACTTGATCTTCGTGCTCAGGCTCCGATGGTTAAGAGGGCCAAGCGGCTCTGGGGGCGAGAATGATTTCATAACAGACTGCCGTTGCTTAATCCCTCTAATGTCACGACGCCATATTGTGAAATATCATAGCAATTCACGTGCGTGGACGTCGTATTTTAATGAACAAAAGAAAGTTCCAAAGTTTTGCTTCCTCTCGGAGAACGAAGCAACACTTTTAGGCGGTCAAATAGGCAAGCATCTGTCTCTCGCCGCTGAACCCAATTCTTCCATGCTGGGCGGCCACGTTATCAATGACCAACAAATCGCCACATTTCCACTTGAAACCAACAGCGCATGCCCATGAATGTGCCCGTATATGCTGAATCACTTCCGGTTCAATCTCGCTTCCGTCGCCATAGTAACTGTGGTAGGGAAATTTACCATCCAGGATGTCGGTGTCTTTAAAAGTTGGCATTGCCTCGACGCAGGAATTGTGGTGTCCCGTGACTAGGTTGTACCAGTATTTCTCTCCGCTCACCGGATGGGTTATAAAGGCAGGTCTGGTTAGCCATAAATACAAATCTCCGTTTGGATCCCACCTGACTTCGTTGCCTTGTGTTTTGGCTAGCTCCTCTACTTCCTAGAAGCGTAAGGAAAAGAAGTCGGAATCGTAGAAACCAAGGATCGACCAATCGCGATCATTTTATATTCTACCACAGGGTAAAACATTATCTGTTTGCATGGTGTGCCTGTGATTTTGTCACAATGCGTATTCCAAAGAATTGGGGTGAAAGTAGAGATTTTAACAATGACAAAAAAGACGATATGATTGGTAGAATGGAACAACAGAAGACGTTAGGCACTAAAGCGTGGTTGAGTTGATAAGAGAAAGATTTCAACTAGTTATGCTATTCTGCTATTAGTCTTATGTTGGCTTTTTGCAATAAATTTGACTTGAAAATCATTAGCTAGCATTAGCACCTTTGAATAAATGTTCAGACGAGAAGAGATATGTCCAGAAATAGAGTACCGAAGTGATGACGTCACAAAAACTAAATTTGTGAAATTATGGGATTTGATTAGATATTCGGAAAGGGCATGACGAAAAATGCCCGCTTGCCAAAAATCAGCATCTCATTGCAATTTGTGGGTGAGATATTGGCACCGTTACCCACAAATTGCAATGAGATGCTGATTTTTGGCAAGCGGGCATTTTTCGTCATGCCCTTTCCGAATATCTAATCAAATCCCATAATTTCACAAGTGCGACGTCACACTTCGGTACTCTATGCAGGCAATTGCGAAAATGGCAAATTTGACGGAATTTAGTCAATCCACTTGGCGAAAACGACGAATTTGGCGAAAATGACGAAATTTCGCCAAGATTTTTGACGAACTTGCATAGCAGGGTGACATCTATTGAAATCATTTGCATAATTTTGGCTGATTTGACGAATTTGACAAAATTTCGTAGTTGCCTGCATTTCTGGACATAAATGGACGAGAAAACCCCTCACGGATCTTTAGCATAACTACTTCTTTCTTTACAAAACTGCATTTACAGTAAAAAAAAAAACATTACCTTTCTGTTCTCCGTCATGAAACTATTTTGCCATGTTATGTAGTTCCTGTGGGGTTTGTGAGGCATATACCTTTCATATCTGATGTTTTTCTCTGCTAACTTCCGCACAATATCAGGATCCAGGCGGGATTGAAGCTCACTGTTTTTCATCAGTGGCGTTTCACCACCGCAACCGTCAGCAGGCTCTTTCACACAGAATAGAAACACCTAAGGAAAATATAGGCGAATATTTGTTTAGAATTGATGCCTCATCATAATTTGGCTCATTCTCTGGTCGAGCTACCTAGAATCAACTCCCATAGACCCGCTTCTGCAGGCTATAGGGAAAGGAAGTTTTCACCACGTGGATCGAAGGGAGCAACGTTCCTTTTTCCATCGCGCTCCAGGCGTGCTCCTGTATCGCCCTTTCCCCTCTCCTTTCCAGCGCCTGACACGAAAGCTATTTCCGTGCTAGCCTGTTCCATGCGTTGTGAGGTCGGGGATGGCGCCTGTCTCCTTCTGTCCGTCCCTCCCTCCATCGCCTGCCTCCCTCCGTCATCACTTGCAATATTTTTCTTGGCGGTCCGCCTATCCTTCGCTACTTACTATCTGAACGCCTGGAACATGCAATTTCCGTGCTTACCTTGGATGGGAAGTTATCACTGTAAGCCAATTCATTGTGCAATTCTATTGTATAGTCCTTGGGTCTTTCACTAGCAGTGTAAGTCCCGACATCTTTGTCTACTTGGGAGCGATGCCCAATACCTCCATAAGCCGCGCCCTTTTCCGGAATCGCACGAGCAATGATGGAAAAGTCCTCCGCTGTCGTAGCTGGAAGACCACGGAATAATATCGCAGGGCTATGAGAGAAATTTTCCTCCACGAATTCCATGCATTTTAAAGTGAGTACCGCGAGTGAGGAGTGGTTCGGATTTTTGACACCAAGTGGGAATGAATCTCTTGGCTCTGCAAGGAACTCTGGGAAATCAGAACCCGAAGAGCCTGGAAGAAACTGCCTGTCTCGCAGCCTCGACTTGAATTTCGTCACCAGTTCCTCTCTTGGTAGCGGCTCAAAGATTGAGGCTGAGCTTGATGAAGAAAGTCGAAGAGTTATCGCTTTGTTAGGTCTTACAAGACGATGCGAAAGTCTCCACGATGCTGTCAGTACACGAGTAGTCATGACCTGTGGTGATCAAAAGACAAAAACAGTGAATGAATGAATGAATGAATGAATGAATGAATGAATGAATGAATGAGTGAGTGAGTGAATGAATGAATGAATGAATGAATGAGTGAGTGAGTGAGTGAGTGAATGAATGAATGAATGAATGAATGAATGAATGAATGAAGAGTTGTGACAGCGTACCGAACGAGATCGGAGAGAGGATTGGTGTATCACCCGGAGAAGGAAATGGAGATAGACTGCAAAACAGTCGTATTTTTGCGTTGGTCCTACGAATGTGTGCGGTCTTTAAAAGGACTGGAACGTGTGTGAATACGGAGAATGGGACTGGGGAGGGACGCTGTTTTCTCGCCTCACAGGCCCGTACGCCTTTGCGAGCGAGCAGCGAAAAAAAAATCTCGACTGTTTTGCAGTCTAAAATGGAGATGGATTGGACGCACTGAGGAAATCGGCCACTAATTGAACATTTCCCACCTGTCCTTTGAGTAGAAATCTCAAGGGGGGACCAATGTGGAGACCCTATACTCCGGGCGGAGCGAAGACGAATAAGTAAAGAAAGTCTTGAGGATTTGAATAAGGTATCGTAGCTAGAGCCGCTCGCTTACGAGAACTTTCAATGATAGAGTCTAACTGAGAATTTCGGTCAAGATGGTCATTCAGGGGAGCTAGTCGCGCGCTTACGAGGGTGTTCCCAAGAAGGGCTTCAACTATACCTTGAGACTATCTTGAAAATGGTGGTCGCAACTAGAGCTCGGTAGTGGCAGCTGACGAATTCCTTCTGGTGAGTGACCACCCAATGAAAAGAAGCAGTCGCTTGAAACGTGCCAAAGAAGTTATGTCCCCAGGGAAAAGGCGCCAACGCGTTGAACACGCTCGGCTATTTCGGCCAAAACATACCAATGAAAATTATTGATTTGCACATGACGTCATAAAAGTTCAAAAATCTAAACTTTTTCATCCTAGAAAAATGTTTCTAACATGGTATGTGGATAGCAGTGTTGCAAATCTTCACAAAAAGTTTCAGGTTTAACGATGTTTTGCTTCCGATTTATAAAGGCTTTAAATCTGTCACGCAATTCGTCACGCTATGTCGGGTAAGCCGCGAAAATAAACAAAATTGAACCGTTATTTTTCCATTATAAGCCGATTTAAAGGGGCAGTATCACGAGGTTCCACGCGCGGCACTGTTCACTATTCTTGCACCGGAATTTTGGACATATCACTGTTAAAAGTGATTTTTTTTTTCTTCCGGCTATCAAAACGGATTTTTTGATTCAACAAATGCCTCCACTTCTCGACGGCCTTTTTGAATTTGCGGAATCAAACTTGAAAACGTGGGCCGACGTTTTCAAGTTTCGACCTCGTGATACTGCCCCTTTAATGGGACTTATAGTGAATCCAATCTTTTGTGATGAGTTTATTTTTAAATGCCGAATGGAGTATCGTGCCGAAAAGAGCGCGACGCATAAATTGACTTATCGGTGCAACAACAACAACTTTATTGCGTCGACGAAGGAGACGCTTCCTAATCTTGTCGGCTAGGCGGAACGAATCGAGAAAAGTGTCGGTACCAAATCTGCGCCATCTTGAAACGTCACAACAGTATCCAGCATTCTTAGCGCGTCGTCTAGGCTAAGCGGAACGAATCGAGAAAAGTGTCGGTACCAAATCGGCGCCATCTTGAAACGTCACAATAGTATCCAGCATTCCCAGCGCGTGGAAATCAGGCATCATCCTGGGGAGCTGGGGTTCCGAAATGTGACATGTGAATAATCTATTTGTCTTGATTTAGTTCCGGATATTTTCCCGATTTTGGAATCGTACGGCTCAATATTTCAATGCCTGGTAAAAGTACGCAGTGGAAAAATTGGACGAAGGTTCTTCTCCGGACCAAGTAAGTTGTTGGGTCTCTTTGGAATCAAGCAAGAAGTTACAGATTTTCCTCGCTACCGTTCTGGTATGTTTTGAATGTTCTATCTTGATTTTGCTGTGTTCTCTGCCTGATTTGGGAAGCTTTCATCTATATACCGACGTCGTTCTTCGCGATGTTCTACGGTACGGTGCAATTCGCTTATGTCTTGTAGCAATAATTCACTGACCGGCCGCGCCAGGCGAACGCAGATTAACTTTAATACAGTGCTCGAAATTGCGCCTGTATCGGGCGCATTTGCGACTAAAGATTTCGCAATTTTGTGACTAAAATTTGTCTAGCTAATAAAGGAATTATATTCAACAGTCTTGTGTCTTACTTGCAACTGGTAGTTGTAATTTTATCCGAAAAATCCTGCGAAATTCACGTTGAATGTTGTGTGACTTAATCGTCGGTGTCCAAGAAGTTTATCACGAGAGCACTTTTTCAGGCTTTTCTCAGAAATTTCTCATTTCCGGTTCCGGTATTAGTACATGTACTGAGGAGTATGATTTCAGAATCGGAGAAATAACCGAAATGAAATCAAGACAAATATACCATTTATATGTCGTAAAAATCTGAGACCTTTCGGAGTACACAGCACGGCAGGATTTTGCCCGATCCCACGGCGATATCGTGAATTTGTTTGATGTCGGCCCGACGTTTATCTCGCGACAAATCCCTTTTAAAGGGATAGTATCACGAGGTCGAAACTTGAAAACGTCGGCCCACTTTTCAAGTTTGATTCCGCAAATTCAAAAAGGCCGTCGAGAAGTGGAGGTATTTGTTGAATCAAAAAATCCGTTTTGATAGCCAGAAGAAAGAAAAAAATCACTTTTAACAGTGATATGTCCAAAATTCCGGTGCAAGAATAGTGAACAGTGCCGCGCGTGGAACCTCGTGATACTATCCCTTTAAACAGTGGCTGAATTAATTCATGAAACTAAGGTACTAGGTCAAGACGAGGTGCCACGGGATAAGGAGACGCACTATAATCCATGATTACTACTAGTTTGTATTCTATAGTCTATAGAGTACTGAAGTGTGACGTCACACTTGTGAAATTAAGGGATTTGATTAGATGTTCGGAAAGGGCATGACGAAAAATGCCCGCTTGCCAAAAATCAGCATCTTATTGCAATTTAGGGGTGAGGTATTGGCACCGTTATGCTCTGATGACTCCATACAAACCTTTCTAATTTTTGCCTTAGTTCGTTACGTAATGAATAGAGAATGAGGCAAATTATGATGAGGCATCAATTCTAAACAAATATTCGCCTATATTTTCCTTAGGTGTTTCTATTCTGTGTGAAAGAGCCTGCTGACGGTTGCGGTGGTGAAACGCCACTGATGAAAAACAGTGAGCTTCAATCCCGCCTGAATCCTGATATTGTGCGGAAGTTAGCAGAGAAAAACATCAGATATGAAAGGTATATGCCTCACAAACCCCACAGGAACTACATAACATGGCAAAATAGTTTCATGACGGAGAACAGAAAGGTAATGTTTTTTTTTTACTGTAAATGCAGTTTTGTAATGAAAGAAGTAGTTATGCTAAAGATCCGTGAGGGGTTTTCTCGTCCATTTATGTCCAGAAATGCAGGCAACTACGAAATTTTGTCAAATTCGTCAAATCAGCCAAAATTATGCAAATGATTTCAATAGATGTCACCCTGCTATGCAAGTTCGTCAAAAATCTTGGCGAAATTTCGTCATTTTCGCCAAATTCGTCGTTTTCGCCAAGTGGATTGACTAAATTCCGTCAAATTTGCTATTTTCGCAATTGCCTGCATAGAGTACCGAAGTGTGACGTCACACTTGTGAAATTATGGGATTTGATTAGATGTTCGGAAAGGGCATGACGAAAAAATGCCCGCTTGCCAAAAATCAGCACCTTATTGCAATTTAGGGGTGAGATATTGGCACCGTTATGCTCTGATGACTCCATACAAACCTTTCTAATTTTTGCCTTGGTTCATTACGTAATGAACCAAGGCAAAAATTAGAACGGTTTGTATGGAGTCATCAGAGCATAACGGTGCCAATATCTCACCCCTAAATTGCAATAAGATGCTGATTTTTGGCAAGCGGGCATTTTTCGTCATGCCCTTTCCGAATATCTAATCAAATCCCATAATTTCACAAATTTAGTTTTTGTGACTTCATCACTTCGGTACTCTATTAACATAAATTTACAATAAGTTTTTTTAAGTCCTAGTTTTGTTTTGATTCAGATCAAAATAGTTAATTATTAGTTAGATCGATAATATCATCAGCTTGCTAGTCTTGTGTTTCATTCCCTCGTGGTCCGGTTCGCGTTACTCTCGCAACCCACCAGCCCTCCCTCCCAGGGGCTTTAAACGTGTCTCCCAATTGATTGATGTGTGTAAATAATTTGTCAGCAGGAAGGTATTTAGTTCCCGTCCCCCTCTCCCGCCCCCTTCCCGCCCCCTTCCCGCTTCCTTTGACTCGTCCCAACTCCCTACGTTTTGGGAATCCAAGATGGCGGACGAGCTGACAAACGAATTCAAAAGAGCATTCGAATTCGCTGGCCATAAAACGCCTGCACTGCAGCCTATTTCCTTCGATTCCAGTCGCCATCTTGCTCGCCGCGACATCAAGTTTACAAAGTCCGGAGCAATCATTCGCAACACAAAGAGGGTCTCCTTCTGATACCGCTTCCCAGCATTTCCGGCTCCGCTCTCTGTCTCGTGTCTGCTTTGCTGCATTTCATCGCACTAGTTCCGGCTCCATTATCAGCGCCTCTGTTCTGCCTCCCCACACCATCCGGTGTTCGTCCTCTGACTTTCTCCATCTTCAGTGCCTCTCTCGAGCGCCTTATCTCGGCTAGCTACAGGACTGGATCCTCAGCATTTCTCCCCTCACAGCTTCCGTCGCGGTGGTGCTACTTTCCCTGGTACTTTCGCCTATCAGTCGGTCGTCCCAGAACATTTGATTAAATTGCACGGCGACTGGCGCTCAGACGCTTTCGCGCATACCTGTCGACTTTGCCTCTAGCCACGTGCTCCAAGTCGCTGACATCATGGCGACCGGACTTTATCCGAACTGTGATTGAACTATGCCTCCCATTTGAACTATTCGTTTCAATTTTTATGTCCAGTACCGCATGTAACCTTGTTACGAAAGTTCATCTATTGGTTTTCTTTCCCCCTTTTTTTTTAACTTCATTTTACATTTTAATTTTTTGTTGTATATATATCCTAATCACACGTTTGGGCATTTTTGGGGCTTCAATATTTAATTAAACAAGTATTTTTGTGCCCAAACGTGTCTCCCCTTTGATTGATGTGTGTAAATAATTGTTTTGTTTTGATTCAGATCAAAATAGTTAATTATCAGCTGGATCGATTATTTCATCAGCTTGCAATTGCTAATGTCGTGTTTCATTCCCTCGTGGTCCGGTAAGGGTATAAAGCCGAAAAATATGACAGAATATGTCACTTGTTTTAAAATTGGTACCTCTTAGGGGTAAAAATTCATTTGAGCCACGCCCATCAAACAAGATTCTGGTACCTTTTTGAGTGTTTTTTTTTTTCAATAATTTCCGACGAGCACCCCGTCATTTTTATATGGGAGTTCCCCCCTGAATTATACGTCTTCGAAAATACATCTCAAAAAAATGTCGATGCATGCGAGTTCACACATTTTTTATATACCTTATAATGCTTAAAAGTGAAAGCAAATTTGCAGGGGAATTTTTTCAGCCACGTGTAGGAAATGTGAAATTAAGTTTAGAAGCGGTACATTATACACGTAAGATAAAGTGGAGAGTTGCGATATATCTGCGTGCACCCGCAGCTACTCGCGATAGCCATAAGGGTGTTAAAATGTCTAAAATTTAACTGTTTTATGTTACAGAGCCCAAAGATTAAGTTTTAAGTGTTATCAAGGTACCCCCATTCAGACCCTCTATTAGCGAACATGAAGAAGATTTAGACGAAGAAATAGCGCTTGTTTGTCAGCCTGTCCGACTTATAAAATGTTTCTCCGTAAGAAAGTCGTGTTTCTAGTGGATTTCAAGTGGTTTGTAGTGTGCGTCTAAGTATTTCTGTTTCTGCACATTGAGTAAATACCGGGAATACAAAAGCAACACAAGGATAAAAAATATCGTTAGCGTGACAACGTCACAGATGATACGATGATACAGCATTGATTCCCTGTTGCTTCTTCTTCTGATCCGCGAGAGAGTTTTAAAAGAAAAATCGTCAATTCGTCTAAATAATTATGAACCACAGTCGATATTTGTCAATGTCGCTTTATCAATTTGATGTCCATTTTTCGTCCAAATAATAATGAACCACGGTCGATATTTGTGATGATCGCTTTAACAATTCAATGTCCTTTTTTGCAGCTAGTGTTGTTTGGCTTATTAACTTTCCATTGAATGAAAACCCGTCTTCAGGCCGCGATAGATCTCCACACTGGATGAGGATTTACAACGTCTGAAAAGCGTGTGAATTTAGACGTCGAATTTCAGACGCATCGAACCTAATGCATGTTGTGTGACGTAATTCAAGTGGCGGGAAACTGAGGAATACGTGACTTGATGACATATCCTTTCAATTCGCCTGCGCGGTAAGGGCCTGGTCGCGCTACAGTCAAAAACAAAAATCTGCCGGTGCAAAAATCGAGGAAAACAAAAGAAACCGCTCCGGTGGTACACGCTTTTTGTGGAATGTTTTTGTTTTTATGTCATTTTGCACGGGTTAATTTTTGTTTTTGACTGTAGTGCGACCAGGCCCTAAGGCGAAGACCCAATTCCACCATCCCCGATTTCTGTGAAAGCGACGACATCTGCGAATATTTGAATTCTGGACAGTTTCAAAAGAATGCATTGAGAAACAGAGTATAATCGAGACTTGCAACAATAATCGTTTCCTGATCACAGCTAATGATATTATTTGATGACGAAGTTGAAGCCTTTTCAATCTTTCCCTATTCAATATAAATCATGGAAACAACAATCCATTTCCATCGCGCCATGTTTTTTTCCCGCTGTTCGATGGCAGTCACGGCTCACTAGTTTTTAAATTCGTCTGAATTTAATTCGTCGTCTAAATCGGAGCTTTATAATAATATCGACGTCTCACAGACGAAGTTAATGCGAATTAAATCCGTCTGAATTAAATTCGACGTATAAACTAGGCCTTAGTGTCATGCATAAAAGGGAATTTAAATTCTAAACTAGTAGTAATCATAGATTATAGTGCGTCTCCTTATACCGTAGCACCTCGTCTTGACCTACGTAGTACCTCAGTTTCAGCCACTGTTGAAAGGGGCTATGTCACGAGATATGTCACGCAGGCAAAACCGTCGGACCGACGTTAAACAAATTCACGCTATCGCCGTGAAATCGGGCAAAATCCTTCAATTCTGCGGTGCTGTGTACTCCAAAAGGTCTCAGATTTTTCCGACATAAATAGTATATTTGTCTTGATTTCATTTCGGTTTATATTTCTCCGATTCTGAAATGATACGCCTCAGTACTTGGTGTGATATCCGCAAGGATTTTACCGACTAAATAAATGTAGATATCTCAATGTCTGGAAGTTTCATTCAGCATATGTTTAAACAAGATGGCACAGATTCGGTACCGACACTTTTCTTGATTCGTTCCGCCTAGACGACGCACTAAGCATGCTGGATACTATTGTGACGTTTCAAGATGGCGCAGATTTGGTACCGACACTTTTCTCGATTCGTTCCGCTTAGCCGACAAGATTAGGAAGCGTCTCCTTCGTCGACGCAAATAGATTGGTTTGGTGACCTGGAGTTACAAACATGTCGCAATTTAAATAGCTGTCAGAAAATCTGTAATTTTGACTTCTCGTGACTTTGCTCTAACATAATTGCAAATACTGTGGATGGCTCATGGCTGGTGTACGACGACTGTATTGTATTGTATTGTATTGAATTGTGTTAGGTAGTGTTAGGTTGTATTGTATTAGGCTTTATTACGTAAGTCAGGTCGTTGTACACCAGAGATGAGCCAAATAGATGGCTTACCGCTCTTCTACCTTTTGTTTCCTTCGTTGATTTTGTCTGTAGCCAACAGCCGGGGCGCAGTAGATCAAGAGTCAAACTTGGCCTCTAATCGAACTTGTTGTAGCAAAAATATACCGAAGAAAGTGTAATGTGATCTCAGTTGTAACAAAAGGACGGAAGGGTCACTACAGTCTTCCGGGGGGTGGACACCCCATAAAAATGACGGGGGTGCTCGTCGGAAAATTTCGCAAAAACAAACAAAAGGGTACCAGAATCTCGTTTGATGGGCGTGGCTAAAATATATTTTTACCCCTAAAAGGTACCAATTTTATACAACACAAGACATATTCTGTCATATTTTTTCATCTCAATGCCCTAAAAGATACCGCGATAATTCTAACGGTGGCCATTTTAGATTTCAGCACCCTAAGCGGTACCAATCTACAAATTGTGACCCTTAAAAGCTACGACGAGCACCCCCGTCATTTTCATATCGGATTCCCCCCTCTCCGCCGCCGGGTACAGTCTGTCCATAAAACAAAGGCTGTGCATCCCGTGTGCACGTGCACGCAACAGTGTTTGTCACAGTACAATTACTGACACGCTTAGCACGTGCTAAAGCCTGTAAAGGTCGGTTATAAGTGGTCCGAAGTACTAATTTTGTGAACTACTACTGGTTGCAGAAACTCGAGTTGCCCGCAACGAAAATGTCTGCTATTCTACGAGCTCCATTTCGCATAGCAGCTTTATCTCACTGCAGAAACGTAATGAGAATCACCTGGCAAGATGGTGCAATAAGCGAGTTTCCCAACATATGGCTGCGTAGTTCGGTACGAGACCCAAAATTTTTCACCGATAGTTTGATATACAACCAGAACGACTATACGCGCTTTATAGCTACTGAATCGCCAATTGTTCGAGCTGAAAACGGAGAAGGGAGCGAAGATATCACTGTTGAATGGGAAGACCATCGTAGCAGTTTTAATGCATCGTGGCTCCGCGCGCAAGACATGAAAAACAACGACCTGCTTCGCAAGGAACCTGAGATTACCCTCTGGGATGCGAACTTCAAATTTCCTATCTACGATTACTCGGAGCGAATGGAAACGCTAGAGAGCTGGTTGACCGACCTGGTTAGATATGGCGTGGCTTTCTTTGAGGGAGTTCCTCCGAGTCAAGAGGGCTTAGAAGGAATTCTCCATTGTGTGGGCCAACAGAAGCAACGCGCACACCCTACCGACACTTTTGCAATATCGGCGAATAAGACGAATGCAGAGAGGATCGACCAAGATATTTATGCGCCGGAAAAGCACCCTTTTCATATAGACACGGCCTATTATGATGCTCTTCACAGGTTATCCTGCTTGGTTGCAAGTAAATATTCTGCACCAGTTCAAGACACGTTCAACATCTGGGTAGATAACCTTTCAGTCATCGAGCAATTGCGTCGCGAAGATCCTGAAGCCTATAAGCTTCTCACCACCACCCCAGTTCGTTTTTCAAGAAGAAGAATGACTGTTCAAGAGAAGTGTGATCCATCAATGCACTACATCTACCAATATGACAACACGCTCGAAAGAGAAATCATTTCTTTTAATCGTCTAGAGAAGCGACACCCAACAGTATACATATCTAACAAACAAGCTGGTATGGAATTGAGCAAGTTCAAGGATCATTCGACCATGAAGAAGTTTTATGAGGCATTGACTTTGCTTAATTCTAAGCTGTATGATCCTGCAAACCAGACGAAGTTTCCTCTGAAGGAAGGCACAGCTGCCATCTTCAACAATCACCGTGTGAGTCATGGGCGTAGCGACATCCACCCTTCAACAGATCGCTGTCTACTTCTGGGGTTCATCGGCGCGGATATGTGGAATACACGATGGCGTGTCCTGAACGGCAAGAAATCAGGTCTGGAAGACAAATGGCTCTACGGGTGTTCAAACGAGCAGCTAGAAATCCTTGCCGATAGGAAGGAACGATAAGAATATCTCATTTCGTGATGTATCACTGGAGAACAAGTCACTAAGACAATGCGTTACTCCCGGGGCGTTACTTTCGGTTTTCAATTTTCAATTACAAACATTTGCTTTGTAGTTATCTAAAGCCGTGTTCACACTATTAAAAAACCTTAATTATATTTAACTGAAGTATAATTCAGGCTATCATGCTCCAATCAATTTTATTCCATTATGTTTGCAAGCCTGACCTTTCTGAAAATTGCTTTAAAGGTCTTTAAAAACAAAGCACTCATTGCCGGAATATTAAATTATTTTGCTTCCCATCCGAACACAATATATTTTTGGTTTTACCCAAATGATTGCTAAAAAGGGATCCGCTAAAATGTGGCACAGACGCAAATGAAGAAGTACGGAGAATTTTCGAAGGATAACCAAATTTGTAACAAATTTCCCGCCTCTGCGCTTTGCCCTTTGTCTAAACTTCAGTCAACTGAAACGGCTTTTCTTACGTTAAATGACAGTCTCCTTTTGAGAGATTGCCACGCGATGTCGCGAGGTAGAAGTTGAAATCGATCATCCGTGAAAAGGAGGTTTTTAGCTTCATTGCGATTTTATCAAACTCTATTTGTAAAAAAGTAGCTTTTTTTCCTTTTAAAAGATAATTGATCGGGCTGGCTTGTTTGCCAAGCCTGCCCGATATATAAAATGGACGCTGTTTCGTAGTCACTTATTGACACGCCGGGGGGTCCGCCATATGAAAATAACGGGGTGTCCTTTAAGAATTTCGTTAGATGGGCATGGTTGAAAAGAAGTTTTATCGTTAAGAGCTACTAATTGTAAATTTTATATGGAAGTCTCCCCCCTCCGGATTTTGGAGATTTGAGAGTAGATAAGTTAAAATATGTGGTGTAGGTGAAGTAAATGGGGATGTGGGTAGGCTAAGAAATTGATTTAAAGGTTGTTTGTGTAAAGGGTATTTGTTTATAGCGTTGTAGGAGGAAAGGATGAAGGGGGAATCGTCTTGATTGTTACGGCGTGCATTGAACGAGACAAAGCGAGACACCGAATTTGTCTCGCTTACGCCTAAAACGAGCCATTCTTCTCGGTCTTGTCTCGGTGATAATCTCGCTAGCATTTAGCATGATTGCATTGAGCGAGACTGATTTGATCCGATAAACGCAACAAGCCATTTGTCAGGCTGTATTCTGGGCGAAAATTGAACGTGACAGAGAGAGACAACACATCTGTATTGTTTTAGAATGCGTTGTTTTAGCTAAACACATAAACTCACGGCTATGCACTCTGGGCGAGAATTAAACGTGACAGAGCGAGACATTTTCAGCATTTTAGAATGCGTATGTTTAGGCTATTAAACTCGAGCACTAACCAAATTCACTGCACGCTAAACGGCAAGCAATTCGAAAAATACATTGGCAAATAATTTTCCCAGTCGTGAAAAGAGAGAATTTGAGGTGAGCAATTACATTGTACGTGGAACATTAAAGAAACGTGGTTTTCTCCTATCGTTCATTGTTCTCTCAGTGATAAGATTTGCTGCTAAAAGCATTTAAATTAATTTTGAATGACGCAGGCTGGAAAACTTCAATTTAATTAAATGAGAAATAGAACATGATCTTTATGTCAACAATCACTTTGACCGAGGTCATGTCAAGGATGCTTACTGATTAGTATTTTACACACAGGAAAAAGTGAAGTGGCATTTATTAAGATAACTTGCAATGCATTTGTTAAAGATGTTATAAGCTTATTAGTATTTTGTGAAAGAAGGGGAGAAAGAACTAACGGATTTAATATGTACGTTGGAGTCTTATTAAATATTATCTTCTATGATTTATGTTTGATGTGGTGTAGATCGCATGCACGAATTGCTCTAAAAGGTACCACGTGGTAATGTTTTTCCCCGCCGTTTCTCATTTTTTATACCTGTTTATAAAAGGCTCGTATTTCATTACTGAATATGTAGTGTTAAAAGTAACGTTATTGTTGTGGTGACTTGTTGAATTTAATAATGTGGTTTGTGATTTATATTGGTTAAGGGACGGACCGTTTAATTTTTGTGTTGGGGAGGGGGGGTTGGGGGGGGGGGGGGGGGGGGGGTAGGCAATTTCTTCTGAGTATGATTTTTTTTTTTTCAGCATCTCTATTTGCAAGAATTTTCTTTTTTACCAAAATGCTGAAATTTTTTTTTTCACATGCTTACTTGTGCACGATTTTTTTTCTCTTAACAATTTCTTCTGCAGGAATTTTTCATACTTATCTTTCTAATTCAACACAAAAAGAATGCCTTATGTTAACTGAAGTTCCTGATGTTGTTTGTATGGGAGAGTTAACTTTTAATAAGAGTATAGTGAAAGTTATTATGGAAATTTACATTATTTAAATGACGGTATAATAGAAGAGAGTTGTTGTTTACCTTTGTTTGAGGCTTTTGAATCGTTGTTACGTGATAATTATAAGTAATTTATTTTGACAATAATAATTTATACAGTCGCTATTTTTGACACAAGGGATGGTTTGATGCACATAGTAGAGATCGTACAGGAATGAATGATCTATGTGGGACGCCGTGTGTATTGATTGAAATTAGTTCTCTTGAAGAGTTAGTAGAGTATTTTGAAAATTTGTATTTGGGACATAATTGTTCAAATTTTAAGGTAAAAGGAGTGAAGAAGGAAGCCCGATTATAATACTCGCAGAGTTTTCTTGTTACTAAATACTGACAAACTGAAAGGCTCCTGTGAGCCAGCTCTCGTCCCCATTCTTCTCGCGGCTCCGCCGCCAAATTCTTCTCGATCACGGGTCTGCCAAAAAAAAAAAACAGCTAAAACAGTACCCAGGTATAATAATCCCGCCAGCTATGCAGGCTACAATCTGTGTAGCGCCCACTTGCCAAGACAACTGTTACTCTGAAGTCAGAAAAGAGGATTAGAGATATTATTATTATTATCAGTTCTCTTCATCCTTTAATAATTTCTCCGAATTTGTGTTGTACGAAATGTACGGGGAGCAGTAAGGACTATTTAAACTATTTCAATTCAGCCGATAATTTGCATTTGATGAGCGTTGTCAGGCTAAAGAAATATGCGGGTAATGTTCATAGCATATTTCAGATATTTGGCATGCTGGAAGCGCGCTTGGCTAATATTTCTCTACAATGTGTTTTAATGTTTAATGTTGTAAACTGATGAACTGGTTGCTTTAGGACATTTCGTATTATTTCAGTATAGCATTACGTTCTAAAGAAAGGGAAAAGAGACTTTGATTTCACTAACGGTGTGGTTTTCCACTGTGTAGGGCCGATTATTTACATAGACCGCGCTTTTAGATAATCAGTGGAGCTCGAGGTTTTTCTATTAATGGGTTATTTGATGTATCAAGTAATATATCAAACATGAGACACAGTGTTTCATCAGATTTCCAAACACCGCGAAGTGGGTTGAAAAACGAGGCGCAGCCGAGTTTTTTTTAACCCACTTCAAGGTTGAGAAGGTTAAATAAATGTTTTTGCACAGTCTGAGCTATATCGCCTTCTTGATACCAGCTGTTGATACTCATCACGACTGTTCACAGAAAGCATGCAACGTTTAGATAAGACTTAAGGTGGCTCCGTTGTTATTTCGGGCGCACTCGTCTATGAACAACTTTGTCTCATAACTTTTCCGGCTCCAAAGCGATGCTTCTAAAACTTTGCAAAAACTTGCAGCTATTATCCAGCATTATAAAATGCTCAAGGAAATGCGCGCGCTATGATTATAACTTCATTATAACTCGATATATTCATTATAACTCGATAAAGCACGCGCGTGACGTAAGGTTGATTATAACCGTTTTTATTTTATAAAAGAAATAAAAGAACTTGTTCCTCGTGCATTGTTGAGTTATATAAGCACTTGGGAATTTTTAGAACACTCGAAAAGTGCGAGAAGCACTCGCCTTTGGCTCGTGCTTCTCTGCCCTTTTCTCATGTTCTTAAAAATTCCCGCGTGCTTATATAACTCAATAATGCACTCGGCGCGTTTTTTATTTCTTTAATAATATGATAGATTTCGATTTTAATGGGAAAAATTACATTTAGAAATAATCGGGCTTAAATGAACCCCACTTTTTGAACAAAATCGCACCCTGTGAAAAATTTTGCTGTTATATTTGTGTTAAATTTCTGGAATCAGCTTACATTGACTCAATGCATACCCTTACCAAGTTTCAGCAAAATCGTTGGAGCCGAAATGCGGAAGAATTAACGCCATCAAAGTTTAGCCCTATAATTCTCTTAAAATTTTAAATACTTCATGCTCTTTGACTAAACAATCTACGAACCCAAATTTCTGGGAAGAAGAAGAAGAAGAAGAAGAAGAAGAAGAAGAAGAAGAAGAAGAAGAAGAAGAAGAAGAAGAAGAAGAAGAAGAAGAAGAAGAAGAAGAAGAAGAAGACGACGACGACGACGACGACGACGTTATTGTGTTTGCTGTTCTTTCTCATTTGGATGAGAAATTGGTCGTGTTTCACCGAGAGTAAACACTTTTTACTATGAGTAAGGGTAAACCGTCAGCCCGGCCTCATATGAATAAACATGAGAGCGCGCCATTGTCAGCGGTCGCGATTTTTGTTGCCAGGCAACTGCAGGACATCTTCAGTATATATATATTTAGTATATACTGAAACAGTGGATAGCATTGTTGGCGCGCTCTGATTGGCTACTGAAACTCGGAATAGCAAGTGCTATTCACCTCCCAGCAATTTGCGCGCGAAAATTGTAATCGTTGACAGGAATAAATGAGTTAAAAAGCATCATCCTGTTTCAGTATATACTAAAACAACTATTCACCTCAGTGTAGGTGGGTAGTGGTGGATATTTAAACTACCCACCTCCACTTCGGTGAATAGTTGTTAAATATAAATATATTTTTCGCTCGATTTGGCGCGGCTCAGCTCCCGACACCCGAGCACCCAAACGGCCTTCGGCCAACAAATTTATTAACCTCGCTTCGCTCGGGCCTTCGGCCCTCTCTTCGCGAGGAACTAATTTTATCGATTGATCGATTGGATTTGCGATGATCGATTGTCATCGATTTAACAGGCCGGGCTTGTTAGATACGCTTTACAACAGCGTCTGCTATTCTAGAATCGAATATAAAGGTGCTGTTACACTAGGCAATGATTCGTGCAACTTGTTTCGCAACAACTAAAAACCGTGCGTTGCGGTGCTGCGAGACTAGTTGCACAAGGGGTGTTACACTATCCTATGTTTCTTGCAACTTCTGTCATTCTGGGTACTGTCGTGGCCATAGTCACTTTCAGCAGCCAATTTGTCTTCGAGATAACAACGCACATGGTTAAAAGGAGCAATTTAATTGGCTGATGTCGCAAAACGTTGGGACACACGTTACAGGAAGCATGTTACACTACGTAACGCTTGAAAAATTCCTTGCAACGTTTCGAGAATTGTTGCGAAAAGTAGAATCGAGTTCTTCTAGCTTCTCGCAACGATTGCGGCAACAAAAAAATTCCGAGAAATGTTTGTTGCAGGGTGTGTTACACCAGGCAATTTTTCACGCAACTTGTGTCGCCGGCAACAAAATTGCGAGACAAGTTGAACGAAACATTGCATAGTGTAACAGCGCGTTAATGTTTACCGAAACTAACCGCACAAGGGTTTTCATTCTCCAAGTAATAATATACATGAAAAAATTACTCGATTCTCATTGGCTAAAAGGCAGTGCAGTTCAAGTGTAACACCAGTGCAAAAAGTGTAACACTTGTGCAAAAAGTGTAGCACCAGTGCAAATTACAAATCGAAAATTCCAAAAAAATCATAATCATACGGTTTTCTCGTTCAATTTGGGATTAATTTGCACTTGTCCTATACTAACTGTAACACCGCGAAGTGTTAAAGCGCTTGATATACAGAAATATTGAGAACTCTACAACAAAATTTTGTTTCATGGCATAAATAAAAAGATGCAAATTATTTGCTTTAAACCTACAGAGGTCTACAGTCTCGCGCGTTTTGTTTTGCCAGAGCGCTTGGCCAAACGCCAGTGATACCAAAGTAAAATAACCAACTGTATCCTCTAAAAAGCAAGACTGAGGCCCCGTTTATACGGGTCTGGACAAATTTTTGCACGGACAAAAACTTGCACGGTTCCACCTTGCGTTTACACGGGACCGGCGGAACTGGACGAATTTTTGAACGGCTTGAACCATTATATTGTTAAGGGGGTGTTGGGCAAATACCAAAAAAAAATTCGAGCACGGCCTTGAACTGCAAAAAAAATATCGTGCAAAACAAAAACCCCAGAAAAAAAATTCCTGCAAAGCTTTATATTTTTAGAACAATATTTTATATCCAGGAGCAGATGGTCAGAACACAAATAAATCACACTGAAGTCGTTGTAGAATGTTAGCGACTTATGAGCGCTTGGGGAAGATCAAATGTTCTATCTTTTCATTGGCTTGTCTAGTTTAGCCAATAACAATGGTTTATTTTTGACCTGACGTAAGTTGTTTCTTTGTAGGCTTTTCAACTGATTTCATAAGCATGTAAGATATTTTCTGACACAAGGAATGGCTCTTTTATAGTTGTACAGTGGCATTGTAGGTACATGTATATCTCAATGGATGAGAAATACTTTGTTTATGTGTTGTACAACAAGCTTGTAATTGCAGGGGCGGCGCTACCGGTGGGGCAGGTGGGGCATTTGTCCCACCAACTTTTGACAGCTCAAAAATGGCGGTGGGCGGAGATGAATAGTGTAGCAACATCCTTTGACCAGATCTGATGGCGGGGCGCTTTAATGCATTAGAGTTTGCAAAATAAATATTCCGTTAATTAATCAAAAGCCTACAATTTTAGCATCGGAGATATTGTGACTTTAGACTGGAGATTGGATATTGTGAACCAAGCATTTCAATACCCCTTGAGTTACTCGGACGTCAGCTATCGGACTCCAGCTACCGACGATCCATCAAACAAATCCATTAATGCTGTGAGTTAGCGCTCGGCCTTTGCCCTAAGAAGGTTCAAGACATATCTACGAACAAACTATGTCACAAGAAAGATTAAATCATTGCATTATCCAGACATTGTATTAACTGACAAATTGAACATGGCTGATATTGGAAATCAGTTTCTTTCTGCCTCCAATGACAGAGAAAATCGCTTTAGAAAATTCGTTTCCAAAGCCTTCCCATTCTGAAAAGAATTGACAGAGAATATTCGAGTGACAGTCGAATTTACTTTGAACAAACAACCAAAATGGAGTTACACCCAAGTTTCAGAAAGTGTTTCGTGTAACTACATGTACTTTTCATGAGAATTAAACTGAACTCAAAGCTGGCCTTGGAAACTGTTTCTCCGGGCTCAGGAACGCTGGAAATAGCATTTCAGAGAGTTCATTTCAAAAATTTCCCGGGGGGGCATGCCCCCGGACCCCCCTAGAAGCTCGCGCCGGCACAGGAAATTAGCCCCACTAACATTATATTTCCGGCGCCGCCCCTGTACTACACGTGTACTATGATGTGCTGTGGAAGCGACATCAACAGGGGACTGGTGTAAAGAAAATTGTAGGGGCAGTTACAACACCGCGGCCAGGCTTCATGCTATCAAGCTGCTGTTACATCAGATCTGACTTGCTATAGTATTCCTGTCTCTAGTATGACCTTTCTAGTATTCCTAACACGTATATGTGTCAAGCATTAAAACATATAGACCCGCAAAAAAAATATCATGCAAGCAAATCATGGCAAAAAGAAAAATCCTGCACAGTCTCGAGCGTAGAAAAAAATATCCTGCACTAAAAAATTGCCCAACCCCCCCCCCCCCCTGTATTCTGTAACAGAATTTGCACGGATCCATGTAAACACGTGGTCTAGGAACAAAATTCGTCCGTGCAAAAATTTGTCCGAACCCGTGTAAACGGGGCCTGAGAGAGCCTATTTCACCATTTGAGCAGTACCTCTCGAGGAGGCGAAAAGATGAAACGGTGCGAGCCCATGAGCGAAAAAAGCGTGCGACGTGTTTTTCACTAATTAACCCGCGTGCGTTCTTGGTTTGTTTTGGTTAACGATTGTTCACTATATAGCACCAATCTTATATGAGCTTCACTGGCTGCTAATTAAGTACCGTATTGAACTTAAGTTTTGCTTATTACCTTTAAAGTAATACGGCATGGCATAACACCTTACTATAGCTCTATCTGCGAACTTATAAGTCGTAAATCATTGACTAGCTATTCCCTTCGGTCAGATCATAGGATTATGTTAGAAGTTCCACGTGGAAAAAAAAATGCCTTTCACTCTTTGGAGACAGGGCATTCATGTCAGCTGTGCCCAAATGATGGAACAGTCCACCCAGCGAAATCACCCATCTTGGATTATTGTCAGTTTTTAAACGACACAGTCCACTAAACAAACAGGGGGTGGTAAGCCTGTGGACAACCCCTTGACCATACAGTGGCAAGCTAGAGCCCCGATTTTAGGACCAAGCCGACGTTTAACGTCGCGTTCTTCAAATATTTGTGGGGGATTATTAGCGCGCTAGACGTGAATCCTTTGTTTCGAATGAACAGGGATACCCCATCAAATGAGGTCGAAACATGTCTTGTAGTTGTCATCAATGTTAAACTTAATACGCTTTCTTAATCCCTGTTCAAAATCCATTAATTCTATTAAACCCGAATAATTGCGTTACCGTTGTCGTTAAAAAGCGACAGAATGATCCTACTCTGCCATTTGAATATATGTTTCGCTATTTTAGTTTAACGATTGTTTATTATTGAATTGCTACGTTGTTGATAATTATTTAAGCCGGTTAAGATTTTGTCGTAGTCATTTCAGTAATCAGTGGGATTGTCGCAAGTTCTCGTATGGTTGGTCATTAACTCCACTCCTCCGATTACATTACGCTTCCATGGATTCATCAAACCATTCAAAGCACAGCATCTCTATCAACAGGTTCTTCATATCAGCAACATTGCTTTGGAGATGTAGCATTTTTAAAGTTTTTGGCCGTGCAGCTGAGCGTCCATGTGCGAAACTAAAACAAGCATTTCTCTCGCGAGGATGCAAATCAGTGGTCTTTCGAATCTTTGAACTGAACAGAAACAGTAATAAAGAAAATTAAGCTGTCATTCATTAATTACGGTGCGGAACCGGCTAGCGTCTGCGAAAATATAATAAACATCACAAAATAATTCAATTCAGCAACCTGTTTTTATTATGCTTTCTAAAATTGCCGACTTTTCCTGTGTAATAGAATGCCAACCTTATCCAGAAAGATGATTCGCATAATGCTTTCGCTAATCAAAAAAGCAGTTCTGAATGGTCAAAGGTACAGGCCGCAGGAATGAAATGCTGGCGGCGTTTGAATCATAAGTTCGGATAGCTCATGGTCTGCAAACAAACACGTCGATTCACAGCTCGATTTTTCACTAAAACCTTTTTCCAAACCACGAAAAAACCTAAAATAATCTTTGAAAACAATACTTGGCCACATTTGGTGAAAGCTGTGCTTGGTAAAGCAGTAAAAAGAACGAAAAAGCTTCGTTTACCTTTCCCACGGATCCAAAGCGCGCACGTACAAACAATCGAGTCGTCCAATCGGACTATCAGAACTGTCTCATCGTACAGCATCGTACACAACTTCGCGCTTCGGAAAGTCGGACTTACTTACACAGGTGACAACATAGTGGTTACTAGTAACCTAGTAACCACAAAAAGCAATGAAGTCAGTAAAAATCGACATTAATATGACACGCATTCCACAGTCCATAATCCACAGAAGTCCAGTCCCCGAAGTCCAAATTTTTTATTAAATCCGATGGGCTGAAGTAACGACGCTGTTTTGCCGTGTGTTTCTATTGTTCTTTCTTTTAAAAAAAAGTCTTTAAATTACTCACCACAGGCAGCGAGGACTGCTCCGACACAGGCATTGTAAAGAATCGGCAGTAAAAAGGAGAATAAATTGACAATATGCTTACCATTGCGACAGATCGATGTTTGGCATTTTTGCCTCGGAAGAACTCTAATTAAAAATAGCTCTTAGTTTTTCAGAATCTTTAATCTTTAATCTTTAATCATTATTTATACACGGTAAAAAATCATCAGGTATAAAAATTCCTATACAATGACTAACGTACTTAGGCCCCGTTTACACGGGTCCGGACAAATTTTTGCACGGACGAATTTTGTTCCTAGACCACGTGTTTACATGGATCCGTGCAAATTCTGTTACAGATTGCAGTGGTGTTTACACGGATCCGTGCAAATTTTGGACCAGTCGCGGCATTTGAATGGCTTTTTAACGTCTCTGTTGTGATTGGTCATCGCTAATGCTTTAAACCAATCATGTTGCAGCCCTTGCATTACTATGTGTGCAATGAACCGGAAGTGCACAATTTAAAATATGCGTGCATAAATTTGCATGCAAATCGTGGCAAAAAATAACGAAGGGCATTTTTTTATACTCATTGCGCTTTGCGCACGAGTAATAAAAAAGTTGCAGTTTATGATAAGTTATTTCTCGGCTAGTTGTTGAGTCGACTAAATTCGAAGGCTGTTCGCTAGACCATAGCCCCAATGAAATATCGATTTAAAGTATACTTAAAAATCCCACACCGCAATTAAAAACTAATTTATCAACTGCGTCTTTCAATGACACTAGTCATTGAAAGACGCGGTTTGGAAAGTTCAAAGTGCTTCGTAATGCAACCTGATGACGTCAGTTAAATTAGATTATTTGTGTATCTCGTTGAGTGAACGTCTCCAATTGGAAGCACCCATTAACTAAGATGAATTTTATCGACATATTACCTAGTAGATAAAAAGCGACAGAATGATCCTAATCTGCCCATTTCAAGAATTTCTTAATTTCTTTTATATGGCATTCCCTGCAATATCCTTCTCTGGGGGTTGTTCTCATAGCCAGAAAACAAACTGCTTACGAAAATGAAAACGATCTATAAATAACAAAGTTGCAGTTTATGATAAGTTACTTCTCGGCTAGTTGTGAATGAACGTGATCCGGATACGGACGACTACAATCCCACACCGCAATTAAAAACTAATTTATCAAACTGCGTCTTTCAATGACACTAGGAACGCGGACGCCGCCAGAGACGACCGGAAGTAATAATTAACTTTTGAAGTTCACTGCGCATGACAAAAAGCCCAATTTGTCGCGTTCTTGCTTGCGACGGACGTGACACAAAGAAGTTTCGCGTTTCTGGTAAAACGTGAGTATTTTTATGGTCTTTATGGGTTCTTTCGACCTTTCATTAAACACTATTTGAGTTTTTCGAAACCTTGAACATTTCTTTTAGCAGTGTTAGTGAAAAAACTGAACTTGGGCGCTTTTACTCTAAGGTAAACAAGCATATCCAGCGAAGCTCAGAGGATATCGATGCCGTGCTCAAAGCCCAAGTGCGTGTATAAGTACTCGAAAAATTCTTCAGCAATCATTTTCTTTGTTTTGTTTTTTTGTATTTCTGCTTCATTTAAGAGTGTATTTTGAATTTGTTTGTATTTCGTGTAGAAATAAAACCAGCACAAATGACAACATACAGAATATAATTGCACACGAGCGAAGCGAAATGAATAAAGCTAATAAGCTTAATTTTGCTTTAGGCTAATATTTTTGATGTAAGAGGCCTTCTGCTCCCTCGCAAACCGTTCCTTGTTGACATGTGAAGACGGCAGGAAGTCAAGTGCATCCACTAGTCGGGAAATATGACTTTTCTACCTTAAAGTTGGCTTTAATTTGCACTCGGCTTCATTCTTGTCCTGCAAATGAAATCTCGGATATTCATCGTAAGGAAAATCCAAATTGTTGGATGTGTTTTCTTCGTAAAGCAGTATGAACTCCACATCGGTGATAAAACCGCTTCGTCATGACTTGTAAGCAACGCTTCTCGAGTTTCTTTGAATGAAGCCATGACTGGAGGAAACTTAGCGTTGTCGCTCGCAGACACAACACATTCTTAACTTAGTTTTCCCGCCGCGAACACCGTACACTCGACCCAGGCCCTCTTCGACCATGGCGTTCTTCAAGGCGTCCGCCAAGCAAAGCATTGCATTGTGTTCCGTATGCCAAATACCAATTTCCAATTACCAATGACCAACTGCCAAAGCAACCTTCATTGAATAGGCCATTTCGGAGTTGCCTTTAGCCTCTCTATCAAAGCGAGGCTAGGTGCGAAACCTTTCATATGAAAATGAGTTTTTATTCACAAGTTGTGCGAGCAAGTTGCAACTCTCGCGAGCAAGTTCCTATTTCAAACTTGCTGTCAGTTGCCGGATTTCTGAAATGAAAGTACTTGGTTTGGTTTCCTTGCAGTATTCCACAAACTCTACGATGTCAGGAGTAGAAACTGTTTGTTCCTTCTAGCCAGGTTTACCAGGAAAATACGTCTCGTGTTGTAAAAATCTGTTTACAATATTGGATACAATTTGCCTTGATAATCCAACAATGCGTGCGATTTGTTCTTGTTTTACACTAGACGACCATTATTCTCTCTCTTTTCTCAACCGAGGTGGTATTATTGCGATGTACGTGAGCCATAATTGAAGAAGGACTGTTATCACAAAATTCGCAATTTGCAACTGACAACAAGTTTGAAATAGGAACTTGCTCGCCTAACTTCCAACTTGCTCGAAGCAAACTGTCAATCAAAATACCAATGTTGCGGCGGAAGTTTGCAAAGTTGCCCGCAAAAGAAAGACTAAAGAACATCCGGTTTGACTGTAAGTAATGCTTCACATATACCTAATAGGCCATTTCCGAGTTGCCTTTAGCCTCTCTATCAAAGCGAGGCTAGGTGCGAAACCTTTCATATGAAAATGAGTTTTCATTCACATGCAAATACGTTTTATTTGCATGTGAATGAAAACTCGCTTTGATAGAGAGGCTAAAGGCAACTCGGAAATGGCCTATTAGGTATATGTGGAGCATTACTTACTTTTTACGGCCGGAAGGAAACAGAATCTCGTGATCATGAGACGATGAAAATGCATGAAATTAACCGACTTGTTGTAATTATTTAAACGCACGGTCTTCTTCGTTTTATTCACTATTCCTTTGGATACAACAAGGTAAGCATGCTTGATCATGATTCAGTGGTAAACCTAATGCAGACTGTTCCTAACATTTTGTGGCCTTTTTCATAGTTTCTCAGGACGCTCTGACTCAATTCTTCAGCCGTAGGCTCAACATTCGATCAGGTAATTCATTTCTTTCATTTGATTAACTGCACGTTTCAAAGTGTAACTACTATTAAATTTGTAAAGTTCAATATCATTTGATGCACGTACGCCAGGTAAGAAGACATCAGCACCTTAAAGAGGCTATGTCAACATTTTTAGCGTTACTTTAAAAAGTCAAAATACATCTTTATATCAGTGAAATTCCAAAACTAAGAATCCAGTTTTGTTTAAAATTATTTTACTAGTGCTCTAAAAGTAAAAATAAGTGTCTTGGGCTGCAGATTGCCAGGATGGAAATGGATTGAATCTTGAAAAAAAGTGGGCCAATTTTTTCAAGTTTATCGCTTGTGTCTTAGAAAATTCGTTAAAGTGCTACTGCGATCAAATTTTTTATTTCCTTTTTTTACATCTTCGTGTACAATTATACTTTCTTACTCGTCTTGCCAAATTTCAATCCATTACGAACATCAGAAGTCATTTTATTTTAACATTTATGTTCGAGAATTTACGGCCGCCATTAATCAACCGTGTTCCATGCTTGGTTGCGAAAGGGATAAAGTGACGTCAAAGGCTCAAACATACCTCACGGGTTGAAATTATAATAACAATAAGTATTGAAAATCACGCGAAAACGCAACAAAAACATTGGACTTGTTCTTCGTGCAATTTTCTATGCTCATTGTTATTATAATTTAAACCCGTGAGGTATGTTTGAGCCTTTGACGTCACTTTATCCTATTCGCAACCAGGCCTTTGAACAAGGTTGATTAATGGCGGCCGTAAATTCTCGGACATAAATGTTTAAATAAAATGACTTCTGATGTTCGTAATGGATTGAAATTTGGCAAGATAAGTAAGAAAGTCTAATTGTACACGAAGATGTAAAAATATGAAAATCAAAAATTTGATCGCAGTAGCACTTTAAAACTCCCGGATTATGGTTTATTTTCTCTGCTAAAATTCACTTGATATCTTCCTGTTAGTGTTGTTTAAGCATTTCGTGTACGACAAAGGTACTTAGTTTTAATTTGGGACGGTTTTGACCCGAAAACCTCAAAATCACCATGACATGGCTCATGCTCGTGGATAGAGATTCTTGAATGTTTTACCTTTTCTGCACACTGCTGGACGAGAATAAAAGCTAGTAGTTCTGCGAAGCTATATGCGTTTTTTTTTTTACGTTACTGCCTCGCATCAGATTAAATATTTTTTGTTTTTTAAAATACAATTTACTTAAAAATATCGCGGGCACAGCGTTTCTAGTTTTGGCGACAGGCTAGCAGAGTGGGAAATTAGCGCTAGCCCGCTTAATTGCTAAATGAGATGATTCAAAAGGACCTTATTAAATATTAAACACTAACATCAAACGATGTTTTCCCTGATCCGAAGACTGTAGTGTAAAGAATATTTCAGGTCGCGGGGGACAGGTTCCGCTCATCAGTATGCATTTATGAAACGACTTTGTACGAAGTGCGACGGCTGATACCGAAAATGCGCGAAATATTCACGAACAGGCTCTGTAATGTTCCTACATCAATAGGTGGTTTTCATGTTACGTCATCGCCGCCATGCTGGTGGACATAAACAATAGTTCTCTCATTAGCTCCTTTTGTTCGTCCACCAGCATTTGTTCGTTTCACTATTGTTATCTATGTCTCTAGAGATTGGTTGCAAACCACCTATACAGTCGAACCCCTATTAAGCGGCCACCCTCGGGGAACTGGTAAGTCCCCTCTATTAACTATGCTTGCGAGCAGAAGTTGGTATGCAGTGCTTGATAAACAAAGTTACAGGACTAAAGTACGATATGCATTAAACGCTAAGTCGATAGTAACTTGACTCCAGAATCGTAAACAAAAACGTACGCAGAGAGCTCGTTCCCTGTGGAATTCAACAACAACAACAATTTATTGAGGTATTTCCATATCTTTACATGGCATTACCTAAGCTACATAGATTAATTTCTAATTAAATTTACTTCTGAAATAATATTTTGTATCTATAATTCATGATATCGAAAATAAAAGCAGCAACTGATCTACAAATAAAGGGATCAATGCTGTTAAAAAGAAACAAAATTTTTGAGTTGATATCGAAGTCTTTGAAAAAGTTGTATTTTTCAATGACTTCGTCAAAACATTTGGAGCGAAACTTATTATACAATGCGCAAGAGAATATAACATGAGATTCATTTTCAACTTCATTAGATTGGCACAAAGAACAAATTCTTAAATTTTCGGGAGTTTTGGGAACAGTGTGTCTCCCTGTTTCAATGCGAAGTCGATGATTCCCCAAGCGAAATTTATTAATGGCAGTTCTGTGTAAAGGATTTTTTATAGCATCTAAGGATTCAGATTTTTTGGTGTCTGTTTTAAAAGCGTTGTAAAAAATAAGTTTTCTGTTAGTGTTAAGAAGTAAGAGTTGGTGGTTAATTAAGGCTTTGCGCATATTTTGATTGACGTGAGAGATAAACGCTTTACTATTGTTTTCATTTAAAATCATGGAACTTGAATTATATTTGTTACATAAACTTTTAATTTTCTGTAATATTCCCGGCTGGTTTTTATCAGCCATATCTTTGGAAATTTGTAAACATTGTTTTGCAATATTATTATCTGGCAATTTTTGTAAATGTATCCAAAATTTAAAAATAGAAGTGTCTATCGTCAATTTCAAAGATAATCTACCTAGTTCATTTCTGGCTGCAACATTTGGACATTGCTTATTTACTCCTAGAGATTGTTTACAAAGGAAAATATGCGTTTTTTCAATTACATCTTTTTCCCAAGTGTTAAAATCATCTTTATCGTAAATGCCCCATACCTCCGAACCATAAAGGAGAATAGGTAGAAAAAGTGAATTAAAAAGTTTATTTGTGATATCAAGTGGTACTTTTGAGAAATCTAAATAACGACGGGTAGCAAAAAAGGATCGTCTTACCTTATCTTTCGAATTTAATTTACAAACTTTAAAGTTTCCGTTAGTAGAAAAGTTGATTCCAAGATAAGTGTAATTGCTGACAATTTCTATTTTGTGTTTATTAATCTGAAAACAGTGTTTATCAAGAATTGATTTCCTATATTTCTTCTGAAAGATCATAACTTTTGTTTTCTTTGGATTCACAGATAATAGCCAATTATCGCAATATTCTGAGAGAATGGAAAGTGCCTTTTCTAGGCCTTTCGCTGAGTGAGAAATCAACACTAAGTCATCCGCATAAAGTAAACAGTTTAGGTGTGATCCGTTTGGTAAAACTATAGGATCTGTGTCTTCTCGGTCAAGTAGAAAAGGGATTTCATTTAGGTATAAATTAAACAGCATGGGAGAGAGGATACAACCTTGCCTAACACCTTTGCAATAATCAAAGAATTCTGTTCTTTGATCAGAAATTTTTATTGAACATTTGGTTTTAGAGTAAAGATTTTTAATTAGGTCATAAAATTTACCGCCAATGTTGTATTGGAGAAGTTTGTAAAGTAAGCCGTCATGACAAACTGAATCAAAAGCTTTCTTGAAGTCAATGAAGCAGGTGTATAATTTACCTTTTGGGACTTGAGTGACGTATTTATCAATCAAAGTTCTTAGAGTGAAGATGTGATCGGATGTGCGATGATTTGGTAAAAATCCAATTTGAGCTTGATGTAAAATGTTTTGATCGAGTACATGATTTTTCAGTCTGGTATTAAGAACAGCGGTGAAAAGTTTTCCTAGGCAACTATTTATGCATATGCCCCTGTAGTTTGCTGGATCACGTTTGTTACCAGATTTATAAATTGGAGTTATTATTCCCTCGCACCAAGAACTAGGGAAAAAACCACTTTGAAGTATTAGATTAAATAACTTGCAAAGGGCAGCGTTCAAAAATTGTATTCCAGTTTTTAACATTTCATTACGGATTTTGTCAGGTCCGGGGGCCTTTTTTGATTTCAGTGATTTCACGTTATTGTTTTATTTCTGAAAGTAAAATAGGGTTATCTAAAACGTTGTGGATGTCTTTTGTTTGTTCTAAATTAGAAATATCTTCCTTTAATGAGATTGGACCTGATGGAAGGGAAGAAAGGTCTGGGTGTGAATGTAGTTGTTTAAAATGTTTAAAAAGATTGTCCACTGGGATATCCTGATTATTTGACGGGAGGTTTTGTTCTTCCTTCAGGGATTTGAGATAAGTCCAAAATTTTTGGTTGTCTTTTTTCTGCGTAAGTTCTTCAACTTGAGAGTTGAAGAGTTTCGCTTTTTTACATTTAATCAGTTTCTTAAAGTTTTTACGCGCTGTATGGTAATCTTGCCTAAGGTTTAGATCAAGAGGATTTCTATGTTTTTTATTAGAGAGAAAACTTAATTGTTTTTCTTAAAGATACACAATCCGTATCAAACCATTTTTTATGTTTCTTTGAATTCCTTTTTGTGTGTGCTAATCTAAGAGAGCGTATACAAACATCATTTATGATATCTGTAAATTGCCCTGTTGCCAAATCGATACCTTCACTATCTGTGGTAAAGGTAGTTTTTTCAAACAAAGTTAGACGTGAGAGAAACTCGTCTTGTTTTAGGGCATTAAGAAACGTTTCATTAGAAGTTTGGTTCCAAACGAATTGTTTTGGGAGAGTAAACGTACCTACTTGAGGGGGAGGATTAGTTTGGGGAGAAACTAACGGTGAGATCGTTGCCCAACAAATAAGTTGAGAATGGTCTGAAAAAATTGTTGGTTCTTTAACTATAAAATTTTCAAACAAGGGCATTAATTCATGGCTAACAATGAAATAATCTACAGTACTAATTCCTTTTGGGGAATGAAAAGTTATTTTCCCAAAAGAGTCACCTGTTGTTCTTCCGTTCAGGATTCTTAAATCGCATGCTTTAAAAATTTCAAGTAAAGACTGGCCATGTTCATTGATTTGGGAATCAAAGTTTTTCCTCCGTCGTAAGGTGCGTAAGGGAGGAAGGTTATCGCCGGGGACATGAATACATTGGTCTACGTCAACGAAATCTAGTGCGCAACCCGTTCTGGCATTTAAGTCACCTGTCAACATAATAAGGCCTTCTGAACTGTATTTAGCAATGTCATTTTGAAGGTCATCAAAAATGTCGGGATTAAAATAGGGGGAATCTCTAGGGGGAATATAAATAGCACATAAAAATATATCTTGATCTAAATTGAAAAATGTTTTATGTTTTATTCAAAGTTGCGCTCCCATGTGCTTTAGCTGCACGGCTGCACTGTCATTGGTCAAGTGTGCTCCCAATTAAAGCCTGGTTCTCATATGCCGCCGATATGCCTGGGACAAATGGCAACAAATGGCAAATGGGAACATTTATCGCCGGCATCCGCCGGCATCAGAATGTGTCCCTGGCATTGACCGCCGGCTTGCCTGCGAAGTTGAACTGAGTTCAACTTCGCAGGCAAGTCGGCGGTTGTCGGCGGTTGTCTGCGATAAAAATATTCTATTTGAACGTCTTCGGCGGTGGCCGGCGAGAAAATGTATGACGCACTTACTCGATTTTTCCCACAATACCTTACGAAATCGCTCATTCAAAATGGCGGAGAGCGAGGAGGTTACACCGGAGGGGATCGCTATTTCGCCCACTGGCAATCGAATGTTGATTGACACAATTCGAAATTGTCGTGCAATATATGACAAAGGTTGTCACGAATACAAAAACCAGGGAGTAAAGAAAAATGCTTGGCAAGCAGTCACTAATACACTGAAGATTGATGTTGCTTCAGCTCAACAAAGGAGCTGCAACTCTCCGAACAAAGTATGATATTGGCAAACGAAAACTGGCGCTTCAGCAACAGGGAACAATCCATGTTCACAAATGAAACGGTTGAAAATGCGCCAATTTGGTTTGCATTTCGCGCCTTTTTGAGTACGTCGGCGACACATCGTAGATACACCGCAGATAGACCGGGGCTTGACTGGAATAGATCGCCGAACACTGTCGGTTGCAACCGGCGACTTTGTCGCAGGTATGTCGGCGACATATGAGAACCAGGCTTAAAGGGCAGAACTTACTTTCAAGTGCATTTGGATCCTTTTGTTTTACGCATATCGCCAGGGCAACAAAGAAGCCAAAAAGTGCGGTCATTAAAGGCCCATCGTCACTTACCGTGACTCATTGCGGACGTTCTAGAATTTCTGGGGCCCAGAAAATCCATTTTGAGGCGAGAAAGTTTGATTCCTAAAATAATCCGTTTACATTGGGGAATCTGTATCGTCTATTAACTTCAAGATGATTTCGTTCAAATATTTAGTTCATATATTTAGTTCATATTCTAGGCATTGCATCTTGTTTTTGTATGTTTTCTTTTATTTTCCATCGTTACTGATACGTTTTCTAAGCAACGCCGCCGAAGGCTCGAGGCGGCTGTCAAGAAACGAGATCCTTCAGAAGGTTTGGTCCGTGGGTCATTCGTCCATTCAATTTTTTATTTAAATTAAAAATTGAAAATCGATGTCCGTTTTGGATTTTCTTTTTTTTTATCAGAAGAAATAGAAAAAAAGAAATATCAAAATCATTTTACTTCTTTCCTTTAAAAAAAATTAAAGTAGGGCATACCGTCGACAATTTAGAGAAAATTAAACAACCGACATCATTCTTTCACTAACAGTTGAAACCAATGTTAAAGTTTTATGACATCGCTGATTATTCCGTTTTCGACGAAAGTCCAAAAAATTGAAAATTGCGATCAGTTTTCAGTTTTCAATTTTTGTTTTTAAGCTTAAAATTGAAAATCGTTTGCACTTGAGGTGACAAAAGCACTCCAGTGGGGGAGGGTGATGTCTGGATCAAAGTACGTAAATCGGGGGCATCCCATCCCCTACCCACTGCGTCATGAGTCAACCGTCAACCTCGTCCCCAGCGCCATCTCCGCTTTCAAGATGCCGCCATCTTGAAAGTGAAGATGGAAGAGTCTGGGACTGAATTAAGAAAGAAGCAGGAAATTCATGTGAAAGAGTAAACATCACAAACATGGACGACTTTAGTGTTGAATATATAAAGGATCTTGTATTAACTCAAGGCAAAACACACTCCGAGGTTAGCTCATTACTAAAAGAAGCATTTCCTGATAAGAGAGGCCTTAGTTCGAGGTCACTAAGAAGGTTTTGTAATAGATTGGAAGACATTGACAAAACTGTTTGTCAAATAACGAGCTTGAACAGTGTACGAAGGACATCGTTGCTTGGTTAAGCTTACGTACGGTATATTTTGAATAACTCTAGTCTAATACGTCGTTAGCATCCTTTATATTTCCATTTTCTGCTTCCTCCATCTTTGTTTAAAACGTTTCTCTCTGTTATTTTTATAATTAATCTTTGCTTTGTCCAGTCTCCAATATACGATATAGCTTATAAACTTCCGGAAAAATTTCATTTTCCTCCCCTTGGAATATCCAGTCTCTAGTTCAATTTTGTTACTGCAAAACCTGTGCAAAATTCTGTTGTTTTAGTACACCAGCACGGGTCACCATGCAACACCCATAACTTCCTCTATATATTTACTTATCAGGGAAATACCGCAACCTCCCTCTTTTAACCTTCCCTCCCCCTGGGGATAAATATATAAATAAGCGGGGCGGGGAGGGGGGTGTCTTAGTAGGAATGGGTTTCGGTTTCAATATGAACAGTACTTTTTCACATCGCCTTCCATTCTTGATCTCACAACGTTAATAGGCGACTTGTAAGTATTTATTAAGCCCCCCCCCCCCCCCCCCCCCCCCCCCCCCCCCCCCCCTCCCCCCTTTGTGCGAGTCTCCCAGAGGTCTTAATTGCTTTTTCACCCTGGGAACGAGGTTGTGCCCTTAGTCCAAAGGGAGTGGGGTTATTTCCCCTCCCAGCCTAGTCCTAAGCCTATCCTACAGTACGTTTTCCTCTTAGCTCCGCAGTAACCCTCACTGCGTCAACTTTTTCCCTAATTCGCTCAATCGATTGCCAATTTTCAATTCAAAACAAAAATTGAAAATTGAAGTCAATTTTCAATTTTTTACTTTGCTCAATCTCAACCTATTTTAAAATGGAAACAAAAATTGAAAATTGATAACCAATTTTCAATTTATGTTTGCAAAGGCGAGTTGAAGTAAAGTTAACGATATACCCTTTTCGATTTATTTCATCGCATAAAAATGGACAAATTGTATTAGATAAAACAATTTTCCAATAAACATTTTAGAAAATCCAAAACGGACATCGATTTTCAATTTTTAATTTAAATAAAAAATTGAATGGACGAATGACCCACGGACCAGGTTTGGCTCAGAAATTCGGTCGTCCATGGAAAAGAAATAGGTATATTAGATTGCCTACTAGTTAAGATTTATCTTCGAATCTTTTCTTTGTAATTTTTTTCCACATACAGATACTGTTAGTTGACATTTGAATATTATACTACTACCGTTGATGCATGACCGGTCGACCGTCACTGTAAACAACAAAAAAGCTCAAAACTTCTCGGCTCGCCGGCGGAGTCGTTTTTGCCAGCATCTATGTGAAATATTCCATGGAAGTTGAAGGAGGTTTTCTCCGTCCCTAGCCGTTGAATTTTTTTTTTTATGCAAACTTCTGAAGCCGAGAAAACGTCCTCCGCCAGCGGAGTTCATTAATTATGCCCGATGCAAATAACAGCCCACAAAATACAAACACTTCTCGGCTCGCTGGAGGTTTCGTTTTAAGGGGCATCGACCTTAAACTTTCGGTAAAAATAGCAGGAGGTTTTCCGCGTCCCTCGACGTGAAAATGTTTTCGAACTTTCGAAGCGGAGGAAACTACCTCGGCGACTGGAGCTACACAAAGGCGGGTTGAGCGGCCCCAGACAAAATGCGAGACATGTTATACGGACTTTTAATATCTAACAGGACCGCTTCTTTGGACTATTAAATTTTAAAATCAATGTCGAACGAAATTTCAAACTCAGTGTTCATTTCTTCCTGGAGATGAGAGGCCAAAATTTCACTTCGCGAGAGATCGCATTTATCAGGGTCCAAATCAAAATAAACAATGCGCGGTACATCACGGTAAGTGAAGATGGGCCTTTAAAACGTTCACTCCAAATACGCGAGCTACACTTGGGTGATTCCGCACAAATCAACAGCACGTGCCATTCAAAAAGACGTTTTTGATAAAAAGAAGGGAAATATGGAGCTTAGAAATATTTCTATCTCTGCGATCGCAATCGTAAGGATCGCAACGATCGCAACGTTTTGGTTTCCATATGATCGCAAGGGTCGCATGAATCGCAGCGATCGTCGATCGTAATGATCGTTGCGATCGTTGCGATTATATGGAAACCAGGCTAAAGTGCTCTTGAGGGACTTGAGGTCTACTTTGGAAAGACGAGACAATAGATTTTCAGGCATGACTGCGCACAGCGTGCGTGTTTAGATGCAAATTACTTGCGAGCAGAAGTTGGTATGCAGTGCTTGATAAACAAAGTTGCAGGACTAAAGTACGATATGCATTAAACGCTAAGTCGATAGTAAAATCTTATCGAGTCAAGTTTTATTCGAATTTAATTTAGCAAATAATCGTCTCAGAGCCTGGTGTAACACTATGATCACTTTTGTTAATTTTTCGGGGAAATTTATCCTGCTCGTCTTAAAAACATGTGTTTGAATCTCATGAGTATTGAATGCGCGCATGGCTGTAGTGTTTTTGATTGGCAAAGCCTGAGAATAAGACTACAACCTTTTTTTTTTTCTCAACGTAGAATTTTTTTACCCTAAGTCGGCTTGAAATACGCCTTCCAATACAACAGCTGAAGTAAAACTTGAAATCCTGCTTGGAAGTCTTTTTGAAGTCTCCGTGACTCCAGAATCGTAAACAAAAACGTACGTAGAGAGTTCGTTCCCTGTGGAATTCAAAGTTGCGCTCCCACGTGCTTTAGCTGCACGGCTGCACTGTCATTGAATGGTGCACTGTCATTGAACGCTCTGACTCAATTCTTCAGCCGTAGGCTCAACATTCGATCAGGTAATTCATTTCTTTCATTCGATTAACTGCACGTTTCAAAGTGTAACTACTATTAAATTTGTAAAGTTCAATATCATTTGATGCACGTACGCCAGGTAAGAAGACATCAGCACCTTAAAGAGGCTATGTCAACATTTTTAGCGTTACTTTAAAAAGCCAAAATACATCTTTATATCAGTGAAATTCCAAAACTAAGAATCCAGTTTTGTTTAAAATTATTTTACTAGTGCTCTAAAAGTAAAAATAAGTGTCTTGGGCTGCAGATTGCCAGGATGGAAATGGATTGAATCTTGAAAAAAAGTGGGCCAATTTTTTCAAGTTTATCGCTTGTGTCTTAGAAAATTCGTTAAAACTCCCGGATTATGGTTTATTTTCTCTGCTAAAATTCACTTGATATCTTCCTGTTAGTGTTGTTTAAGCATTTCGTGTACGACAAAGGTACTTAGTTTTAATTTGGGACGGTTTTGACCCGAAAACCTCAAAATCACCATGACATGGCTCATGCTCGTGGATAGAGATTCTTGAATGTTTTACCTTTTCTGCACACTGCTGGACGAGAATAAAAGCTAGTAGTTCTGCGAAGCTATATGCGTTTATTTTTGACGTTACTGTCTCGCATCAGATTAAATATTTTTTGTTTTTAAAATAGAATTTACTTAAAAATATCGCGGGCACAGCGTTTCTAGTTTTGGCGACAGGCTAGCAGGGTGGGAAATTAGCGCTAGCCCGCTTAATTGCTAAATGAGATGATTCAAAAGGACCTCATTAAATATTAAACACTAACATCAAACGATGTTTATGCTTGTCAAATAGGCTCAAAATGTCGAAAGATTGATATATATGTCCAAATTGCAATATATATGTCCAAATTGCAATATATATGTCCACAGTTTACAAAATATATGTCCAAGGCGATGACGTAATTTTCGACATATATATTGCGGATACAGTTTCGACATATAAATATCGGCGTGCAAACTTATGCAAATGAGCTGACCCGTATCCCGCGAAGAATGAAAGCGAGGCTGCACCAAGCAACAACAACATGGCGGCAATGGAAGAAGACAGAATTCAGCTCATCGTGAGAGAAATTATGAGTTCAGAGATAAGGGAAACGGGATCAGGTTCTTCAATTCAACAGGATTCCAGCAACAACAGTGCTCTCCCGCCCGTTTACAATGTTGTAGATACCTTCCAAGACGAAAACGAAGAGTTGTCCTCCGTCAAGATTAAACTTTCCAAGATCGGCAGCCCACCGACAGTCATTGCTTCGCGACAAATTTCTTCTTGTTTTAACCCTGCGGCAGTCAAAGACGATCGCGTTAATTATCAGAGAATACTTCCCTATACCCGGGATTCGTTTGTGCTCATTTCACGAGTCAAGTTCAAGTCAAGTTTTAAAGAAAATACCTTTTCCTTTTTTCGCGATTCTTTTATTTTATTATTATAATTGTTGTTGTCTAAATGGTCTCACAGTGGTAAACAGCCCGAAAAAAGAAAACAATCATTTGAGATTTATGAAAGACAAAAGCTTAATTTTATTCGCACGCGCTGACTGTCCAAAATATTATATCTTTGTTTAGATGCATTAAGCGATTCTAGTGAGCGTTGATTTCATTCGGATTATATAATGATTTGCTCAGTCTGTGTACGTGTACAATACGCGAACGACTCATTTCACGACGCTTAGAATCTGTTCACACATGGTTCGAACTCACGGTAACGTCACACAACTTCTCATTCAAAGACGGAGTATTTAAAATAAATACAAGACTAAAAGAAGGTTGAATAATCGCGAAATCATTTCTTACAAACTCTGTTACATGAAAAAAAATGTAATATTATTATAAAAATTCCTCGAGTATTCGAACCCTGATTCAAAATTCAATATTCAGACTCATCATTCAGTTCACGGCCGAGCGGTATCAACAGCTGAATTTAAATTAACACTCCCTTAAACGTTTAAACAAAGATCAAAGATATGATATATTGCCTTGGGTCGAATAATTAACAACTATTCACCGAAGTGGAGGTGGGTAGTGGTGGATATTTACCGAGCCGCGAAGCGGCGAGGTAAATATCCACCACTACCCACCTACACTGAGGTAAAAACCCGCATACAAGAACACCCATTTTCGGGGTTCAGGCTGATTGCGTTCTTATATATCGGGTATTTTAGGTGAAATCAGCCTGAAAGTGTTCTTAAGTGTTCTTAATTTTTTACTTCTAAAAAAATGTAAGGGATTTACTAACTATGATGAAATACATAACTTTGAGAGAAAATTAAACTTGAGACACACAACATTAGAAAATAAATTGCACAACCGAGCTTTCAACTGGCATCCGCTAATACCACAGTAAAGCTACAGACACTGTTTGTTCTATTAAACTGAAAAGGGAAGAGTTTTTATATATAAGAACAATTTTCAATTTTCAGGCTGAATGTGTTCTTATATATGCTCCTTTTTTATCAAATTTCAGCCTGGGTGTTCTTAATCCACATGTTCTTGTATGCGGGTTTTTACTGTAGTTGTTTTAGTATATACTGAAACAGTGAGATAATATAACGAAAATGATGCTTTTTAACTCATTTATTCCTGTCATCGATTGCAATTTTCGCGCGCAAATTGCTGGGAGGTGAATAGCACTTGCTATTCCGAGTTTCAGTAGCTAATCAGAGCGCGCCAACAATGCTATCCACTGTTTCAGTATATACTAATAGCTATTATAATCACTAAGAAAGCAAATCAAACTCTAGCTTTTTTAAGGAGGAACCTAGGAAATTGTCCACAAACAGTCAAGGAGAAGGCATGTAAATCACTCATAAGACCACACTTAGAATATGCCAGTAGTGTATGGGACCCATACCCCGCTAAGGATATTTTGGAACTAGAAAAGATACAGTGCAGATCAGCACGATGGGTTAACTCTTGTTACTCAAGGTCCCTGGGGGTCGTTACGAACTTATCAAACGAGCTGGGATGGGTGCCCCTTCAGCCATAGAATGAACACAAGGTTGATTGTTATGTGGAAAGCCATAAATAATATGATTAGTCTCACTATGCCAGCCCATGTAATTCAGAAACAGAGAGTCACAAGAAAGTTCCATTCTAATAAGTTTATTCAGCCATCAGCTTCTAGCAATGTTTATAAATACAGCTTTGTATCCAGAACTATGAAGGTCTGGTAATGATATTATTGAAGCTACCACACTGAACGCCTTTAAACGTGCCGTTTAAGAGATTGATATTGAACTAGAACTTACTTTATGAGCTAATTTTTTCCCCACATATTTATTTAATAGGATTATTTATATTTATTGTAAAAATTTCATTTATTTAATAAGCTGAACTATTGAAAGCTGACCAATTCACGTGTATGGGAAACCTTTGTGAATTACAATTATAGATGTAGATAGGGAATTTTTCCAGTCTGTGAGCTGGAATGCTGGAAGAATTTTCATAATAATATTTTCCAACCTCATTTATAATATTTTATTAATTTCGCGATTATTCAACCTACTTTTAGTCTTGAATTCAATAGTCCGGCTTTGAATGAGAGGTTGCGTGACAACCGTGAGTTCATGTGTAAACAAATTGCACGAAATGAGTCGTTCGCGTAGTGTATATGGACACAGTACAGACTGAGGAAATTGGTATGAATGAGATCAACGCTCACTAGAATCGCTTAATGCATTTGAACAAAGACAATATTTTGGACTGGTAAGAATAAGTGATTACATGGAAATTTTACGAAAAGTCTGGACTCCCGTATGAATAGCAAATTGAGAATTTAGTTTTATCGACTGAGTCGATAAGGTAAATTGACCACCGTAAAAAGATTCAAATAGCTGACGTTTCGAGCGCTAGCCCTTCGTCGGAGCGAATCAAGGAATTGTGGGTAGTGTGTGGTTTTATATAGTAAGCGGTGGAGCTACGCTATTGGTGGAAATTTGGTGACGTGAAAAACAAATGTAGATTAGTTGAATGAAAAGCGTTCGTTGATTCCGTGGGGTTTGAGAGTGCCGATTTGAAAGATGATTTTTTGTTCTAGGTTTTTACGGCTTTCTGTGTTACCCTGGTGTAGGGAAAGGCCGCAGATTGTCATGTGTTGTTTAGAATGGTTAGTAAGATTAAAATGGCGCGCGACTGGTTTGGATGCGTCTTTGTCATTTTTTTCAACGTCTCGGAGATGTTCACGAAAACGGTCGCCCAGTCTCCTCCCTGTTTCGCCAATGTATATCTTTTTGCAAAAAGTACATGTAATGCAGTAGATAACATTTACGGAGGTGCATGTAAAACGATCAGTGATTTTAATAGATCGTTTGGGTCCTGTTATTTTGTCCGCGTTGTGAATGAAAGGACAAGTGTTACATCGTGTGCGTGTGCATTTGAAAGTTCCCGGTACATCGTCAGATTTCAGTGCGCTCGTAACTAGAAAGTTGCCTATGTTTTTGTCACGTTTGAATGAAATTAGTGGGGGTTGTGAAAAAATTCTGCCAGTTTCGGGGTCGTTTTGGAGTAATTTGAAATTTTTTAAAATGATGCTTTTGACTGTGTTGTTGTGTGGGTGGAAAGTGAGGGTGAATGGAATTCTCTCGTTCTCTTCCTTCTGTGGCGTTTGTAGTGCTGACTGTCTGTCGATCTGTTGTGCACGTTGTTGGCCCGTATTAACAACAGAGTCAGGGTACCCACGTTTCTTGAAAAACTGGCACATTTCTTCTGATTTGTTGGAAAAATCAGAGTCATCACTACATAGACGTCGAAGTCTGAGAAATTGAGAATACGGAATGGCGTTTTTAACGTGCGATGGATGTGAGGATGAATGTAACAGATAACTGTGGGAATCTGTAGGTTTGTAGTGCACACTTGTGGATAAACTGTTACCGTTGATTGAAATATTAATGTCAAGAAAAGCGACTGAGGTTTCGGAAATTTCCCAGGTATATTTTAGAGCTGGATGAAAAGTATTGACAGAAGTTATGAATTGATTAAGTTCCTCTTTACTGGAAGAGGTAGCGCCAATGCAATCATCGATGTAACGGCCGTAGAGTTCGGGTTTGGTTCCGTGGTACTGATTAAAAAATTTGTCTTCGATGTGGCCTACAAAAAGGTTAGCGTAGCTTGGTCCCATTTTGGTGCCCATGGCGACTCCATTTACTTGTTTGTAGTAGTTTTGGGAAAATGAAAAACAGTTAAGTGTCAAAACTAATTCGGCTAAGCGGAGCAGTGTTTCTGAGCTTGGGTTTTGAATGGAGCGCTGGTCGAAAAAATATTTTAGTGCTTGAAGTCCTTCGTCATTGGGGATGACGGTATATAAAGAGGTAATGTCCATAGTGAAAATTAATTTGTTTTCGCTGGCAAAACTGAAATCCCGGAAAATTTCGAGTGCGTGATTGGTGTCCTTAATGTACGAGGGTAGTGATTTGACAATGGGGGCCATGATTTTGTCTAAATAGCTAGAAATTAGTTCGGTAGGACAGCTACAAGCGGAAACAATGGGTCGGCCCGGATTGTTTGGTTTATGAATTTTAGGTTTGAAATAAACGCGTGAGGTTCTAGGAGTAGTGATGATGAGATTGTTGGCGGTAACTGGTAATTGTTGTTTAGTAATGAGGTCTTGGATAGTTTCTTTGACAATTTTTTGGTTGGTAGAAGTGAGATCTTTATCAACTTTGGCATAGAAAGCGGTGTCAGAAAGTTGCCGAAAAGCCTCTTGTCGGTAAAGGTCGGTCCGCCAAACAACTACCGCCCCGCCTTTGTCGGCCGCTTTGATAACAATGTCGCGTCGTTTGCTAAGACTTTTGAGCGCTGCCCATTCTCCTGTTGAATAGCAAATTGGCCGTCCACAGTCAGGACCAGTCAGCGAATAAAATTAAGCTTTTGTCTTCAATATATCTCAAATGATTTTTTCTTTCGGGCTGTTCACCACTGTGAGACCATTAATAATAAAATAAAAGAATCGCGAAAAAAAGGAAAAAATATTTTTTTTAAACTTGACTTGAACTTGACTCGTGAAATGAGCACAAACGAATCCCAGGCATAGGGAAGTATTCTCTGACAATTAACGTGATCGTCTTTGACTGACCCTACCACCATAATTTGCCGCAGGGTTGAAACTAGAAGCAATTTGTCGCGAAGCATGACTAAATAAATGAAATGAATGAAAGCATGACTGTCGGTGGGCTGCCGAACTTGGAATATCGAAAGTTTAATCTTGACGGAGGGCAACTCTTCGTTTACATCTTGGAAGGTATCTACAACATTGTAAACGGCCGGGAGAGCACTGTTGTTGCTGAAATCCTGTTGAATTGAAGAACCAGACCCCGTTTCCCTTATCTCTGAGCTCACAATTTCTCTCACGATGCGCTGAATTCTGTCTTCTTCCATTGCCGCCATGTTGTTGTTGCTTGGTGCAGCCTCGCTTTCATTCTTCGCGGGATACGGGTCAGCTCATTTGCATAAGTTTGCACGCCGATATTTATATGTCGAAACTGTATCCGCAATATATATGTCGAAAATTACGTCATCGCCTTGGACATATATTTTGTAAACTGTGGACATATATATTGCAATTTGGACATATATATTGCAATTTGGACATATATATTGCAATTTGGACATATATATTGCAATTTGGACATATATATTACAATTTGGACACATATATTGCAATTTGGACAAAAATATCAATCTTTCGACATTTTGAGCCTATTTGACAAGCATAGATGTTTTCCGTAAAGAATATTTCAGGTCGCGGGGGACAGGTTCCGCTCATCAGTATGCATTTATGAAACGACTTTGTACGAAGTGCGACGGCTGATACCGAAAATGCGCGAAATATTCACGAACAGGCTCTGTAATGTTCCTACATCAATACAGTCGAACCCCTATTAAGCGGCCACCCTCGGGGAACTGGTAAGTCCCCTCTATTAACTATGCTTGCGAGCAGAAGTTGGTATGCAGTGCTTGATAAACAAAGTTACAGGACTAAAGTACGATATGCATTAAACGCTAAGTCGATAGTAACTTGACTCCAGAATCGTAAACAAAAACGTACGCAGAGAGCTCGTTCCCTGTGGAATTCAACAACAACAACAATTTATTGAGGTATTTCCATATCTTTACATGGCATTACCTAAGCTACATAGATTAATTTCTAATTAAATTTACTTCTGAAATAATATTTTGTATCTATAATTCATGATATCGAAAATAAAAGCAGCAACTGATCTACAAATAAAGGGATCAATGCTGTTAAAAAGAAACAAAATTTTTGAGTTGATATCGAAGTCTTTGAAAAAGTTGTATTTTTCAATGACTTCGTCAAAACATTTGGAGCGAAACTTATTATACAATGCGCAAGAGAATATAACATGAGATTCATTTTCAACTTCATTAGATTGGCACAAAGAACAAATTCTTAAATTTTCGGGAGTTTTGGGAACAGTGTGTCTCCCTGTTTCAATGCGAAGTCGATGATTCCCCAAGCGAAATTTATTAATGGCAGTTCTGTGTAAAGGATTTTTTATAGCATCTAAGGATTCAGATTTTTTGGTGTCTGTTTTAAAAGCGTTGTAAAAAATAAGTTTTCTGTTAGTGTTAAGAAGTAAGAGTTGGTGGTTAATTAAGGCTTTGCGCATATTTTGATTGACGTGAGAGATAAACGCTTTACTATTGTTTTCATTTAAAATCATGGAACTTGAATTATATTTGTTACATAAACTTTTAATTTTCTGTAATATTCCCGGCTGGTTTTTATCAGCCATATCTTTGGAAATTTGTAAACATTGTTTTGCAATATTATTATCTGGCAATTTTTGTAAATGTATCCAAAATTTAAAAATAGAAGTGTCTATCGTCAATTTCAAAGATAATCTACCTAGTTCATTTCTGGCTGCAACATTTGGACATTGCTTATTTACTCCTAGAGATTGTTTACAAAGGAAAATATGCATTTTTTCAATTACATCTTTTTCCCAAGTGTTAAAATCATCTTTATCGTAAATGCCCCATACCTCCGAACCATAAAGGAGAATGGGTAGAAAAAGTGAATTAAAAAGTTTATTTGTGATATCAAGTGGTACTTTTGAGAAATCTAAATAACGACGGGTAGCTAAAAAGGATCGTCTTACCTTATCTTTCGAATTTAATTTACAAACTTTAAAGTTTCCGTTAGTAGAAAAGTTGATTCCAAGATAAGTGTAATTGCTGACAATTTCTATTTTGTGTTTATTAATCTGAAAACAGTGTTTATCAAGAATTGATTTCCTATATTTCTTCTGAAAGATCATAACTTTTGTTTTCTTTGGATTCACAGATAATAGCCAATTATCGCAATATTCTGAGAGAATGGAAAGTGCCTTTTCTAGGCCTTTCGCTGAGTGAGAAATCAACACTAAGTCATCCGCATAAAGTAAACAGTTTAGGTGTGATCCGTTTGGTAAAACTATAGGATCTGTGTCTTCTCGGTCAAGTAGAAAAGGGATTTCATTTAGGTATAAATTAAACAGCATGGGAGAGAGGATACAACCTTGCCTAACACCTTTGCAATAATCAAAGAATTCTGTTCTTTGATCAGAAATTTTTATTGAACATTTGGTTTTAGAGTAAAGATTTTTAATTAGGTCATAAAATTTACCGCCAATGTTGTATTGGAGAAGTTTGTAAAGTAAGCCGTCATGCCAAACTGAATCAAAAGCTTTCTTGAAGTCAATGAAGCAGGTGTATAATTTACCTTTTGGGACTTGAGTGACGTATTTATCAATCAAAGTTCTTAGAGTGAAGATGTGATCGGATGTGCGATGATTTGGTAAAAATCCAATTTGAGCTTGATGTAAAATGTTTTGATCGAGTACATGATTTTTCAGTCTGGTATTAAGAACAGCGGTGAAAAGTTTTCCTAGGCAACTATTTATGCATATGCCCCTGTAGTTTGCCGGATCACGTTTGTTACCAGATTTATAAATTGGAGTTATTATTCCCTCGCACCAAGAACTAGGGAAAAAACCACTTTGAAGTATTAGATTAAATAACTTGCAAAGGGCAGCGTTCAAAAATTGTATTCCAGTTTTTAACATTTCATTACGGATTTTGTCAGGTCCGGGGGCCTTTTTTGATTTCAGTGATTTCACGGTATTTTTTATTTCTGAAAGTAAAATAGGGTTATCTAAAACGTTGTGGATGTCTTTTGTTTGTTCTAAATTAGAAATATCTTCCTTTAATGAGATTGGACCTGATGGAAGGGAAGAAAGGTCTGGGTGTGAATGTAGTTGTTTAAAATGTTTAAAAAGATTGTCCACTGGGATATCCTGATTATTTGACGGGAGGTTTTGTTCTTCCTTCAGGGATTTGAGATAAGTCCAAAATTTTTGGTTGTCTTTTTTCTGCGTAAGTTCTTCAACTTGAGAGTTGAAGAGTTTCGCTTTTTTACATTTAATCAGTTTCTTAAAGTTTTTACGCGCTGTATGGTAATCTTGCCTAAGGTTTAGATCAAGAGGATTTCTATGTTTTTTATTAGAGAGAAAACTTAATTGTTTTTCTTAAAGATACACAATCCGTATCAAACCATTTTTTATGTTTCTTTGAATTCCTTTTTGTGTGTGCTAATCTAAGAGAGCGTATACAAACATCATTTATGATATCTGTAAATTGCCCTGTTGCCAAATCGATACCTTCACTATCTGTGGTAAAGGTAGTTTTTTCAAACAAAGTTAGACGTGAGAGAAACTCGTCTTGTTTTAGGGCATTAAGAAACGTTTCATTAGAAGTTTGGTTCCAAACGAATTGTTTTGGGAGGGTAAACGTACCTACTTGAGGGGGAGGATTAGTTTGGGGAGAAACTAACGGTGAGATCGTTGCCCAACAAATAAGTTGAAACGTAAGTCAGACTTAGGCCTGGGCCGCAAACGTCGAATCTAAGTCGCGTCGAATTTATTAAAAATAGGTTGGACAAAGGGTCGACTTAATTCCAGCGTGGTAGCAAACTTCGAACCTGCGTCGATTCTATTTCACAAGTTGCACTTCATTAAAACACGGGAATAAGCACGTGTCCCCGTGTTATTTACTCAATGCGTGGCTTTTGTTACTTCTGGGACTTGCTTGCGAAATGCCGAAATACAGTCTTGTGATCGTCGGGCCTTTCTTTGGTATTTAATTGCGAAAAATAGAAAGAGAAGACTCGTATTACATACAGCTCTGAGCAACGTTTTTACCGGCTGTCCATCTCTCAAAGTCCTCCTTTTCTTTAGGTGATGTTACACGAGCCGATTTTTAACGCCGATTTTTAACGCAACATTGTTCCGTTAAAAATTGATATCGTGTAACATGGCGCACAGACCGATTTTTAACGCAACATTTCGTTGCGCCAACATGTTGCAGGTTTTTGAAAGCGATTCAAAAACCTGCAACATTGTTGCCCGAATTTTGTTGGAGTTGGCGCGTGTAACATCCCCGCCGCTGACTTTTAACGCAACATCGTCCCAGAATGCACCCCTGACAACCGAAAAGCGTCACGTCGACACACGTAAACAGACAAAATGGCGGAGCTTGTTGAAGATGAAGTCGAATTTGTACCTGAAGTTCGTTTAGATGACGCCGAAAGGCGAAAACGTATATGCTCGAGCAGGAGCCTGGGCTCAAACGGACAATGTTAAAAATCGTCTCGTGTAACATACCGTTGCCGACTGTTGCCGCAACAAAGTTGCGTTAAAAGTTTTCTCGTTTAACATGGATTAAAAATCGGCGTTAAAAATCGGCTCGTGTAACATCACCTTTAAACACTGAACATTTATTGCAAATAGGGAATTTGCATCTCAAGCATTTATATCAAAACACATTTCCATCGCACTGTGCGATGTCAGCAATGACTTTCGATAGCTCGCCATTCTCGGTCGTGAAATTGTCTTTGTACAGCGCATGCTCGTCAGGGGTGGGGGAGGATAGCGCTTGGCAGATTCAATTCATGAAATTCTCTATCCGCGCTCAATTCTTGGACACAAAATTGCTTGTTTATATAAAGAATTTCATGAGTTGACACTGCAGGGTGGTAAACTACGGTGTATAGTAGATTCTCATATCTGACTCAAAATTTTTAATTAGGCCTTTTTAATTAGATCCCTTCAATAAAAAACAATCCTTATGCACTTCCATTATTCGTCAATATCTCTGTTAAATTTTAGCGAAATCGGCTTTCAAACGTTCACGATATCACGGTTTTGAAAGTGACATTCCTGCTAAAATTTTGCCTTATCAATTTATTCATGACCAGGTATCCCCCGCGACCTTAATGAGGTCCTTTTGAGTCATCCATTGGCTCACCGAACTTGACGAAGCGAACTCGATGCGTAACTCACCCCAGTCTCCCTCGAAGAATGAAATGGATTTTTGGCCATGAGAAGATGCGTTTGTCGACAACAATTTCAATTGACCTTTCTGATGCAACTTAACCCTTTAGGTGTCTTGACAAGTACCAAAAAAAAATGGCTCCTTGAAATAAAACAAGTAGCCCGTTGGGCTTCGCAACTGTCTCGTTTGGTCTCAGTTTCTACCCGGTTTTCATTTTAGAGTTTTGTATTAGCAATCCACATTATACAATCTAGAATCTATTAATATGCACAATCCGCTTCAAGCACTCCTTAGGGACGGACCATTTTATTTTTAAGGTGGTGGGGGGGGGGGGGGGTGGGCAATTACCATGATTACCATGCACATGCACAGCGAGCCAAAGGAAAAAAATTTCGAACAATCCCGAAAAAAATTATTGCACAACAAGACTGAAAAAAAAAATTAATACTCAGAAAAATTGCCCAACCCATAGACACAATGAAAATATTCCTTCTAGAATTCGGCTTTGTTTATCAACTTAACTGAAATATACTTAAATCCCACGCTGCAATACAATTAAGTAATGATCCGCATAAAGCCTGGTTTCCATATAATCGCAACGATCGCAGCGATCGTTACGATCGACGATCGCTGCGATTCTTGCGACCCTTGCGATCATATGGAAACCAAAACGTTGCGATCGTTGCGATTGCGATCGCAGAGATAGAAATTTTTCTATCTCCGCGATCAATCGCAACGATCGCAACGATCGCAACGTTTTGGTTTCCATATGATCGCAAGGGTCGCAAGAATCGGAGCGATCGTCGATCGTAACGATTGCTGCGATTATATGAAAAACGAGGCTTAAGAAGGAAAGTGCTAACGGCAATGCACGATGGAATGTCAACTTTTTTCATTGTTACAACTAGTGATCTCATTGGCCTAGACTCAGAGACCGCTAAAAAGTTAGGTTTCAAGGTGCATTTTGTTTGATTTTTTAAAGGTTTCATGTAATTTAAGACCCAATCGCATAACATGCAAATTTTTAAAGAAATTGTATTTGAGGAACTTCATCAAAGAAGCAAAATTATTAGCTATTGTCTTCTGCTATTTTGATTGGTTAAGCACGAACATTTCCTAAAATTTATCTGACGCAAATGGATATTCTTTATTTTTATACTGAAATATGATTATAAACCATTAGTTCCTCCCCTATTTTTGAAATCAAAGACATTCTATGTGAGAAAGAGCCAATGCCGCAGAACAATGAAGTTTACTGTAGTTCTAATGTGGAGCGTTACTTAAAAACTAATTTATCAAAGTGCAAAGTGCTTCGTAATTCTACCTGTCTTAAGCAAGAGAATGGCGTGAGTTAAATTAGAGAGTTCTTCATATCAGCAACATTGCTTTGGAGATACAGCATTTTAAAATGTTTGGCCGTGCTGCTGAGCTTCCATGTGCGAAACTAAAACAAATATTTTTCACTCAGTAAAACGACTTTTCTAAAGCGAGGATGCAAATCAGAGGTCCTTTGAATCTTTGAACTGAACTGTAGCTGTATTTCAAGAATTTCTTAATTTTTTTTATTTGGCATTCCCTGCAACATCCTTTCTCTCGGGGTTGCTCTCATAGCCAGAAAACAAACTGCTTGCGCAAACGAAAACGATTTATAAATAACAAAGTTGCTGTTTATGATAAGTTATTTCTCGGCTAAAACAGCAAACGCGAATGATATCTCTTGCTTTCATAACGATCGAAGAAAGTATTAAAAAGCAACTCTTGCACTCAACTCTTGCACCATCAATCGAGCAGTGCAGAGGAAGGTCTGGAACGAGTCACGCACCCCTCCCCCCCTGGCGTGTTCTTAAGTGTCGGAAGCTACCAATTTGGCATTTAATACTCACTTCGAATATTTACTTTATTGTTTCCCGAGTAAATCCACACTCGTCTAATACTTTCCAAACCATATTTTTTTCTGTTACTTTTTTAAAAGCAATGAAATCAGAAAAATTCTTCATTAATATGCCACGCATTTCACAGTCCATCGATCCACAGAAGTCCAGTCCAGAGGTCTAGTTTTTGTTTACAATGATGGACATGTTACCTAGCAAAGAGCAATCCCGTTTTCCGTATATTTCTATTGTTTTTACGTTAAATAAAGTCTTGAAATTACTCACTACAGGCAGGGAGGACTGTACAAAGGCATTGTAAAGAATCAGTAGTAAACTTTGTAATGAATTAACAATATGCTTACGAAAGCGAAGATCGATAGTTCTAGTTTAGCTCTTTCAATGCAAGCTTCATGCAGACAGTTAAACTCTCATTTCTGATTTTTTTGGCCAAAAAAATGTGTCCATTACACTCATTAGATAGGTGGTATCTTGTGTAACCCCCTACCCCTACCCAGGGTGGGTCCTCGTCGAGTATACTTGTTATGACCACTTCCCTAAGAGCCACCATCTTTAAAGTGGTGATGGCATTTTTTCTGCAGCAAATGACAATTAAAAGCTAGTAATTAATTTTATGAATAACAGTTATAGAAGACTTGTTCAATCTCTAAACAGACAACAAATCGAGATTTTGTTACCATGTACATGTGTTACACTGTTAAAAATGACGAGAATGCCATTATTTTATAAGTGGTGGTGCATGTCTAGGGAAGAACTGAAACGGTAACATATTGTTTGTTTGAGGCTCTTGTTAGATATTTTGATAGTAAACCAGGTGGAAATCCAGACGAGTTGAAACTACTAACACTTGCTCCAGAAACAAGACAAGAGGAGAGCATCACCATTTTCAATGACGTCCAAAAAATTATTAACAGCCGATGCAGCCTGGCCCCCGGGGCGATGCAGTTCATTCTTTCCTTCGTCGCTTTCGTAACAGAAAATCTCTTTTTAATTGTTTGAAATTGTTATTTATGGCATTAAATAATGTGATGTCCGTTTACAGTCTATGCTTTAGTTTCTGTTCTCACAAGTTTGCCTTTGCGATTAATCGGAAATAATTTCCAGTTTCGTTTATGAAGACAAGTTATGTGCTGCACTACTGTGAAGATAGGTTTCCTGGCACTATGAACAATTCTCTGATTCTGTAACGACTACACAACCTGGGGGAACACTCGCTGGCTACGGGAAGTCCAGGATCTGTTACACTGAGCAGAAGATATCGGCGAGACAAATACAACAGACAGCAGTTGGGTCCAACTGTAGACTTTACTTCGTAGAACATAACCAGAATATAACCAGAGTGTAACCGTAGTGTAACCGGCAACTCGACCGGGGGCATCGCCCCACCGGGCGTATTCCGACTCACGTCTTACAACTCACGTCTTACAAAGCACTTGTATTTAAGACTAACCGAACGCACAACTTGAATTGGATTATTGGATGAGACTAAAACCAAGCTTTGCAACATTAATTATTTTCAAAGTAACGCAGGTACTAATTAACAAAAGGACTTTTGCAGGTGTTATGGTTATCGTACTGGAAAACTAAGAGAAAATAATTTTACGCTGGATTTTTTATATTTTTACACGGCAACGCGAGTGAAACTAAATAACAATAATTCCTGTTATCACACGTTTCCATCCGGTTCATTACCATTTTAACTAACCAAAATGGCTAGTGAAAGCCAAAATCTACTAGCCAAAACTAAATTTTTACTAGACTATGTCTAGTTTGCTACCGTTAGTCTCGAGCCCCGTTAATTTTACAACATTACATCTCACAGCTTTCATATTTTGTTTCTAACCGCTCAGATGAAAGGTTGCCTGTGAGTAGTTTTCAGCTTTTAGGTCGGTATTAACCCGAAGAAAACTGACTTAAGTCTTGACTCTTCGGAGGATAATTGAGCCTCTTCAGAGGTTAATCACCAAGATTCATCGTTATTTTAAACATTTTCTTCGATTCTTATCCAAAGAACCGCATATATTGGACAATTCTTCATTTCGTATTTTTCACCTTATAGAGCTGCGAAGCCCCATACTCATAGAACCTATGCCCGTCATTTTTCATGGTCATGGCTAGCGGAATTTAATGTTTCGCGGGCGCGTCGGTCCGGTGTGTCCGTCGTGCAGGATTAGTTCGCGGGCACGTATGACGTCGCAAAACATGCGCGTATGACGTCACGCAACATCAAGGATCTTCGCAATAGGCCATTTGCACGATGACGTCATTTGACTACAACTACCAGAATTCATTTCGTTTTTCCTTTCTTATTTAAATTTTGTAATCGCAGTGCGGTTTTAATAACAATAGCCCTAATTTGCACTACAAAACAAAAAACTGAAGGATTCTGGTAGTTGTAGTCATATGACGTCATCGTGCAAATGGCCTATTTTAAAACCGAGGCTTTGTTTTTCGTGCGGCTACACGGCCGATTTCACGTCAGCTGTGACTTTGGCTGCAGTAAACACTCTCTTGTTTTGTTGTGTAAAGTCGTTTTTCCCTACATTTTTTCGCGGTTTGCTACTCAAGACAGGGATACTAATTAAGGGATACTCAGAAGCCGCTACAGTGAAAAAAGAAGAGCTTTCAGGGATAAAATCTTGCTTCGAGGAACTTCATACGCGGGACAATATTTCAGAACCGAAGAAGCGGAGTTTTAACGAATTTCCAAGCAGCCGAGTGACTTTAAAAGTAAAGGAAATCACATTTTTAGATGCGAATTTATGTTGATATCAATTTTTGATTGACTTTCTCTTTGTGTTCTCGTAAGTTTTGGAGACATGTTTATAAAACATGCTCAAATTTAGTCGTGTTGTTATTTTGAATTTCATCAGCTCGGCCTCGATGCGCTACAAATGGTACACGTTTTGCTTTTAAACATAAACTAATAGATATTTAAATACAATTTTTAAAAAGATTTTGTTGTCCATTTTATGTGTTTAATTTGTTCATTCATTACATAGGTTGAAAAGCGATATTATGTAAACAAAACAAGACTTGGATTTTATAGTTCTAACTTCACTCGCGTCGCCTTATGCAAATATGTTTGTTTAGTGTTTTGCAATTTTGATTTCCAAGTTTCTCGGGCAATTGCATTTTATTCGTGTATTTTATTCGGAAATTAGTCATACTATTTATTCTAGACGGGGAAAAAGTTGTTTTTGTGAACTTTTGTACGGTCTTTAAAATGTGCTGTGCAGACGGTCGCGTTATACTGTTTTTTTTTTTAGAATTGCTAAAATTGAAAAAATTAGTCCGGTGGTCAATCTTAATTCTTGTGCTTCCAAGCCTGGTCGCACTACAGTCAAAAACAAAAATTAGTCCGTGCAAAAATCGAGGAAAACAAAAGAAACTGCTCCGGTGGGACACGCTTTATGTGGAATGTTTTTGTTTTTATGTCATTTTGCACGGGCTAATTTTTGTTTTTGACTGTACTGCGACCAGGCCCCTAGTTAAGCTTATCATCGGCTTAAAGCCTGCCGCACACTTGAGGAAAGTGCTGAGCAAAATTCCTCGCGAGGCAGTTAGCTCAGCTGTTTCCTCAAGTGTGCTCTGGCGTTTTTGTGAGTTTTTCGCCTCGCGAGGTCGTGAGGCCAATATCTGTCGTATTTGATATTTTCTGCCTCATGAGACAAATTCCTCATCGTGTGCGGGCGCCGCGAGAATCTGGCTGAGCCAAATTAATCGATTAACCAATAAAATTGCATGGCGAGCTCACGTGATTTCAAGCTCGACATTCAAGATGGCGGACAACGAAATAAATTATATATAATATACTATAATATGTAAATTAAGTCGTCAATTTCATCGAAGTTTTCCAGTCTCTCGTGCGCATTTTTATTATTTCGGGGGAATGTTTTGTTAGAATTAATCTCTCTACCACCGGGTCTTTTCACTGTGCCCCTGACGAGAATGACAGGCCTACTGAGCAGATAAATATATTTTCATATTATCAATCTATGTTGTTTATTAAAAAGTTTTTAGTGAGCTCACTAAAGTGCATGTTCATGAATTGCAAATTATCAATGATCAAAGAGTTTAGTTTGTTTTTGTTTGTTTTATTTTTGTTTTGTTTGTTTTTAATCAAACTGTTTATGGCGTTTTTTTAAAAACTCCTTTTTCAATTCATCTTCTTGCGTTTTTACATTTCTCCTTCACTTGGGGGCCTGTAGTTGCGCTTACATCCTATTCTTCCCCCCTTTTTGCTTCCATGCATTATATAGCTCTCCGTTTCCTTGCTCTTATTGTCTGTCTGAGAAAAAAGTGTAATGTGATCTCAGTTGTAACGAAAGTTTTTTTGTAACATAAAATTTTTTGTAAGATAAAACCCTTGGAGTTCACATTGACGAATCTCTTACCTGGCGCCCACATATTAATGATGTTTCAAAGAAAATATCTGCTGCTCTTGCAGTCTTAAAGTGTATTAGTACTATCATACCATTTGAAACTAGAATGAATATAAACAATGCACTTGTAATACCCTATTTCAATTATTGTAGTTCTGTCAAATTGAGTCAAATTGAGTCAAATTGTTACATTCCCAGACCGAACTGAATACGCCAAAGGTAGCTTACACTACAGGGGATCTGTTCATTTTTATGGCGGGGGCCCCCCTATAAAAATGACGGGGGTGCACGTCGGAAAATTTCGAAAACACCCTAAAAAGAACCATAATCTCGTTTGATGGGCGTGGCTCAAATATATTTTTACCCCTAAAAGGTACCAATTTTGGTTCTTTCTGTGTGTACCGGAGCACAGATGACGTAACACAAAAGGAACAAAGAACGACAATAATACAAATGCAAAACAAGACCAAAAATACAATACCTCACAAACAATAGAAGACAATGAGTACCGGTACACGCAGATAGACCCCCAATTTTATACAACACAAGACATATTCTGTCATATTTTTTCATCTCAATGCCCTAAAAGATACCGCGATAATTCTAACTATGGTCATTTTAGATTTCAGCACCCTAAGTGGTACCAATATACAAATTGTGACCCTTAAAAGGTACGACGAGCACCCCGTCATTTTCATATCGGAGTCTCTCTCCCCCCCCCCCCCCCCCCTTCCCCCCTCTCCCCCGCCGGGTACAGTCTGTCCATGAAACAAAGGCTGTGCATCCCGTGTACATGCAACAGTGTTTGTTTAGTTCTTTAAGTTGTGCAACTTATCTTGGGGTCACAGTAAAATTAATGACACGTTTAGCAACGTGCTAAAGCCTGTAAAGGTCGGTTATACATGGTCCGAAGTACTAATTTTGTGAACTACTACTGGTTGCAGAAATTCAAGCTGCCCGCGACAAGAATGTCTGCTATTCTACGAGCTCCATTTCGCATAGCAGCTTTATCTCACTGCAGAAACTTAATGAAAATAACCTGGCAAGATGGCGCAGTAAGCGAGTTTCCCAACATATGGCTGCGTGGTTCGGTACGAGACCCCAAATTTTTCAGCGATGCTTTGATGTACAACCAGAACGACTATACGCGCTTTATAGCTACTGAATCGCCCATTGTTCGAGCTGAAAACGGAGAAGGGAGCGAAGATGTCACTGTTGAATGGGAAGACCATCGTAGCAGTTTTAATACATCGTGGCTTCGCGCGCAAGACATGAAAAACAACGACTCGCTTCGCAAGGAACCTGAGATTACCCTCTGGGATGCGAACTTCAAATTTCCTATCTACGATTACTTGGAGCGAATGGAAACGCTAGAGAGCTGGTTGACCGACCTGGTTAGATATGGCGTGGCTTTCTTTGAGGGAGTTCCTCCGAGTCAAGAGGGCTTAGAAGGAATTCTCCATTGTGTGGGCCAACAGAAGCAACGCGCACACCCTACCGACACTTCGGTAATATCGGTGAATAAGACGAATGCAGTGAACATCGACCAATATGTTTATGTGTCGGAAAAGCACCCTTTCCATATAGACACGGCCTATTATGATGCTCTTTTCAGCTTAACCTGCTTGGTTGGCAGTAAATATTCTGCACCAGTTCAAGACACGGTCAACCTCTGGGTAGATAACCTTTCAGTCATCGAGCAATTGCGTCGCGAAGATCCTGAAGCCTATGAGCTTCTCGCCACCACCCCAGTTCGTTTTTCAAGAAGAAGAATGACTGTTCAAGAGAAGTGTGATCCATCAATGCACTACATCTACCAATACGACAACACGCTCGAAAGAGAAATCATTTCTTTTAATCGTCTAGAGAAGCGACACCCAACAGTTTACATATCTAACAAACAAGCTGGTATGGAATTGAGCAAGTTCAAGGATCATTCGACCATGAAGACGTTTTATGATGCATTGACTTTGCTTAATTCTAAGCTGTATGATCCTGCAAACCAGACGAAGTTTATTCTGAAGGAAGGCACAGCTGCCATCTTCAACAATCACCGTGTGAGTCATGGGCGTGACGACATCCACCCTTCAACAGATCGCTGTCTACTTCTGGGGTTCATCGGCTCGGATATGTGGAATACACGATGGCGTGTCCTGAACGGCAAGAAATCGGGTCTGGAAGACAAATGGCTCTACGGGTGTTCAAACGAGCAGCTAGAAATCCTTGCCGATAGGAAGGAATGATAAGGAATATCTCATTTCGTGATGCATCACTGGAGAACAAGTCACTAACTGACTAAGACAATGCATTACTTTCGGTTTCCAATTTTCAATTACATACATTTGCTTTGTAGGTATCTAATGCGCCATTCACACCAACGGTTAAACATGTTTAAATGTTGTTTAGTTTAACTACGTTTTAGCCTCTATCTTGAACGTTTTGAAATGCATGACTCAAACTACCTGGAATGTTAATAAAGTCAATAAAGTTTCTTTTAGTAAAGATTTCACTCCAAATATTACGGGAGGTTAGGAGGTATTTTTCTAAACCTGTTTTAAACTAAACAACATTTAAACATGTTTAAGCGTTGGTGTGAATGGGGTATAAGACAGGTTTAAAATCGTGTTGTTTATGTGGCTTATCGGTTCAAAATATTAAAATAAATATTCGCGTTGTTAATTTCGGAGGTAGAAGCCGAATGATGAATAACGAATTACGGCTTAGAAAAGAAAATGAACAAGGAATATTTAGGGTTTGAATGTGAATAAAGAATAATGAATGTAACGTTAAATAATTCTCTTCTTTTATCAACAGAAAAGAATCGCATAGAGAATTCATTTTACATAGAGATCACGCTCGAAGTTTCACTGATAGAGCAAGAGGCTTTAGCATCCGTTTAGCAACACCTGCTTTAGTTTGAGTTCGTCATTAATTGCTTGTGAATGGCTGATACAATTTATCGTGCCTTTGACGACATTATGATAGAGTGTTGATTTGGATTTGCTTCAAGCGCATGCACATGCCAATGCTTTAATCCAGTCACTTCGTAATAAACGCGAGGAGGAGCATTGGAACAAGTTTACTAGGCAGTGGTAAACCGTATCTATTTCAGAGAAACATGGTGTTGCAATATCCAAGCTCATACTTGCTGGCCGGCAATCGCATCGAGAAAATGTTCCGTCTGATTCGGTCAGTGAGTACTACAAACGAGCAATGTACTATCCATTCTTGGACCATTTGATATCAGAACTGGATTCAAAGATTCTCGCCTTATCAAACCAATTTCACTCTTGCTAGACACTATATCTGGCTTTTTCATTCATTCATTCATTCATTCATTCATTCATTCATTTATTTTGTCATTAACCACATTAAAATATATAATAATAATAATAATTTAAATTTAAATAGAGAACTTTAATTATAAAACACAATTTATAAGTTTACAATAAATTCCTTTACAAAGCCTTTAAAATGTATGTATGCCTACATGTATATGAAAAATATATTATCAATAAAAGACTAAAAAAAAGATAGTACAAAGTTAATGTAAAGTATAATAATAATAATAGTAATAATAATACAATACACTAGGAATTTATAATAACTTAAAAGACGATAGACTACAAAATGTTTAAGGTGGTAGTGACAAGGAAGCCTATATAGAAGCCGGGGGCTTATGAACTATAGGCTTCCTGACAATATAGAATACATCATACGAATTATGAGGACAGCATGAAATATAAAATGTATTATTTCAAAAAGAAAAGGAAAGGAAAGGAAAGGAAAAAAGAAGTATGTAGCTCAACAAAGAGTATTTTTGACTAAGAAAGAAGGAATTTTTTAAGTCTTTTGCCAAACAAACGGATGCTTTCACTGTTTTGAATTTCATGACTTAACGAATTGAAAAACTTAGGTCCTTGAAACCGAATTGAGAAGTTTCGAATATTAGTTCGACAGGGAGGTATGTAAAAAAGGTTGCAATTTCTAGTATAATGAGAATGTAACTGGCTTGCAAGAGTAAACATATCACGAAAATAATTAGGAAGTAAACCTCTTTTAAATAGATACATAAATTTACCTATCTGATATAAATAAATGTCAGAGAATTTCAAAATTTCCTGTTCTTTGAAAAGAGCATCAGTGTGAGAATCGAAAGAAACTTTAGATATTATTCTTATTATCTTCTTTTGCAGAATAATAACGCGATTTAAGTTACTCTGATATGTCGATCCCCACACTGAAACACAATATATTAAGGTGGCTCAACTGGGTTTTTTGGCGACATAACACCCCAACTTTGAACGGCTGATACTTCACTGTCTGAGATCGGTCAGGCAAGCTGCTTCACACATAAACTAGAGATGAAATGAACTTTTCAAAAAGGTAGATTTGATTGACATCGGTGTTACCATAACAACGATCTGATGACGTCATGGTTTTTGCATATTAGTAATTTTCTCAACATCTAGACCTAAACTTTTAAAACAACTGTATGCCTCTTATAGTCTATATGTATGTCTTCAAGACTGCAAAGATTGAAAAAATTCTATGAGAGCGTTTTCGAATAAAATAGAGTTGAATATTTTCCATCAAAAATTTAAAAATTCGCATTACTTTCTGTTATTTCGTCGATGCCAGCGCTTTCCTGACAAATTGAAACAATATTTTCACCATATGTTATTCGTGTGCCATAAAACTACATTCCTTGAAGGTTTTATTCTGTTTGCTTCACTAAATTTCAGTTGATATGATCGGAAGCAATGTCTTAAATATGCTCATTCTACTCACAGAAGTAACACTTTTGTTAGGCAAGCGTTTATTTAAAAACAAGTCGATGAAATTTTTTTAAAATCTTTTGATCTAAAGTTGAACATGTAGTGCACTATCTCTGCAAATTTCAAGTGCAATGAATCACTTTAAGGGCGCGAAATACAATTAAAATTATAGGGGACTTTTGCATTCGTCTTCCAAAATTTCATTGTCGTATGATTTGTTGACAGCTGGTTTATTTCAGGACTTTCTCTATTGTCTACATTCTACATATTTGTGCGCTTTTGAAACAACACGTTTGCCATGCCTGCATGCTCCAAAGTGATCGTGAAAATTCTTTATTTATTTCAATGACTACAATTAACATAAAGCTGCGGTCATACACATGTAACACGTTTAAAATTTATTCAAAAGTGCACAAATGATATAAAAACAAAGCAAGGTAGCATTCTTCAAAAAAAAAAACATGGTCACTTCTTGATGCCTTTTTAAAATAATTTCTTTCACAGCACATCACTCTTCGCTTCATCTTTAGCTCCGGCTTTTTCGAAAGGATCTTTTTAACTTTATCTCTCAGTCCCTCTTCGTTGATCCACCTTGAATCTTTTCAAGTCCAAGCAGTTTCTACCGGTATGCACCTGATACATTATTTTCTTTTATGTTTGAGTCAGCGTCAATTCAATGTTCTTGAATTATACTTTACTTGCTTACTTTATTTTCTTTATCTATAGCTGTTACCCTGTTATTTTCTGTTACCTTGTTAATTTGTTGTTGTTGTTTCACAAACGGAAATGCAAAAGCTTGTATGTTTAATAGAGGATCTGGATGGGGGGGGGGGGGGGGGGGGGGGGGGGTACAAATGTCAGTTGTCAGTTAAAATTTTGGCCATTTGTCAGTTGTCAGTTAAATTTTTAGAAGGCCAATTGTCAGTTGTCAGTTAATTGACTGTTAACAATTAATTAAGTAATTTAATTATATCTTTTTTTTATCCAAAATTTAGCTTAAAAGGCACATAAAATGTAAATTATTGAGATCATTACAAGTGACTTTCTATCGTTACTCTCCTGATTGCCCGAGCATAACATTATACTGTCTAACCCTTAGACCCTTAGCTCATCAAAATTCACCTTCAAAATATTTGAAGTATATCGTAAGAAACACAAACAAACATCAGAAGAGTTCTTTATGTTCTTTGTTCGTTCGATTTGATTGGGTTTTGTTTGTCAATGGCTCATTGTGATTGACTGGGATGAAGTGATCAGGGAATATTGCACTCGCGCAAACAGGCGCGTTAGGAAGAGAGTAACAAACAAAATATGTTTTCTCCTGTTAAACATGAAACATATCTACTATAAGCGTACCTTTTACAAATCAAGGCGGAAATGGGCACGTATTGGCCGCCCAGATCTTGAAACGGTAACAGGCGCAATATCTTCGTCCTCCCTATCAGAAAAGTCATCTCCTGAGTCGGTTTCATATTCATCTGGCGTAGGTCGCGCTTCAGCAACTGCCACTGCAACTAGACAGTCGTCCACAAATGTGACTTGTGAGCAGCACGTCTGCGAACTCTTAGAGTTGTAAAACGATTTATTTTCTCCTACGCGTTTTGTGTGACTAACGCACACTTCGTCTGGAAGTTTTACAATACAACATAAGTGGCCTGTATATATACCTACATAAGAGACTAAAATAAATTTTACATTACATAAAACCGCACCTACTAGAGCGGATTTTCGTTTAGGAAACAGCAGGCGAGAGTGTGCAAGGCACGACATATTTCGTGTGTGACATAACTGTTTGGGGCCCACGGATTTTTTTCTGTACAACGTGAACTGCCAGAAAAAAAAAAAACTCAGAATTAAAAAAAAAGAGAGATTGAAAATTGAACCGGTAATTTGTATGAGTATAGTAAACTTTTAATACGATTTAATACCTTGTGTGAGCAAAATCCCAGAAAATTAGTCTGTCCACAGATATTTATTTTTTGCAAAGAGTTATATTTCTTTGAGCGCGCGAGAACGAGCGCGGAGCGCGACAGTGGCCGCGAAGCGGGCGCAAAAAAGAATATATTTGTCTTTCGCCAGGGCCACTTCCTTGCGTTCGCACGCTTTCAAATCCCCCCGCGGTTTCTATTTTGCTTGCGATCTCGACGAACTCTAGACAAAATAGAGGGTCTGTGGACAGACTAGCAGGAAGTAAGCCCAGTGACTTGCTCGGTCTGCTCTGCATGAATTAGTATTTCATTTGAAGGGGTGAAGTGTTTCGTTTCTATAATAGTTTGTTTTTAGGTGATTTACTGCGTGTTTTAATGCATGAATTTACATATGATCAACCGACACCACTAAAATCTGACGTGTAACGATCGCTCCAGGAAAGGTGTTGAGAAGCATGCACACGCGGTGGTTCGCACCGCTGCCGCAAAGCTACAAAATGTAGTTATATACTAGGCTACTGTAATTATAACATAAATAATTTCAAGAAAAATAAATATTACATGGTGCATTACGTGAAAACAACATGTACAACGAAAATATTCTGAAAGCGTAGCAATACCCAGAAGGTTTTCCGGACTAACTGGCATGCTTATATTTATACCAATACATGTAAAAAATACATAAGCACTAAGAATACATACTGTCATTTCGCTTCCTGAGTCATCCGGCATACTTGGAAGCTCCAGCTTCCACTGGTCGTCCGTTGTGATGACGAAGTTATCACTTTTCCCGCCCGGTTTCGGTGCCATCCGATAACGCTCCAAGGCCGTATTTTAATAATTGTTAGTTCCTTCAGGCCAAGGAATTGAATAAGGTGCTGTTTGGCGCTTTTTGAGAGCATGTCCGTATTTAAGTCATTTATCGGAATACGGCTTCTATGTCTTTCGAATGCAGTTTCCGAATTTACGCGGTGAAAGTTTACAATCGCTTTAATAACGCCAGCATTTAATAGTAGCCATCATGTAAGCTGGCGCTGCTCGGGACTGGCTAGCGTGAGTTTGTAAATTCGAGATCATAGGTGACGTCATAGGTGGACTCTAGGTGAAATGACCCTGATGTACATGGGTCATACAGTAAATTATTAACGGAATATGACACTCAAGCGTCCTGCTGCTAAGATTTAATATAAAACGTACATTTCTTTGACGAAAAGAGTGATACATTGTTATTTACAACGCGGTTTGAAGGATATTTAGGACAATAAGATCTTTTGTCAGTTGTCAGTAAAACCCTCTACAAATGTCAGTTGTCAGTTAAATTTTAGGCTATTTGTCAGTTGTCAGTTAACCCCATCCAGACCCTCTTAGCAACATCTGCTTTAGTTTGAGTTCATGTAACTAATTGCTTGTGAATGACTGCTACAATTTATCGTGCCTTTGATGACATTATGATAGAGTGTTGATTTGGATTTGCTTCAAGCGCATGCACATGCCAATGCTTTAATCCAGTCACTTCGTAATAAACGCGAGGAGGAGCATTGGAACAAGTTTACCAGGCAGCTTTAAACCTTATCTATTTCAGAGAAACATGGTGTTGCAATATCCAAGCTCATACTTGCTGGCCGGCAATCGCATCGAGAAAATGTTCCGTCTCATTCGGTTAATGAGTACTACAAACTAGCAATGTACTATCCATTCTTAGACCATTTGATATCAGAACTGCATTCAAAGATTCTCGCCTTATCAAACCAATTTCACTCTTGCTAGACACTATATCTGGCTTTGCAAATCAAAAGAACTTTTACCTCGAATGACGGGCTTCCTCTGACATGCGAAATCTATATATGATATAGAAACAAAGCAAGGTAGTATTTTTCAAAAAAAAAAACATGGTCACTTCTTGATGCCTTTTTAAAATAATTTCTTTTACAGCACATCACTCTTCGCTTCATCTTTAGCTCCGGCTTTTTCGATAGGATCTCTTTAACTTTATCTCTCAGTCCCTCTTCGTTGATCCACGTTGAATCTTTTCAAGTCCAAGCAGTTTCTACCGGTATGCACCTGACACATTTCAGTTCTTTTATGTTTGAGTCAGCGTCAATTCAATGTTCTTGAATTATACTTTACTTGCTTACTTTATTTTCTTTATCTATAGCTGTTACCCTGTTATTTTCTGTTACCTTGTTAATTTTTTTTTCACAAACGGAAATGTAAAAGCTTGTATGTTTAATAAAAAAGAAAGCAATACAAAAAAAAGACCAAATCGTTTTGTCGAAATTTGTTGGTAATTGGTTTCCAGCCGAGGTAAGCATCAAAGAAATTTTGAGTGTATATGTTCCAGACGTACCATGATATCCGCAAATTACAGGAAAGCGAATGCATGAGGTGGTAATCTCGTTGGGAGAAAGTGAAGGATCATCTTTCAGCCACCCGATTGCTGAAACACTTCCTCATTGCCGCCCACAAGTTGCCAAATATTTCAAGGGCCTTCACGACGCTCCTCACCCTGCCAATCACCACAGCCACTGCAGAGAGGTCTTTCAGTGCGCTGAGAAGACTTAAGACCTACTTGAGGTTAACAATGAAAGAAGATCGCCTTAGTGGACTTGTGCTAATGGATATTCACAAACATGATGTGTTTTTTAATTCTGAGGACATCGATTTTGATCAAGATTTTGCAGCGTCTGGAAGCAGGGGGATGGAGCTCCTTTTTTAGGCTGGCCAATAGTTCCTCTTTCTCAAATGGCATCAGAAAAGGTTGCCATTTTCCCGGGGGGGGGGTACTCGGGTATATTTTGGGTGGGTATGTGCCGCCCGGGTCTCCAAATTTGGACCCCGTTTTAGAAAGAATTTGCAATCAAAATGATACCCCGTTCTAGAAATAGGTCAATTTTTAATACCCCGTTCTAGAATAAATGGCTGCTGATAATTTGAAGCTTTCGTGCGTTCGAAATGTTATACCCTGTTCTAGAAAATTTTTCTAAAATGGATACCCCGTTCTAGATCAGGAGTCCCAAAATCACGACCCCGTTGGGCGGGTTACCCCCCCTCCCCCCCCCTCCCTCCCGGGGGGGCGGGGCATTTTAACCTTTACTGGTCTCGATCTCACTCTAGTAAAACAGCGACAGTTCTATGGGCTTTTTTATGAGTTTCATGTGAATCAAGGCTCTCCCGTTTGAAATTTTCGATATGTCTGTAGCACAGGGGTAACTGGAATATAGAAAGTTTTGTGTTTTTTTGGTTGAAAATTAAAGTAAACTTCAGAACTTATATCGACTTCAGGAGTCTCAGGTATGCAGAAAGTGGTGTTTTAGAGGGTGAAATCCAAAACAATTTCCTTGGGGAGGGCATGCTCCCGGACCCCTGTCGAAGCCGTACTAGGCAATATCGCCCTACAAACCCCTGAGTACCGTATCCGATGAATTTCATTGAGTTTTTGGAGTCATTTTAATGAAAAAGGGGTCATAGTAAAGTATAGAGTGCTGTCATCACTCCACCAAGTTTCCAAGCTCGAAACCCAAAATAACTTTTAAAATCGCTTGACATTTCTAAACAAATATCGATTATTCTTAGAAGAATTAAACACGGAGCGAACCTATAAAAGGAAGGATACGCCCCCTTTGAAGCACTTTGCTGGATTCTTAAAGGGATAGTATCACAAGGTCGAAACTTGAAAACGTCGGCCCACTTTTCAAGTTTGATTCCGCAAATTCAAAAAGGCCGTCGAGAAGTGGAGGTATTTGCTGAATCAAAAAATCCGAAAGAAAGAAAGAAAAAAATCACTTTTAACAGTGATATGTCCAAAATTCCGGTGCAAGAATAGTGAACAGTGCCGCGCGTGGAACCTCGTGATACTGCCCCTTTAACTGATCAGATCTGATCGTAACGGTCGGGCAGTAGAAGGGGAAATAGAACTTCCCATGCACCGCGCAGGGGGAGGGGCTGTGGGGGCTTCAGCCCCCCCCCCCCCCCCCCCCACTTTTAAGAAAAAAAGATCTGCTAATGGAAATTTAGAAACGCTTTGTTGATAACATCTGCTTTCTGTTATAGTTCTCAATAAAAAATAAAATAACCAATACCAGATCGAGTGGACGCGATTAAAGACGTTCGCGCCAATAGCGAAGCGCACAATTACTATTTATAGAACTAACACTCAGACAAACAAACCAAAAGTGACTCTCGGGGGATTCCTAATAACGAATGTCTATTGTCAGAAATACAAGAATAAACAAGAATAAATTATAAAGTCAGACAAACATGAGTACTGACGTCATTTGTGCGCTTTGCTATTGTTTATGCGCATCCTTACTGCGCACGCAATTCATGTCGCAACGCCATGCTACGTCATGCACGAGCGCGCGCGCAAGAGAAGAAATCTAAGCACATAAAGGGCTGATAGCCGTTGCGTTAACTTTGCTTAAATTTAACTCGCTTGGATGGTCGGTGATGGTCATAGATAATTTTCTTTGCCAATTCTCGACAGATTGTGAAAAAATGAACAAAAAAACAATGTAGGAAGTTTAAATTTTTTCCATTTTTCTACCCGCGCGCCGTCGAATCCTGCCAACTTGCGGCCGTCAGAGTTTGCAAATGCTGTCATTTAAAGATGAAATTTACTTCAAGGAACGTCACCAGAGTTGAATGAATTTGCTGAACAGACCTACTCGCATAAAATTTGGGAAAGAAAGTTGCATTTTAGAGATTCATTTGCAATATTTTTAGACTAATAGACATTGGGGTCACATCCCGTAAGGAAGACCAATTTTTCAAAATTATTGTCGCCTTTCAGATAGCTTATCTCAGAAACGAAGTCGGTGACCCCCTCATTTTTTTGCATTTCTGACACGAGTAACTCATAACCAAGCTTTAGCAAAAGTTTTATAAAAAAATCAATGTTAGAAGATTTTCGCGCGAACGTCCTTAAATCTGAACAAACATTACGGTCTGTAAGTTCTTTTGGTACCCCCGGCAACCAGCTGCAGTGGCCGAACGATCGTTTTCCGCTACTCGAAGATTTTGAAAATCTGTCTCCGTTCTAAGGAAGAGAGGTTCAGCAACCTGACCATACTTAATACTCATCGATTTTTACCGGTACCGATTTTTATCGATTGACTACGCCGAGATAATGGCGTTCTGTTTTCTTCGTCCGCTGTACAATTGTATTGCTGGCTACAAAGAAAACTTGTTAAAGATGACTTGCTCATTCGATCACACGAGCAAATAAAACTTGTCAAAGAAAACTTGTTATTCACAAAAAAAAAAAGCAAGTAAAACTTGTCACGGACACTTGTCATAGAAAACTTGCTCGTCTATAACGTGCTTAAATTTAAATGAGATATTTCGCACAGGGTCCAGAGGAGCTCTATTCCCGTCCCCCCCCCCCCTAACCCTAACCCTAACCCCCCCCCCCCGGGAAACTTCCACATAAAAATGATGGGGATGCTCGTCGAAAATTTTCGAAAAACACCCTAAAAGGTATCAGAATCTCGTTTGATGGGCGTGGCTCAAAATAAGTTTTACCCCTACGAAGTACCAATTCAAAAGAACACATGTCATATTTCTGTCATATTTTTTGGGCTAAAAACCCTAAAAGGTACCACGATAATTCTAATGGTGGTCTACAAACTTTGACCCCTAAAAGGTACGCAAGCACCCCCGTCATTTTTATATGGGAGCTTCCCTCCTCCCCCCCCCCCCCCCCACCCTCCCCCCCCACCCTCCACCCCCGAGATCTACTTTTTTGAAAACACTTCCTGTCTGCCTCTCAGCGGTATTTGTAAGGTACATCACTAAACGATAACATCACACTGGGTTAGCTGTAGGCCCGGGGAGGTGGGGGTTGGGGTACTCCCATACATGAGCTATATAGGTATGTGCCGCTGTGAAGGGTATGGTTTTCAGGCAGTTTAGTCTGAGATAGGGTATAGTTATCAGAGATTTTTGGTCTAGAATAGGGTATCATTTTCCGCTAAACTGATCAGTTGCTTGAAGAAATTTAGTCTAGACAAGGTTTACTGGCAAATAGCATTTACAAATCGGTACGGCGGGCAGTTCGGCATTTTTACTGACCCCTGTTAACTAATAACTGTGATTGTGAACGAGTTTCTGGAAAATAGCGAGTCTGGAATAGGTCTAAGATAGGGTAGGTTTTTTCGTTGTTTAGTCTAGAATAGGGTTGCAAAATGCAGCTAAAATGGTCTAGCATAGGTTAAGGGTCTCATAGTCTCAGCGGCACCCCCCCCCCCCCCCCACAAAAATACCCCCTGGGGGAGGGGGGGGGGCTGTAGGTACGTTTAAAAATCGTTACAGTAGGCTGTTGAAGAGGAACATGTTACAGCCTATGTTTAACACATGGAAGAGCAGAAAGCATGTGCACTGATTCGAGCAAGAGAGAAACAACAAAAAAGAAATGCAAAAAAAGCAAAAATCTTTCGTCGATTATGATTGGAAGGAACCACAAAAGAGTGGTAAACTGCACTCCCTGACAAAACCGGAACTGCAGCACTATCTAAAGCACTACAAACTTTCCTGTAATGGAAGGAAAGATGACTGGGTGCAGAGGATCTCAAGTCATTTGCGGAGTTGTTGACCACACAGGCGTGGTAACATCCTCTGCAATATTAGACTGCAAAACAGTCGTATTTTTTGCGTTGGTCGTACGAATGCGCGCGGTCTTTGAACGAAAGGTCTGGAGCGAGTGTGAGGCGAGTGTGCGGGCGTGTGAGGCGCGCGCGGATATCCACGCTTCAGACGCTTTTGGCGCTTCGCGCCTTTGCGAGCGAGCCAGCGGAAAAAAAACGACTGTTTTGCAGTCTACTGCAATGTCAGACTCCAGTACAAACTATGGCAAGAATGTGACTGGTAATTATGATGTTGATAACTCAAGTGAAGACAGTGACAGTGACGAAGGAGATGTTAGCAGTTCTGAAGATGAGGTCCTAGCTGCTGGAGCTACGAGTGAAGGAGATGAGACCAGATGAAGAGGAGGAGGACTTTATAATGAGCCAAGAAACAGTCACAACGCGGTCTGGTAGAGTGGCTGCTAGGGTTTCAACTGTTATTCTCCACTAATAAAAGGTACATCCGGTTTTTTTCCTGGTTAAGATTGTCGGGAAGGTGAAGGTGGGGGAGGGGAAGGGGGGGAGGGGAAGGGGGGGGGCTCTGAAATATATCTGAAAAAAATTGGGGGAGCCTTGAATAAAAAATTACAGTGCATGGGGGAAATGTTTTTTGACAACGCTTAATTTCCTTCCAGCCCACCCCTATCTATAATTAATGAACGGTCCCTAGACTTTGCGAGACACCTTTACGACAGAAACCGATAAAGTAGGATCGCAACCGTGGACAGCCGTTTCGTTGTTATTGCAACTCATAAGCACGGTGTAGCGCGAACGACGGCAACGCCATGAAAAACGTCACTTGAAAAAAGGATTCGCGCTTTTTTAAACTACTTTGCAGTTGTTCCAATTTGTTTAGTTTCGTGTCTAATGTGTCTGGATTGTCCAGGAGCTAAATTTGAAGGATTGGCTTACCAGTTCAAATGGAGAAAGGAAAATTAACCGTCGCGTGTTTGTGTTCTCCATAAAACCAAAAACTGATCATTTGAAGTTGTTGTTTTGAGGGAACGGCAAAGAAATGTACCAAAATGTAAAACGCACGTGCAACACGTGCAGCGGCATAGTTTTCGCTCATTAAACCTATTTTTTCTGTGCCGTACTCGCTGCGTCACCGTTGTGGCTGCTTAAGCTATCGAATGTCGCCAGCAAGAACGCCAGCGCAAATAGATTTCACAATGACCCGTTCACCATATCAGGTTCCGTAACATGTACTCACTTATCACTCAAATCACGCGCTGCCATATCTGACGTGTTCCGAAGAACAAAGAGCCCATAGTATCGGAAAGATGTCTCGCAAAGAGAAATGTAGATACAGTGTAGATGGACAAAGCTGATCTGAACCGGGATCTGAACATTTGAACGCATGGACAAAACAATGCTTAAAGAAAACAGCATATCGGATCTAAAAGACATACGGTCTTAAAATATATAAATAAAAGTGAAATCTGCAACTCATAAGCACGGTGTAGCGAACTAAATGTCGCCAGCAAGAACGTCAGCGCAAACGGATTTCACAATGACCCGTCTTCCATATCAGGTTCCGTACTATGTACTCCGTTGTTACTCGAATCACGCGCCCACGTGTTCCGAGGAACAAAGAGCCCATAGTGCAGTGTCGCAAAGATGTCTCGCAAAGAGAAATGTAGAATAAGATGGACAAAGCCGATCTGAACATTTAAACGCATGGACAAAACCATGCTTAAAGAACACAGCATATCGGATCTAAAAGACCTACGGTCCCAAAATATATAAAATAAAAGTGAAATCTGCAATAACAACGAAACGGCTGTGCACAGTTGCGATCCTACTTTATCGGTTTTTGTCGTGAATGTCTAAGTTTATTTTTTTTTACGTAGTCAGATCAGCTCTGCAGTTTATTGTATATTTGTTCATTTTTTGGCTGGTTAGGTCTCTCGCAGATCCAACGGAAAACCGTTAGCAGCATTATGGTTTTACGGTCCTTTGCAGATTTCACTTTTAATAATTAAAAGATTTTTTTCCCAAGATAAAAAAAAACGACAACATTTAGAACAACAGGCCTGTTATATCTTTATTTTGATCTAAAAGGAAAAATCGCCTAGGCACGTACTTTGGGTAGACTTATTCTAAAGCTGGGCTAAAATGCTTTTAGCGACGAGCAGGATTTGTGCTATAGGCCTGTCACCTTTTATAACAATGGTGTTCGATCCGGCGTTCCGGCGTTCCGGCGTTCTGGCGTTCCGGCGTTCCGGCGTTCCAGTGTTCTCATTTCATTACAACGAAGATGGCGCTCGAACGGCGCAGCTTTTCTCCATGATTTTCCCTCGGAAACAATACACCCGCTTGATTTGTGTACATGTCAAGGTAAGATTCTTTTAGGGGAAATGTTGGGTGGATAGCTTTTATTTATTTATTTTTATTTTTTACGACATAAAAAATACTAAAGAGAAATAGCTTGTGAATCGTGACTCGAAGACGTGCTCGTGCTACGACCTGAAAAAAGCTTTCGACACTGTGGATCACTGGATCTTACTGCAAAAACTTCAACTTTATGGGGTGGATTCCTTAACTTTGAAGTGGTTTAGGTCATATCTAACTAATCGTAAACAGAAAACCTTTGTAAATGGCCATATGTCAGACTATTGCCCCATTATTTGCGGTGTCCCACAGGGATCGATCTTGGGACCTCTATTGTTCTTAGTTTATATAAACGACCTCCCCGCATGCCCCCTATACTCTGTGCCAAGAATGTACGCCGACGACACAAGTCTTACTCTAAGCACAAGTGATCCAGCAGAGCTACAATCCAAATTAAATAGCGACTTAGATGAAATTCAGACCTGGCTACAAGCTAATAAACTTAATATAAAAAAAACCAAGTATTCTATTTTTGGTAGCCATAACAAGTTGGCTAATTTAAACCACCGGTTTGATATAAAGATAAATGAACATTCTCTAGAAAGGGCTAAAACTTACAAGTATCTTGGCATTGATTTGGATGAGAGCTTATCGTGGGACTCCCATATTGACAATATTGTTAAAAAAGCATCCGCTGGCCTCGGGGCTATCAAACGTGTCAGGAATTTGGTTCCCCGTGAGACTCTTATTATGATCTATAAAGCTCTCGTCCAACCATACTTTGATTATTTTAGCTCCGTATGGGGCAGTATCGGTGTGTGTCAGCCTGAGAGACTCCAAAAACTCCAAAATAGGGCTGCACGTTTAATCACTTTCTCTGACTTAAATGTTAGATCTTCCACTTTACTCGGTGACCTTGGTTGGGATTCTCTGGAGCGAAGGCGTTCAAAGCAACTAGCAATTATTCTGTTTAAGACTCTCCACAATCTTTCTCCGACTCGTCTAAATAGTGTTTTTAAAGCTACATCCAGTGTTCACTCACATAATCTAAGAAATTCAAAATACAACCTTTTCGTTCCTAGACCGAGTACTGAAGCAGGCAAACGAAGTTTTCAATATCGCGGTTCTGTTCTCTGGAACAGCTTACCTTTGAGCTCTAAGATACAGCCCACTCTTAGCTCTTTTAAATCATGCATTTAATTTTTATCTAATTTAATGATAGTTAATAAAGGATAGTTTTTATCGTTTTTAATACAATTTTATATAGATAATTAATTTAGTTAGATAATTTAAATTAGTTAAGTACTTAATCTATTATTGTTAAAAAACACGGCTCGATGGAAGAGCATGTTTTATGAATTGACACCGTGTATAAATAAAGTTTACCTACCTACCTACCCTACGATTAAAGTCGAATTGACTTTAAATTTAATTATTAGCTTCGTACCTGCACCCTGCAACCTGCAAATTACACCCTCCGGATTTACAGCCGATCGAGTGCTCGAGCGAGGAGTGCTATCTTTACACGGCAAATGCTACTTGTTTTACGCTTCGCGTTTTCACGAAGTTTAATAAACGAGCGGATCCGTACGGATAGTTCGCAGTTGATTCTCAGAAAATATTTTATATTGCCGGTCCCTTCTGTTAAATTGTTGAGTCTAGAAATCAGGAGCAAACTACAGTGGACACCGACAGATCAGAGCATTATGTCTCATTGTGCAATATCCTATGTCTCAGTAGTTTATTCACGTGATTCCAGTCGATTCTGTTTTTAATCCAAAGCACGATCGCTCGTCTTCTTCCTTGAACAAATAAATACGCAAGATGATGCAATAAAAAACAAAACGCTGTGGGAGCGTATACTTTGGCGTCGTTGTATTCAGCATATTGGAATGTATTCTTGGTTTTCACATGACGTCATAAAAATTCAAAAATCTAAAGTATACCTCCTACAAAGCTGTTTCTAAATGGGTTGGTGGAAAACACGGGACCGGGGTCCCGGGGTCCCGGGGTCTCGGGGTCTGTGGAAAACACGGGGTCTCGGGGTCTGTGGAAGACACGGGGTCCCGGGGTCTGTGGAAAACACGGGGTTCCGGGGTCTCGGGGTCTGTGGAAAACACGGGGTCCCGCACGTTTATTTTAATTATAGACAAGTAAACAAGCAATAAGCCTTTATAACGCGACGGCCATGTTGACTCCAGGAGAATAAAAAGCTTTTTTTTTTTTGCCCGCCCAACCTCGTGTTCAACTTTTTCACTGCGAGGCTGGGCGGCGTAAATCTTTTTTTTTTTTACATAATGGCGAGGCGCGAGAAAGACAGGAGCTTATGGCCATTAGGGACGGACCATTGAGAAGCGAGAAATTAGTTACAACCTAAGGGACTCTGAGGATAAACTTAATGTTCCATTGCCGCGCACAAACTATTATAAAAATAGTTTCAGTTATAGTGGCGCCATGCTCTGGAACAGCCTTTCTCATAATGTAAGGAAAGCTGAGTCCCTTGGGCAATTTAAACGACTTCTCAAAGAGGAACTATAAGGCACGGCATTCGTGGAAAGCAGCTTTTTATTATTTATTAAATTCTTCATATATAGATATTTTTAATATTAGTTTATTGCTTTGTGTTAGTATTATAATGATTTTTAGCTGACGAATTTTTACCGTGTTTAAATAAAGATTATCTATCTATCTATCTATCTATCTATCTATTAGAAAAGTGATGGGGGGGGGGGGGGGGGGGGGGGGGGGGGGTGGGGGATTTTCAGCTTGCACGAATTTTTTTTTTCGTCCATTGCTTGTGCAGGATTTTTTTTTTTGCAGGTGAAACCCTCTGCACGAATTTTTTTTTTTCAGACAAATATTGCTTTGTTTTTCATTTACTAATTTAAAAAAAGGTGTAATACTTAAAAACCATTTTTGACCATTACGTATATTTGAAAAATATATATTAGGAATAGTCCGCTACGTTGCACAAGACTACAGGGTGTTTCAAAAGTTCGTTCCGATTTAAAGTTGTTAATTTTTTAAACAAATCAATTATTTGTTAGAACTTTTTCAAAAAATTGAGGTAGAGAATTTATTAAAATAGCTGGCAATAGCAATTTAATTGTCTACTAGATGCCTTTGTTTCGATTTTCGCGCCAAATATGCACACGCGCGTTCCCGCCATTTTTTCGCGCCCTTTGTGTATGTTGTTCCTTTCCCGAATTTGTTGTTGTTCTCTGATTTTTTTCCTAAACTTTCTTTTTTATTCTGTCACGAAAATGAAGTCAGACATTGTTTATACTAGAGCGCAAGCAGCCATATTACGATCATCTGGTCATTCAGTCAAAGAAATCGCTAAATTTTTAAACAAGACGGAACGTTGGGTGAACAAGTGGTCGAAAAGAGAGTGCTTCGAAGACAAACCAAGAAGCGGACGACCGTCTGTTTTGACCAATTGTGCTCGAAAATCAATCGAGAAAGCGAAGTACTCAAACGGAACACTGCAATTCGACAAGGAAAATTGCCAAGAATCTTCAGCAGAAAAATATCGAAGTTTCGAGCATAACGGTGTGGAGATACATGACTAGGAAAGCATTTCTAAAGGCTTCTTTATACATTTTGCGACTAGCGGGAGTCGTGTTTGGCCTGTCACCTTTATAATATTATTTATAAATAATAGTATAGGAAGGCCCCAAGAATGTTTTGAATTTTTGAAACGCCAAGAGCGCTATTTTCAATAGGCACTTTGGCAGCTTTTATATATTAAATAACAACCACAATAGGACTTCTCCTTCTGCATGAATTTTTTTTCTTTGCCTTGAACTTTGCACGAATTTTTTTTCCTGGCATTTTCCCTTGCACGAATTTTTTTTTGTTTCCCCCCCCCCCCCCCCCCCCCATCACTTTTCTAATGGTCCGTCCCTTATTTCTTTATTCACGCAATAAGTCGCAATCGATGACACATGATCATCAGTCGATTACTCCCTGGCGTTAAGATAATATTTTTTTTTTTATCCATGCTTTTTTATTTAAACTGAAAGACAAGAAATGAAATAATATCAAATATGCTTTAATAAATAAATTTAAGCATTTTAATTTGCTTTCGAATTGCCATTGAGTCCGATACAATTAAAGTTTGCAAATAAGAGGGAACGATTTTCTGATGAAATAAATAAATGATTAAGAAATGATGAAAAGATCGATACATTCTAAAGGAATTAAGTAACGCTGTTTTTAGCGTTTCTTTAGCGACTCCGAAAAAAAAAACAAATGAAATTAAAATCGCATAATAATAATATATATAGTTAGGCTTGGCCTAACAGCGTTGCCCTCTGAAGACCCTCTGAACAAGCTTAACTAAGATGAAACTTAACTTAAGTGAAAGGTCGGAATTAAGATTGACGAACGGGCTATTTTTCAATTTTAGCAATTCTCAAAAACAGTAAGCTTAAGCTTGTTACCCGACCGTCTGCACAGTACATTTAGACCGTACAAAAGTTCACAAAAACAACTTTTTCTCCGTCTAGAATAACTATTACGACTATTTTCCGAATAAAATACACTTGTTGCTTGTCACAAAATGCCCTAGAAACTGATTTGGAAACCAAAATTGCAAAAATACAATCTAAGTCTTGTTTTGTTTACATAAAATCGCTTTTCAATCTATGTAATGAATGAACAAACATATAAAAATGGACAACACAATCTTCTTTCGAAAAATTGTATTCAAATCTCCATTAGTTTATGTTTAAAAGCAAAACGCAAAACGCGCATCGAGGCCGAGCCGTGTCTTCGATGAAATTCAAGAAATTAATATAACTGAATTTAAGCTACACGTTTAAAAACAATTCTCCAAAACTCACGAGAACACATCACAAACAAAAAGTCAATCACAGATTGATATCAAGATAAATTCCCATCGAAAAATGTAATTTGTTTTACCCTTAAGTCCCTCCGGCGGCTACTGTGCTTGGAAATTCTTTAAATCTCCGCTTTGGTGCTGAAATCCGTAAAACGAACCCATCTCTCGCATTGCTAAAAACGTATATAGTTCCTCGAAGCAAGATTTTATCCCTGAAAGCTCTTCTTTTTCCACTAAAGCGGCTTCTGAGTATCCCTGTCTTGAGTAGCAAACCACGAAAAAATGCAGGAAAATAACGACTTTAATTTAAACCGTTTTCTCCGCTCAGTAAACACAGCAAAACATCAGTGTTTTCCCAGCTGACGTGACATTCGGCCGTGTAACCGCGCGAAAAAAAGCCTCGCTTTGGTTTCAACATGACGTCGTACGCGCCCGCGAGCTAGTCCTGCGCGACGGAGCTACCTGCGCGACGGAGCTACCTGCGCGACGGCGGAGGGCGGAGGGCGGAGGGCGGAGGGCGGAGGGCGGAGGGCGGAGGGCGGAGGGCGGCGGGCACACGCGCGCCCGCGAAACATTCCGCTAGCCATGACCATGAAAAATGACGGGCTAGGTTCTATGAGTATGGGGCTGCGCAGCCGGGCCTTCGGCCCGGCGAGTGCTCCGCTAGTAAGTACAGTAGTACAAAAAAAAAACGTACCGTGTGTATATTTATGTAGCTAATATTTTTTCACTGGACTTTCACGTCACGTTCAAATACATCGTTAATATGAAATCGTTTTGTCACCAGACATATATGTTGTGGTTCAAATTTTTCTTTGGTTTGAATTTTTTTAAACCAATTGATTTGTTTTCCTTTGTCTCAGAATATGGTTATGAATCTGAGACAAAGGCAAAATAGAATTGAACTGGTTTGAATAACGTTAGCGATCTTGTGGTCGATTTGCGTTCAACAAAATATTGATCACGTGATGAACTACTTTTTTCAAACCGCAGGCACCACCACCCCACTGGGGCTTCTGCGAAACGGACGTCTGAGAAATGAACGCCAAAATCCCGTATTTGTCACGCATAACCGCAACTCAAATAACTCTAGCGGCACGCGTGGATCACGCGCGAACACAGACTTGAAAAACATCTCCGTGTAGAATAATTAGTTTGAATGATTTTCGAGTACAAAACATCAGTGGCGTATCAAAAAAGCCTGAAAAACTAACTTGAAAGTCCAAATATATTAAAAATTATGAAAATCAAGACATTTTGAATTTTGCGATGCAAATGAAATTTGAGCTGCGAAATATAAATCTGGTTTTCAGTTACAAAAGATCGCTTTCCAGACCAATACTTGAATGACAAACACAAGAGAAGGGACAACAAATTCTCACAGTCGAAAGTTTTATGCATTACATTATAACATTATTTTTGCAATCAGCTTATGCTTCAGATTTAGCAAGCATTGGGAAGGCTTCTCCCAGAAATTTGGGTTCGTAGATTGTTTAGTCAAAGAGCATGAAGTATTTAAAATTTTAAGGAAATTTTGGGGCTAAATTTTGATGGCGTTAATTCTTCCGCATTTCTGCTCCAACGATTTTGCTGAAACTTGGTATGGGTATGTATAAGTCAATGTTAGCTGATACCAGAAATTTAAGACAAATATAACAGCAAAATTTTTCACAGGGTGCAATTTTGTTCAAAACGTGGGGTTCATTTAAGCCCGATTATCACTATATATATATTTTTCCCATTAAAATCGAATTCTATCGTGTTATTGCTAGATAATAGCTGTAAGTTTTCGCAAAGTTTTAGAAGCATCGCTTTAGAGCCGGAAAAGTTATGAGACAAAGTTTGTCATAGACGAGTGCGCCCGAAATAACAACGGAGCCACCTTAAATGAAGACATTCTTCTCCGCTCTTTGATCTCCCATGTAGTATGTATCGTGACGAAGTGTCGTTGATGAGATTTACACATAACAAAAATGCATTTAAACCGGTCAGGTCACACCAAGGGACAATAAAGCAAAGGTAAAAAGACTTAATTGTGTCATATTTTCGATTTTTCGATCGCTTCTCGATCCGTTACAAATCGTATTATTACCTATATTTCATTACTGTGTACCGGCATCGAATCTGTAATTTGATGTGGCTCACACACTATGCTTGGGCTGCCTGTGAAAACACACAACAGAAATCTGTGGTGGATATATTCTTCCCGTGCCGCGAGGGAAATATGTTTCAACCAATCAGAAGCACTACCCAGATCTTGATAGACGTCAGTTTCGCAGGGGCCCATTGGTGGCGCCACGAAACGGCGTCTGTTTTCCCAGGTTACCACTGCAATCATACCATGATATTTTAAACCATTACAAATAAATTATTCATTAATAACACTCCTTTGAATCACTCGATGAGGGGCTTAGATTGTTATTTCGTTTAGTATTGAAATATACGAGAAAAGGATGAACGGTGTATCGTCCTCGAAGCCGAGGAGAGGTTTTGCGAGACACGTATTTCTAGTCGACTTATTTATAAATGAAAAGCTATGACGTGTCGTTATGTCGTGTTCTTCTTTAGTTTACTGGCCACACTGCATGTCAAGAAATGGGAACGTGCTTTTTTTCAATGCCTTATTAAATAGATTTCTCAGGTTCACTATGGTAAAGAACTATTTTAGAACAAGAGGCTCCAAGCAGCCTATACTCATGTGCATGCGTAAGAAAGTTTTACGATATTCATATATTCATTCATATATATTTTATATGAATATATATTCATATATTCATATATTCATTCATATATATTTTAAACATGATAAGAAGATGTCCGATATGAAGAAGAGTTATACTCCTTTTATTCAATCATCGTTCCTGAAACCACGTTGTTTACTATTGAATGTTTTGTAAATGAGGACTGTACCACAATGAAGCCAGTGATTCGTCTAAGTCTTATATATACCTAACGTGAATAGTAGTAATGTAAGAAGGGTTGTAGGAGACGCTGTCGTAACAATTCAGTAACGCTGTTTTACCGGAAGTGAGAGTAGCCGGAAGTCACTAAACAGGAAGTGTTTAGTTACGAACCGTAAGTGCACAATTTTAAATATGCGTGCATAAATTTGCATGCAAAATCGTGACACAAAAAATAATAATAAAAAAAAAAGAAAAACGGAGGCCATTTTATAACTCATGCCGCTACGCGCATGAGTAATTATCAGGACGTGATTGTACTATTGTGTTCCCTAATTGTTTTGGAGTAGGAGTAAAAACAGACCAGATATAGTCGTAGCTTTTTAGTAAAGTAACTAAAGGTCACTCATATCTAAGTACAAACTGTTCTCCAATAATAGCATTTGCCGCTAAAAGCATAATCAATTTTTAATGACGCAAGCTGGAAAACTTCAATTTTACATGTAATTAAGTGAGAATTACAACGTGATCTTTACAATTACGTCAACAACGACTTTGATAGCATCATGACGATTTGTCTTTTAAAACTCTCTCGCGGATCGAAAGAAGAAGCAACAGGGTTCAATCAATGCTGTATCATCTATGACGTTGTCACGCTAACGATATTTTTTATCCTTGTGTTATTTTTGTACTCCCGGTATTTTCTCTACGTGCGGAATGCGTAATATATATAGTTAGGCTTAGACTAACAGCGGCGCCCTCTGAAGACCCTCTGAACAAGCTTAACTAAGATGAAACTTAGTCGGAAGCACAAGAATTAAGATTAATATTGACGACCGGGCTATTTTTCAATTTTAGCAATTCTCAAAAACAGTATTACCCGACCGTCTGCACAGTACATTTAGACCGTACAAAAGTTCACAAAAACAACTTTTTCTCCGTCTAGAATAACTATTACGACTATTTTCCGAAAATACAGTTGTTGCTTGTCAAAAAATGCCCGAGAAACTGATTTGGAAATCAAAATTGCAAAAATACACAAAAGGCATATTTTCATAAGGCGACGCGAGTATAAAATCTAAGTCTTGTTTTGTTTACATAAAATCGCTTTTCAATCTCTGTAATGAATGAACAAACACATAAAAATGGACAACACAATCTTCTTTCGAAAAATTTTATTCAAATCTCCATGAGTTTGTTTAAAAGCAAACGCGTACCATTTATAGCGCATCGAGGCCGAGCCGTGTCTTTGATGAAATTCAAGAAATTAATACAACTGAATTTAAGCTACACGTTTATAAACAATTCTCCAAAACATAACGAGAACACAAACAAAAAGTCAATCACAGATTGATATCAAGATAAATTCCCATCGAAAAATGTAATTTGTTTTACCTTTAAGTCCCTCCGGCGACTACTGTACTTGGAAATTCTTTAAATCTCCACTTTGGTGCTGAAATCCGTAAAACGAACCCATCTCTTCACATTGCTAAAACCGTATATAGTTCCTCGAAGCAAGATTTTATCCCTGAAAGCTTTTCTCTTTCCACTAAAGCGGCTTCTGAGTATCCCTTAATTAGTATCCTGTCTTAAGTAGCAAACCGCCAAAAAAAATGTTGTGTAATAACGACTTTAATTCTCCGCTAAAAACATCATAAAAATCTTGCACCTAAAGTGTTTACCGAGCTGACGGCTGTGTAGCCGCGCGAAAAACAAAGCCTCAAAGATCCCGGATGTTTTGTGGCGTCACACGCGCATGTTTTGCGACGTCATACGCGCCAGCGAGCTAGCCCAACGCGTACGGCGGGCGTTCGGCGGCGGGCGTTCGGCGGACGCACAACGCGCCCGCGAAACATTCCGCTAGCCATGACCATGAAAAATGACGGCATAGGTTCTATGAGTATGGTGCTCCGCCGGGCCTTCGGCCCGCGGGCTCCGCTATTAAGTTTCTCTTGAAACAGAAATACTTAGTCGCAGGCTACAAACCACTTTAAATCCACTTGAAACACAACTTTCTTACGGAGAAACACGCTCATTTTATAAGTCGACTAACAAGCGCTATTTCTTCGTCTAAATCTGCTTCATGTTCGCTAATATTCTGTCCCGTTTTTCGGTGCTACATTAAGTCAGTGTACCTTGCATTGGTTTAAACATGTTTTAGCGGGTTTCCGTCCTGAAGGTATCGTAGAATCCGTTGCGTTGTACGGTGGCCCACAAATGCACAATTCCAAACGACACTCCAAATTCTTAAACCTCACTTCAAATTCTAAAACCTCACTCCCAATTCTAAAAACTCACTCCCAATTCTAAAACTTCGCTCCGAATTTTGTAATCTTACACTCCGAATAATTTACCTCACCCCAAACATTTTTGCAGTCCGTTCAACTATAAATAATCTCGCTCGAAAAAATAAACACTTCCGGTTAAAGTCGCAAGGGACTGGATCGAGCTTACTGGAAATGCATCATGGGTACAGTTGACGTCCTTCCGCCATCTTGGATTCCAACATTCCACACCCTTACAAAAATCCATAAGCCAAACCCTGTCGGTAGACCTATCATCTCGGGTTGTGACGGCCCTACGGAGAGAATATCCTATTTTGTGGACATATTGCTTTAGTATATACTGAAACAGTGGATAGCATTGTCGGCGCGCTCTGATTGGCTACTGAAACTCGGAATAGCAAGTGCTATTCACCTCCCAGCAATTTGCAAGCGAAAATTGTATTTGTTGACAGGAATAAATGAGTTAAAAAACATCATTTTCGTTATATTATCTCACTGTTTCAGTATATATCCACCACTACCCACCTCCACTTCGGTGAATAGTTGTTAAATATCCTATCGCACAAAAACAACTGTCCTATACCATATAAAGGACACAACCGATTTCATCAATTTTATAGAAAAAATAAAGATAGGCAAGAATACAATTTTAGTATCTAGCTTGTACGCAAATATTTCACAAGGAGACGGGACTGATGTTATCTGTGAAGCATTCGAAAAGTTTCACAATATAAATAATAACCGGCGATCCCGACACGCTTCCTAAAGGAAATGCTTGGTTTAATCCTAAGAGAGAACTCATTCCCGGCCAGTTCAATAAGGAGAATTATCTCCAAACACATGAAACCGCTATGGAAACGAAAATAAAAGTATCTGTTTGCCAATATTTTCATGGCGGAAATGCTTGGTTTAATCCTAAGAGAGAACTCATTCCCGGCCAGTTCAATAAGGAGAATTATCTCCAAACACATGAAACCGCTATGGAAACGAAAATAAAAGTATCTGTTTGCCAATATTTTCATGGCGGAAATGCTTGGTTTAATCCAAAGAGAGAACTCATTCCCGGCCAGTTCAATAAGGAGAATTATCTCCAAACACATGAAACCGCTATGGAAACGAAAATAAAAGTATCTGTTTGCCAATATTTTCATGGCGGAAATCGAAACAAAATTAATTCAACACAGCAATACCAAGCCAAGAGAATGGAAACGTTACATTGATGACGTCTTCTCCCTTTGGGACAGCAATAGAAAATACGTGGATCGTTTTATTGAACAAGCTAATAGATTCCACCCTACTATTAAATTCACGGCCGAAATATCAGAGAACGAAATTCATTTCCTTGATACAGTTGTGTTTAACCCTCGAACGTACAGGGGGACGGATCGGTTATGCTTTTCTCCGATATTTTCAAGACCATTTACGTTTGGCACATGCCGTTATCAGTAGCTGTTCAATTATCCTTGAGACACATTTTAGTAAAGATTGGCGATAACCGGTTGCTATGGTAACGAGATATGACGTCACAAGTAACATGAGGTCAACCCATTTTTTTTAATAAAAATGCGTGTTTTTCACCTTTTTTCAGTGACAAAAACATATAAAATGCTACCAAAAGCATCAAAATCTTTAATTGTATGTTATTTTGCAACTCTAGCAGACAATATTTGTAATTTCCGCATTTTCCCGATAAATTTGATTATTTTTAGTAAAAAATTATTATTTGAAATTTTTAGTAAAATCCAAGATGGCGGCCATCTTGGCGGCCATTTTGGATGACGTCACGGACCCCCAGCAGCAGCAGTACAGAAGTAGTAACCTCGAAGAATACAGGCCGCCATTGATCAGTTGGACAACCTTCCATTTTATATATTTATTTCTTTTTTTTTGGGGGGGGGGGGGTGGGGGGGGGGGGGGGGGGGTGGGGGGAGAGGGTGAGGGGTAATAGGCTCCTGGACGAAACCTGCATTGCGTTATGTTACTCAGTTCGAAGAACCCGACTTTCTCACGTACAGGTAAAGGGACCGGCGTTGACTCGACTGTCCCCTCTTTTGGTGGGTTGGATGCAGAGGGTGAGGGGTCGGTTCAGCAAAATGCCTAGGAGAGGGGAGGGTCCGAAAGATTTTCGTATTCATAGTCTTATAGGAGCCTTTGATTGTTTTATTATTTTTCTTTTGATCATCACAGATCATGTTTGCATTTGCGCTGCCCACAGCATCGTGGAGACTTTGGTTTCGTCTTGTAAGACCTAGCAAAACGATAAGTATTCGGAATCTATCTTCAAACTCAACCTCAGCCAGCATCTTTGAGCCTCTACCCAGAGAGGAACTGGTGACCAAGTTCAAGTCGAGGCTAAAAGGCAGGCAATTTCTTCCAGGCTCCTCAGGTTCTGATTTCCCAGAGTTCCTTGCAGAGCCAAGAGATTCATTCCCACTTGGTGTCAGGGTTAAAAATCCGAACCACTCCTCACTCGCGGAACTCACCGTAAAATGCATGGCATTCGTGGAGGAGAATCTCTCTCATAGCCCTGCGATATTATTCCGTGGTCTTCCAGCAAAGACAGCAGGGGACTTTGCGATCATCGCTAAGGCGATTCCAGACAAGGCTATAACGTATGAAGGAGGTAATGGGAATCGTGTCGAACTAGACAAGAATGTCGGAACTTACACCGCTAGTGACGATCCCATGGAATATACAATAGAAATGCACAATGAATTAGTGTATAGCGATGTCTTCCCATTCAAGGTAAGCAAGGAGATGACAATATATTATCCATGAGAGAGTGTTAATGGGCTATAGCTCTGACAGTCAAGCTTGCAATTCTATCTATAGGATTTTGAAGGTTAAGTCTATCCATGTCTAGCCTGCATAACAAGCTTTTTCACACAGCGGTGCGCGAGCACAAAGGAAGGGGGGGGGGGGGGGGGGGGGGGCGTTAAGTAACGCGAGGACGGGGAGGAATAAAAAAATGGGTTTTAGTTTTGAAATTGAAAAGGATATTGTAAGAGGTGCTTATAAATATAATAAGATCAGTAAAAGGTCTGAAAATCAATTGTGTACACAGAACGTAGATGGAAAAAATACGATAATAACTTTACAGAACTCTATAGGTTCATTAATTTTTTATGCAAAAACAAGTATTTTGGGGCTTTAGGGACAATTCCCTTTGAAGTCTGGCGACAACTTCTTAACCCAGGGGAACACTCACTAACTACGGGAAGGCCGAGATCTGTTACAGCAAATGAAATCTCCAAGACGGATAGAACAGACAGACGTTTTATTGGGCCCATCGTAGTTTAATCTACTTGCGCTCAAGATAAATAGCGATGTCGACCATTTTTTATACATCCTAGTTTTTTTAAGGCTGGTTTTCACTAGCGCATAAGCACAAGCATAAGCATAAGCATAATCGGCCGAAAAGCAAGTGAGAACGCCAGAACATAAGCATAAAGACATACGCAAGCGCAGTATGAACGAAATTCTCGATACCAGCTTTCCTCGGCTGTGAGATCTGAATCAAAGATCGCGGATGATTTGGTTGACTGCCTTGTGCTTATTTCATCCCCGTTCTCACTTGACATAAATGTGACACAAGCATAGCATAAGCACAAGAAGAACGAACACGTTCGTTCTTCTTGTGCTTATGCTATGCTTGTGTCACATTTATGTCAAGTGAGAACGGGGATGAAATAAGCACAAGCATAAGCACAAGGCAGTAGAGGAATTCGCGAAGCAGCAAGGCAACAATATCAGGTGGGGTCCAAATGGGGATTTGTACTTATGGCAAAACAGACCAGCTTCTATAACACACCCAGTGAGCGGAGAGAAAATCTGGTTCAACCAAGTTACTGCACATCACAATTCATACTTCAAGGCAATGCCTACTTTTATCGGCGCTGACATCCCTGATGAGAAATTCCCCAACCATACTTATTACGGCGACGGAAGCGAAGTTGAACCGGAAGTGCTTCAGCACATACGGGCAACTTCATGGGCTTGTGCAGTTGGTTTTCAGTGGAGGTCGGGTGATTTGTTGGTCATGGATAACTTGGCCGTCCAACATGGGCGAATTGGATTCACCAGCGATAGGCAGGTGCTTGCCTATTTGACCGCCTAAAAGCTATTATTAATCTTGTGCCCAGATTCCACTATTAGGGAGCTTACATAACGAGGACGGCAACGCCAAGGAAAACGTCACTTAAAAAAAAGGATTCGCGCTAAAAAAAACTACTTTGCAATTGTTCCAATTTGTTTAATTTGTCTAATATGACTGGATTGTCCAGGGGCTAAATTTGTAGGGTCAGGCTTTAAGTTCAAATAGAGAAAGGAAAATTAACTGTCGTGTGTTCACGTTCTCCACGAAACCTATAATTTGATCATTTGACGTTACTGTTTTGCAGGAAAGGCAAAGAAATGTACCAAAATGTAAAACGCACGTGCAGAAGCATTGTTTTCGCTCATTAAACCTATTGTTTTGTGCCGTTCTCTCTACCGTCGCCGTCGTGGTTGCGTAAACCCCATATTGTTGTAGAACAAACGACTCAAAAATGTAAATGCAGTACAACTGAAATAAAGATAGGCAGATTTAATGGCCAATATTTCGAACAGTAGTACAAGTCTTCTACGGGATTACAGCAGAAATTACAAGACATCATGAACCTCATGAACAACTTACTTTATAATTAGGTGCTATGACGTCGAAGTCCTTGAATACGAAACTCTGTGATGTTGGGAAATCGAACAAAACCGACTAATATTAGATTGCGTCTGAGAATGACTCGTACAAAATATCTATCTATCTTCCAATACTCGACTTCATCTCACGAGATCATTCTTTAATTTCGAGTTGGTCAGGGTCACATTAAGAAATTAATATTAATGATTACAAGATATGGAAAGACAGCGCTTACGCAGAACTGAAACAGAATTTTGTCAACTCAGAAATTTCATAAGATAGAAAAACCGTAAATAACTGAATAGAAGGAGCCGAAAGGTTATAGGACGAGTAAGAGAAACATTCCTGTAATATTATGTGTTTTATCTGATGAAAGATTTTGAACAAGAAAATGATTACTATTTTTATTAATAGAAAGATGTAGCAATAAGCTATGTGTTCTTTACCGTTGATAAGTTGCATATGGCATGATGAAAATGGAGTGGAGGCGTCCGCGAAAGAAGGTACCCTATGCGAAAAGAGGCAAAAATATAGGAACGAGTTACATGTAGGTAAATTTCACCGGTTGAGAAGAGATTGAGACAGAAGTGAAATAAAAAACAAAAACAAAAACAAACAGCATTTAGTAGAATATATTTTCTCGATATTTATATTTGCAAGCCCAGTATTTTTTTTTTCACGGTCCTTGTATATCTGTATTTATTTTTGTTTGGTACGACGAGCACCCCCGTCATTTTTATATGGAAGCTCTGTACACGACCCGAAATGATCCCCGACCCCAAATGATCCCTAAAATCGACCTAAACACGACCCGAAATGATCCCCGACCCCAAATGATCCCCGTTTTTTTCACACGCGACCTGAAATGATTCCCGAGGAATTATATGAGTGGAATGGGAAAACATTTCTTTCCCGGGGATAAGATTGAAGCGTTTTGATTCCGAAGTTTTTCGGCTATAAACGCGAAATCTTTTCAAAATGGCTAATCGACTGCACAAAGTTATTTTCAGTTGTATTAATTGCCTGGAGTTTACTTTTTCCGTAATAACGTGGAGGCCGTTATACCAGACAGACGTAACTGTAGTGCTAAAATCAGTGCTTCCAGTTTCGTCCCAGTCTCGTCGCAGTCTGTTTCGTTGGACTTTTTACCGGAAGACCAGTCACGTATCAGTCGGATACAACAATGTCGCGGACTGCGTAGTTTACAACTGTGATTCTATTCTGTTCTTTGAAGAGCGTCATCTCGAGAAACGAAGACTAACCTCCAGATGCGAATTCATGCATGCAAAAGGTTGCCGAGGTAAGTTATCTACATTAGAGTCCTTACTAAGGCTTTCTTTGGAGAAATCAGCGCCGAATAATCTGTATGTGTGACAGCGTAACAGTTGTGAAATACAAATCATCAATAATATATACGAATTATAAAAACTCGATCATGATTCGATGTCTAAAATAGCGGATTTACTTATTTAAGTAGAACCAAATAAGTATCAGACTCGGGACATGTGAAATTTGACTTTTAAACCGGGCCTAACGAGATGCTATTTGCACGATTTTATTTAAACCTCTAATTTAAACTCTAAAGTTTCTTGAAAATTCGTTAAAAAGGAGTTATAATTATTAAATAAATTGTCCAAAATTTATAAATACATAAACCCTTCAAACAATTCGAGTCAAAATTCTTTAATTTACTTTATTCTAGTAATTAAAGCATCTTCGGGAATTAAACGTCATCCCATTCCACTCCAATAATTCCTCGGGGATCATTTCAGGTCGCGTGTGAAAAAATTTGTGGATCATTTGGGGTCGGGGATCGTTTCGGTTCGTGTTTAGGTCGATTTTGGGGATCATTTGGGGTCGGGGATCATTTCGGGTCGGGGATCATTTCGGGTCGTGTACAGCTCCCCCCCATCCCGACCGAGTTTTGCTCTGACCGATTATTGGCCACAACCGAAGACTGGGCAAGAGTGAACGAGTTTGAACAGAGAGGGACTGGCACTGACACTCACTTTCAAAATGGCGGCAGGCTATCATTCTTCCACCCCCAAAGTGCAAAGTTGTACTAACGTTTAATCCTACAATTACGCAGTATAACGGCGCTAGGAAGACACTAACATTTCATATCGTGAACTAAACGCTTTATCAGTCGGAAATGTTGGCCCATTCTTTCCATCACATCATATAATCCAGCACGAATTACGTTGACTGAACGTTTCTTCCAGCTTGTCATTTGTCAACACGTGCAACGTTTGGTCAAGGTTGTTTGATCATTTATTCTGAAGGAAAATATGAGCAAGAAGACAACAGGAAAGAGGAGTGCTGTTCCTACAGTAGAGCAGATCAGTTCAGACCAAATCACTCAGGTATATACATCTGTACATAAGGAATGCAAAAACAGTTTAAAATGATTAGCTTTCAGGCACTGATCAACAAACCTATAAATACCACATGTGATATCACCCTTGATTGCCGTGGTTATTAGTCAAAGTTTGGTTCGATTACAGTTCAAAAGTGAAACAAACCGTTGGATACATCATATTACATGTACTGTGTAATGCAGCATTCCACTGTCTTTACACTGTATACAGGTATATGTATCTTTTATAACATTTGGCAAGTATCTGGATACTGCAGGGTCCCAATAATCTGCCCTCTGTAATCCTCCATTGCAATACTTAGAAGCATAAATTCGCAAAAAATAGACACAGAAATTCCCTGACTCGCAAACCAAAATGGTTGAATTCATCTTGAAGCCAAAATCTAAATTAAATTTTTTCCTGCTCACTATAGACACGTGTTGCGTGATCATTGACATCATAATTTTATCACTGTTTGTACTCTTACATGTATAAACAATAGTTCTCGGCGAAAAAACACGCAGGAAATTTTACGGTTATGGTAAAAAATCCTGCTGGGTGGGATTGAAAGTTTAACCCAGGGCTCGAAATTGCGCCTGTATCGGGAGCATTTGCAACTAAAGATTTTGCTTTTGCGACTAAAATCTGTCTATTAGTCGCGATTTTGCGACTGTTTTACGGCCTAGTTAATAAAGGAATTATACACAATGTATTCAACAGTCTTGTGTCTTATTTGTAACTGGTAAGTTGTATTTTTATCCGAAAAATCCTGTAAAATTCATGTTGAATGTTGCGCGACTTAATAGTCAATTTCATGCTCCATTAACGAGGTTTCCAAGAAGTGTATCTCGGGCGCACCTTTTCAGACTTTATCAGAAATTTCTCGTTTCTCATTTTCGGTTCCGATAGTAGTAATTAGTTTTTTTTTTGCGACTAAAATTTTCGAACTTAGGAATGACTAGCAAATTGCGATTGAGAATTTTTTTTTAATTTCGAGCCCTGTAACCCCCAGCATTTTGGTTAACAGGACCCATTTAATAATAATAGAAAAATTTATATAGCGCCATTTCCGTGAGCTCAATGGCGCTTTACAATAATCGTAATTCTAAAAATTTAAACACTTGGGTGAAGTGCAAAGACAATGTGGAGTAAGGTTTTTTGCTAATGGAAACAACATACAGTAGTGGTGGAGGCAAGGGCTCAAATTACCTTTATCATTCTGCAATGTATTTTTTAATATGAAATTTTTCTTTGGTCTACCTCGACCTCATACATGTACCTGCCTATGGAATTAACAAATGAATTTAGCAAAGTCAACTCAAAGTGTTCTGAGCTACATGTACAGCTGTACATGTATATCCAGAAATGCAGGCAGAAGGGGTCTGTGCTACTCCATGACTGCCATCACAAAGTGTCCTCACCAATAAAAGTTTACCAAAATGCACAAAATTCTGTCATTATATGAAGTCATATGAAAATGACAAACAACTCTGTCAAATATAAAGTTCTCATTAAATAAAACTTGCCTGCATTTCTGGACATACATTTTATACATGTAAGTGAGTGTTCTGGGACAAATGGCATTAAACCCCAGAGTTGCAAATTGGAAATTACTTTCAAATAAAGGAAATAATTATGTACTGTACATGTAAACATGAAAATGGTAGGTAAAATTTCAAAGTGAAGGAAATAAACGCGATAACCAGAACTGGAAATACGCTGTATTGTACATGTAAACAATTGAAATACAAAATTAACAATATATATGCCTGGACAGGATCCAGAATGTAGGGTTATACAGTTACTGTTAGTAATAATGAAAGTTAAGGTGGCAGAAATTAATGCGAATTTTTAAAATTCTTGTTAATTTCATGGAGTAGAACAGTAATTTCCTATTATAATAAGGTACAGTGAGGTCCAAAGGACTGCAAATATTTTCAGCATCCAACATTTTTCAGTCTGCACAATGCCACCCACCCCCACCCTCTTCTTATTCACTCCAGTCCCCCTCCACCCTTACACTGGACTCTATATGTATATCTACAATGTTATGATTGGCTGGCACGTCGATTTTTCGATTTTCCGTCTGTGCGAAAATCAGCCCGGGCGTGCAAAGCAGATTGGGTGAACATGGGCCTATAACTACTGTATAAGGTATATTTTACCTGGGCATTTTGTCTTTGGATGTTTTTATTCTGCTACCCTGCCCATGAGCTGGGATCGAAAGCCAAAAAACTATTAAAATTTATTATATTGAAGAAATACCAGGAAGTTATAGTAAGAAGTTGTCTATTTTAATGTGTTTGATTGCTTGTATTTTGGTAGCTTGCAAACCAGTATTGGGCTCCTAAAGAGGGAAAGAAACCCTACAAACCACAGGTACAGAGTAGCTTTATAACTGGTATAAAAAATTAATTAATGTTCATTGACTGTACAACTTAAATACACTGTTTTAATACATGTCCATATTGTCATACAATGTAGTACATGTCACATGATCTGCCATGTGCATTATGTAAATTAGGAGTGATTTGTTCCTGAGCCGCCGTGTTGGCCTTGCAATAAACAGGTGAACCTAGCAAAACACATACCAGTACATGTATGGGAATGTGATGTTCTTTCAACGGTAGAAGATGTCACTTTTCCATGCATCTGTTCAAAGTTTACCTCAGCACAATGTTGGATAATGTTTGTAAATCTAATAGTAATTGAACTGAGTGGAGTACAATTCAGGGAGTTATTGGGCGAGTAATTTCAAATTGGCCGAGCATGTAGCATGAGGACCATTTATTACGAGCACGATTACCCCTGAAATGTACGACACAAATTACAATTAATAATTAATTGCATCAATAAAAAATTTGAGATTGAAAAGTCTATGTGGACTCTTTTGTACATGTACTAACAGCATCTAGGATATTTTCTATCAGTTTGAAAGTAGAAGGAAAAAAGCAAAAAAGAACTGATTAATGCCACACAACTTACATGTACAGTGTAGGTTCTCCAATTATTGCTATCCAATTACAAATACAATGTAGTAGTAATTGGACACCCACGTGACCGTGTGCCAATTACATGAGAAATAGGTGCGCAGATGGCTAATCACAATCAGTAATTTTGTTATTAATACGATTAAAAAACTAACAACATCGAGTACAGCCTATCAAAAGTTTTGAACAACCATTCTTGGTTATTTTGTAGATTGTTGATGACATTTATAGAAAGGAGATAAAAGGAAGCAAGTAAGTTAACTTTATAGAGAACTTACATGTATGTTGATCAGTATTTTTAAAAGAAGAAGAAGAACACTATTCAACTCACCAATAATTGGCATTCTTTGGGAATTTTGAGCAGCTGTTTTGTCAAAATTCAAGAAAAATCCCAAAATATTAATTTCATTTTGTAAAAATATTGAAAAACAAATGGCACCATGCAAAAGTACTGCCGAAGAGGTTTCATTTGAATGGTCACACAATAGGATTTCATCGACAGACTCAAAAGTTACTGTAGAACAAATGGTGCCATGCAAAAGTACTGCTGAAGAGGTTTCATTTGAATGGTCACACAATAGGATTTCATCAACAGACTCAAAAGTTAGAACAAATGGTACCATGTAAAAGTACTGCTGAAGAGGTTTCATTTGAATGGTCACACCATACACCTTATTCATAAATGGCGACGGATTTATTATTCTTTTATATTCATGCTAATCAGCCTACCAAGCCTCATTTTAGAGCAAAAATGCTTTTGAATTTTGGCCATGCTGACGAGGCTTGGTAGGCTGATTAGCATGAATATAAAAGAATAATAATTAATCGGCCGCCATTTATGAATACGGTCTATAGGATTTTGTCCACAGAGTCAAAAGTTAAAAACAAAAAAATTGACTCTGGGAGCGAAAAGGTTAACATATCAAAGCAAGCTTAATTAAAGCAAGATCCTGGCCATAATCATGAAAACACGAGAGCACAGGACACTGCCCCTAGTTACAATGTAATAATTTTATTGTATGTTATTAATTAATTCCTTAATTTATTTGTCTTTTACCAGGTTTGCTGTGAAGCGTGTTATGCTCCTAGAATTCAGGTACAGTGTACATGTACATGTACATGTAGCATTAAGATATTAAACAGCTATGATACTTATTATATTTTCCAACTTTACGCTTCCAATGCAGTAAAATTGCCACCACCAAACATGATCATTTGGCTTAAATCTTTTTATTTTATTTTTTTTTTCTATTTCTCTCACAGCCAGTACCTGGAGAACTATCTATGGGCCAACTTTGATTCAACCAAGGTTTGTACCTGTAGTTTTTGTTGGGAATCAGTTATGATTTTATTTAATATTATTGATCATCAGAAATCGCATTATCCCAACCAATCACTCATCAATTATAATCAGTTAAATTCTTTGAGAAGTACATGTACTGGCGGTACTCCAAGTATTAAATTTTTTCCCGTCGCTTTACCAAGGCCTGGATACAACATAACTTTTACATGTACACAATCATGCTCAGGCTTGGCACCGTTAGCAGACGCCATGTTGAATCCGAGGTGAACAACATGCAAATGAGAGAGGCACCCCCCATGCCATAACTGAAGTTGAAACTTGACATTGGTTCGCTTTTTAGTTGTTTCATCTGTACAATGTACATACTTGTACTGTAATTATTTGTTGTGTTCTTCTCACACAAATCTTTGAATACATGTACCTACGGTTGTAAACTCTGCAAATAAATAAGGGAATGTGACATGGGATCATGAACATTGCATCAACTAATACAGTTGAATCTCGATAACTCAAACTCTTGGTAACTCGAACCTCGCGCTAACTTGAACCTAAATCGATTTCCGTGGTTTTGCTTTATATATGTACTGTTATTTTACCCCCAGTAACTCGAACCTCCTGCTCCATGTACATGTACCTGTAACTCGAAGTAATTTTGTTTTCCCTTCAGGTTAATTAATTTTCTATGAATACAATGTAACTATACATGTACATGTACCCTTCATAACTGGAACCTCATCTTTAAAAGTCAAAACATGTAGGGATGTCATCCAGAACACTGAGTTTATTAGTGTACATGTACACGACTTGTATTTTTGTCCTTTGTCCTACCATAGTGTTCTTGTACTTCGCTTTGCTTTGTTTTGTTCTGTTCATTTATGCTATGTTTTGTTTAAAAAATCATTCTAGTTTAATTCTTTCTTGGTCAGTAAATGAAGGGCATTTGATAAGTCATAAAGCATGTCAACAAACACCATTTACAGTCTGTGGTATTGCCTAATTGCCAGTTATCTGTTTCCAACTCCCAATAACTTGGACTCCCACCAACTCAAACCTTTGTTTCCGATTTCCCTTGGAGGTTCAAGCTATCGGGATTCAACTGTAAAGTTAAATTGTAAAATAATTATTTAGCCCCAAATTGTCACAATACTGTACCTGTACATGTGTTAAAACAGCGCTCTCAGTTTTTATCTTACATTTATTCATTTTACATGTATATTCATTTGTATTCCTTGCAGGCTACTGTAGAGCACTTGATGACCATTATAGTGATGGTAAATGAAAAGTTCCGAGAAGGAGTCCCACCATGGGAGGTAAGGATTTGCTTTTATCAGCAGCTAGCTGGCTCTTGTTGAAGGGACACTGTTCCGGCTGAAATATCGTGTTTTCATGATTATGGCCAGAAGCAACCTTTTAGCCAGCAGGGTGTCCAGGCGTCCTGTGGACGTCCACTTTGTGAAGAAATTCATGAAAATTGCACCGTCCTACTCCTTTAAAAAGTTATGATGGGAAATATCTTCAGGACGCCCACTATTTGATATCTGGCTAATTTAGCCTGGCGTGCGCGTTTCTCAAAACTCCCGAAGACTTCTCGAAAAGCTATTTTATGTGCAGGCTATTAACCAACAGAGATGCATTTTTCGTTCGTTTTGAAAGCTAAGCAAAAAAATCTTTATTCGACGAGAAGTTTTGCACTGGTTTTCCGGCTAAAAACTTCAATGCGAATTCAAGAGGTTGAATTTCAAAAATCGTTTTCAGCCCGAAAAGTCTTTGAGAGTTTTGAGAAATGCACGCCTGGCCAGAAGCTTGCTTTAAGCTTACTTTTTTATTTTGAAAATTGGAAGAAACCATCTGCAAAAGTGACACAAATGTAGAAGCAAAGAAAATGAACTAAACAGGCAAAATAACGGCTGAAAAAAGTCAAAATTTCACAAGAATAGCAAATTAATTTTTATTTCTTGACTGCCTGTCAATAAATCAAATTTCATGAACTGTACAAAGTCATGTAACCTACATGTACTTCAATCCTTGCAATCCTGAGATCGGGCAGGCTGAATTTTTATGATCGTGTATCTTAATCAAATTACGTGATTGTGTTACAAAAATGTGATTCTTTCAATGTTCTTTGTGTAGGCATTCAAGCAAAATCCACAACAGTTCCATGGTTTTTTTCAACGTATTATAGACATTAGCTTGGCTGATGATAATGTAAGTATCAAGAATATCATTGTATGATATGTTTTGTATAAACAGGGGTCAAAATGTTCCCAGACTGTTTACATGTACATTGTCGATGACAAATACATAGTAATTTCGCATAACGTGTCGCTTGCGCAAAAATTAACGAAAACTACAAGTACAAACACTTTCGAAACCGATCTGTTTTAGGAAACTTACATGTAGTCATTTAATTCGCATGATTTGTTGAGGACAGACTGAAACATTTCCGTCGAGGAAAACACGAAACGCATTGAATCCCGCGAAACTTTTTGCCTTCCGTTTTCCTGACAACCATCCAGTTGCAGTTAGATGCCGACTGCTGCGCGAAATTAATCATTTTTGCGCAAGATAAACTTTTCGTACAGTGGAATTATTGCCGCTTCGATGACTCTCGCGCTACGCGAATCACGTCCTGCGCTACGCGATTCGCGTCATGCACTACGCGATTCGCGCTACGTGAATTGCGTAGTGCGCGAAACGCTACGCGACAGGTAACTTACTTTTGAGAGGTACTGTACCTGTGTCTGGTGACAGGCAGAATATTTTTCCACCTGTCACTACCAACATCAAACCTTATTTTCATTTTTATAATGATAACCAAACTCAACTGTGGTTTTACAATCAATTTAATAAACTGGTACATGTACATGTAGAATAAGGAAGCAATGGCATTTTTATTGTGAGTTTACTTTGTCTTAGCTGAATTTGTTTCTGCTTGTTTTATCAAACTCCTTGCAGTACTGTAAGAACAGAACATCTTTCCATCCTCCACCAACAAACTTCCATTTCTCATTAAACTTATATTAAACTTATATAAATACTTGTATATTTATTCCTTTTCGTCCTTGTTGCTGCAAAATTCTCTTCCGTATGTACATTTACTTCTCCTGCTTCTGCTTCTTCGACACATTGTTTACGCTTTAGAAAATGATCCATATTGCATAAATTATTGTGAACTGAAAGAATTTATTTCATGCTTGATCAGCGAAGAAAAGCGAGTCACATGGCATCTGCTGTATCTTTGTCATGCACACTGCAAAGACTGCATCATTCCGCTTTTATTGAGTAGAGTCTGGTACATGTACTGTACATTGTAACTATCGTGCGAGAGCCGGGACAATGGCTTCTGAAACTGCACGAGTGCGAGTGGAAAACAGATGAAAGTATTATATTATTAAAATCAACAAATTCTGAATTATTAAGGATTTCCTACTACATGTATATTTTTTACTTGTCACTTCTGAAAATTACTTGAAATTGACAGGTAGCCAGGCAACATTTCGACCCCTGGATAAAATTATGTTCTGTACTCACAATGCACATGTACATGTACATGTAAGAATCTTCTGGCAATCCATTAATTTTTTAAGGGAACCTCCACTTTAATAACAAGATTGTTTCCAAATTTTTGAAAGGAATTTGAAATAAAAAATTACGGTTCTTTTGTATTTCCAACAATTCATGCACAATGTCAGTTTTTTTCAACAGTATAGCTGGTTTCCTTTAATGAAATTTTTCAACATTAAAATTTTGTGATGATCTTAGAATGGGCTTATTGGTAATACTGCTTCATTATACAGCACATGGACTGAAGGTTGCAACTTTCCAAGTCACTTAAAGTGCCTATGAAATGAATTTTTTTTCTTCGTTTTTCATTAGTTTATTATGTCCAAAGAACGAAAACAATAATCATTTCCCGAGGAAAAGAAAGAAAATCGGTTTTTTAGCCCCTCGAAGATGCCTCACTTCGGTTGAAAAGTGGCTCCAATTTTTCGAGAGCCTGGGGGCGAGTGGGCGTGCGTGATGACGTAAATTACGTAAATAGTATGACACATTGGTTTGTTTACGCTATAATTCCCTTGGAATCCTTTAGTGTGATGGTCATTTTGCCAACGTTTTTGGCTGTACAAATGTCAGACAGCGCCTAATTTGTTTCTTTACAGTCCTCTGAAGGTGAAGAGGATCAGTTTCGGATCACTCTTGGTCAACTGAAATGATCGTGTCCACTGTAGTTTTGCCGTAGCGAGACGAACCGACTGTGCCGCTTGAGCGAAGGAAGTGAACATGAAGAAGACGGACTTTGATCATTTAGATTATTGAACGTGAAAGGTATACATTTCAGTAGCACAGCGTCTCAGTGGGTTCGCCAGTTGAGTTGTAAGCTTATTGAACGCAGAGGCGTTTTTGTTATTTATTTTTAGTGGCTCGTTGACTAGCGTTTTTCGAACGCGAACGATATATTTGTAGTACAAACAATCATGATATTAGCGTATTAGCGACTCGGCCGGTCTTAGTTCATTGATCGCGTGTGGAGATTATGAACTTATTTTATCGGCTTGGCAATTCGCTCGTCTACTTAAAGTTCTTTTTTCAATGCGAAGGATATGTCTTGGCGGCTTGCTAGTTGAAAGTTTCTAAATTATACTGATATGTTATGCATATCCGAGGTGGTGTTTTTCAGGCGGCTTGCTGAATTGAATGTGAATGGTGTATTTTTAGCGGCAAGGTGCCTTGATAGCGTATTTTTTTATTTATTCAAAATGTTTGAACTCAAGTATATACGTAATAATTATGCTTCTTAGTTCAGTGTCTTGCCAGCGATTGATCGTTTCTGGAAATTTTAACCACTTGGCGGCTTGTAAGTGAGTTCAAAGTATCGTGTTTACATTTATGTCTGATTTATATTTCATTGTATAAAAATTGATCTGATCGAACACGCAATGATTCAGCGATGTATTTTGTTTCGAATAGTCTTACGCATTTGTACGTGTAGATTTTTGATAGATGTTCCGTAGAATAGACGCCTTCCAGTGAACACTTGCGTCGCTGCACTTTGAATTTTATAATTCGGAATACCGTATAAACATTTATATTACTCGCCAGTCAGTGCCGATCGAGTCAGTATATTTTTGTAGGCCTCGCTGACTTCGACGGCTCTCCAGTCGAGCCGAGGCTTGAAGGAACTTCCAAACAGGATAAGGATTGGAAAAATTATGCTTGATTAAACGGCCTCACCGGCCGGAATGTTATTTTCTTTTGCAAAATAATATTAATCCTAACAATAAGCGCTTTCATTGACAACATCGCTTGACGTACCCTTTCCGATGTCGAAGAACAAATTTCGTGTATTTCGCCGGCCTATCTTCCTCTGGAGCAAAATAAAGCTTTGTTACACCCTCTGTTATCGAAGAATTCTAATATCTCGTATGTTTGAGGCCGCTCGCCACATAATATTGGTCCACCTCTAGCGACGTCTCTTGTCAGCTCCCTTGTTCTCTATATTCCCGCAGCAGTTTGTACAACTATTTACGTCACAGTGTAATATGACACTGGTTTTGGCCGCGCACAAATTGGAGCCACTTTTTAGCGCCAACAACCTAACTTTGAGACCATAAAAAAAGCATTTCGCATCGTCCCTAACACTTTAAACCTTTTATTCCAAGGTCTAAAAAGGTGAAACTTTCGATACATCAAAAAATAAATTTCATTTCATAGGCACTTTAAATTTTCATTATTTCATTTTACAGATACAGTGCAATTAATTATCTTTTTATATTCTTGGCAAACTCTTTTGTGTTAATTCCTTTTTTTCAAATAGCAAAAAAACCCTCTACATGTATTTTGCAAATTAAAATTAATTTTCATGTTTAGTGAAAGGTGTATGTAAGTAAGTAAGGTGCATGTGTTGCAGGTAAAATTTGTTCTCAGGTTGAATCAGTATTCAATAAAAGGTTAAATGTGTACCCAGCATTCAATCTACATGTACAGTAGGTAAGCTAACCCTTCCCTAGCACGAACTTGTAGCCAGTGGTGTGATGGTTAGTTTTGTATTAGCTTTGTGTTTGAGTTAGCTACAGTAGGCTAGTGTTAACTTTGTGTTTGAGTTAAAGCTTTGTGCTGAGGTTAGGATAAGCTACATGTACACCGTACATGCATCACATGCACTTTGCAGCTGTAGATTTTAAACTATTGGCATATTATAAATTATTTTTTGACATATCAACCATAATTATCATTATAATGCATCTCAGATGCATAATTCTACTCAGATGCATAATGCTTCTCAAGCATACACAAATGTACATGTAATTTGTTTCAGATGCATTATGCATCAAGATTTAGATAAAATTATGGGAAGTAACGGTCAGATGCATGCATGTAATTCATTGAAGACAAAATTATGTGTTTGTTGTAAATCATGTGACTCTTATTTCCCATTATTAATCTTGATGCATAATGCATCTAAGACGCATTATGCATCTAAAACGAGTTATGCATCTGAGATGAATTATGCATTTAAGATACATTATAAATACAGTGAAACTTGTATTAGTGGACCCCATACTGTATTTTAAACGGACACCCTCTATAAAGCAGACACCAGCTGCTTGGGTCCCCAAATTTTCTTCCCATATTTACTGTAGAACGAACCTGTATTCAGTGGACCTCTCTATTAAGCAGACACTAGCGAGGGTCCCGAGGGTGTCCGCTTAATACAGGTTTCACTGTACAGCATTTTTAACTTAGTTTTTTTTTACTGCAGGTCTTGTCTATCAGGGAACAATCCATTATCTTGGTGTTTTTAATTCACTGTTTCAACAGCCTGGTATGTGACCACTTGATGTTAATGATAAACTTGAAGCTGGGGGGAGGGGAGGGGGGGGGAGAAGGGAGAAGCCTTGATACCAGGGTTTTGTTTTGGGACACTCACACCAGATATGACATCCAGTTGTTTCCCTTCCATGTAATATCCAGTACTTTGATGTAATATTTACATGTACATGGTTGTCGTTAGTAGTTGGCAACCAGATATTATGGCTGTCAGCTGCGGAAACTTAGAGTTTGAAAATGACTATACATGTACATGTAGGACAACAGTTGTGGCAGCTACATGTATCTTGCGTTTAGGACAGCCTACTGTATTTCCTTGTCTAGCTGGTTATCTTGAAGCTTAATGACAGCGCTGCCCGAGGTAGCCTTCGTGCTGTAGCAAGCATCAGGGAGAGCGGAACTGGGAAGAGAGAGAAAGGACACCTGCAATAAAGACCCCCATTTTTTATTTCTGAGGACGCTGGTGGCCAATTCCCACATGAAGTCAGCCATGCATAAAAGCACACACCAATTTTTGATTGGTGAACGTATAGACAGTTGAAATACATTTAAAATGCAAGGCTAGTACTAGGCATTGTTTTGTACCTACTGTACATTATATACGTCATTATATCTTGTTACAACAATCTCATAGTAGATATTAATTTTCCTGTAACCTTATATTAGCCAATCATGTACTTGTTATCTATATTCAAATTTAAGAGCCGTTGTATATTATTTTCACTCCAATGCTGGCCCTGTAGAAGACTAGTTGTACTAGTCGAAATATTGGCCATTAAACCTGCCATTAATTTCCGTTGTACTAGCCTTGCATTTTAAACGTTTATCTACACTTTGGCCATGGGTGACGTCTAGTACTCGCATCCCTTTATAAAGGAGATCCGGAAAGAAAGTTACCACTATTTATCGTAGTGTTGAGTGGTCCTCTGCATTTAAACGTTTTATACAGTTGACATAATTTGAATCGGTGGGCGTAATGCAAATAGCCTGGTACTTGTAGCAGGCATTCCTTCCCTTCTCCCCTCTCCTTTTTCACACGCCCTCCCCCCTCCGCATTTCCGCCTGCCATGCAGGCTATGCCAGAGGGCACTATAGTGATAATGTTTAATTTTAAGCCAAATAGTTTCTTGGTAATAGCTATTAACCTAAAATTATAATTATAAAGATTTCATGGTCATTTTCCCACAAATTCACTATAACTGGGTTTTGTTTATACATGTAACAAACCCTCATAATAAATAATATAATATAACAAACACAATCATTTCCTCAGTTCCTTATGGGCACTTTGTTATATCAGGGTTCCATTGAAAATGTAATTGCGTTCACGCAATCCTAATCTTGTGTGGGTGTCCTGTGTAGTACAGTAATTAGATTGACTTCAGCTTTCTGTTTCTCTGTTTTGACGTCGCTTTAGCCCCCGGAAGATTCTTTTGTTCTTTTCAGGGGCAAAACGGGTGGGAACTGGTATCTACAGACAGAGCAGAGCAGTTTCCCGTTTCGAGCACTTTGTTATGCCTTGTAGAACCAAAGATAAAAGCGTGAAAGAAAGTTAGCAAATATATTTTTCTCGCGACAAGCGAGCAGTTAACCAAAAACTCTGGCGGCCATTGTTTACATTTATTAGTGGTAAATTGCTAAGCGCAAATAAAAGTTTAAACAGAAACCCCTGGCCAGCTAATTGTCGTTCCTCCGAACAAGTGTGTTTACATCTTGATTGCTCAACGTAGCTAAGAGGGGTCATGGTTCATGTACGAAATTTAACTGGAACTCGCACAAGTAATAAACGAGCTTGAGAGGTAAATCGGAAATCGCGGCCATCGCATTCTTGGTGTCGTGTTTTCAACGTTATGCAAATTTCGCTTTTCTGCGAAAAGAAGTTTGAAAGAATGGTCGCCTGATAACAAATAGTCATTCCCTCCGAACAAAATCGTTCGGAAAAAGGTATTAAACTTCTTAAAAACGTTTTTGGTCTGGTATTAGCTTAAATAACATCATAACACTCTACGCTTTGATGATTTACTACGTTATGTAAATTTCGATCCGCATGTCTTGGCGACGGCATTTTGAAAACGACTAACCTTTGTTTTCGAAAACAATTATCTGGAAAGCAAACTTATGGCAGTGAATAACAATAGTGAAAATGCGTCGGAGAAATGCGTTTCCTAACGCATTTTTGAAAATGTGTTATTAAACGCAAAAAACGTGAGCTCGTTTTGCGTTTGCGTTTGCGTTGGACGGATATCTCTGACCTGTACTGTACTTTGGCTTCTCCTTGAACGTTTTCACATACCTTCTTTTGTGCGAACGCATTTTTCTAATGGCTGATTGCTACTAACAGTAGTATTAATAATTATTCAAACTAGTACTTTTTTTTTCAGGAAATGGATCTCATCAGAGAACAACTGCAACACTTGGTATCCCTACCGATGTGGATTTGTCTGCTTCCGGTATATTTTCTTACAATGTTGTTCAATCTATGGTTTGTTCCAACCATAATATTAAGTCAATATTAATTATTAAGTCATGCAGCTTGATAAAACCTGCTACAGTGTAGGCCATGGTGTGCAGTTGCAAACTTTTATTAGTGTAACAATTTATGCAAATTTGTTACAACTGTACACAGATCTGCAACTGTACAACAGTTGCAGACCTGTGTACAGTTGTAACAAATTTGCAAAAAATTGTTACATGTACATCTACACTAATAAAATTATACAATGTAGAATTTGTTAATTTGAAATGAAGACTATTAAACAGGCAAATTATTGTCATGGCGATTTTGGTGGTACCTTTGCTTATTCCTTGATGGAAGTACATGTACAAACTATTATCAGTTTTAAACTGTTTTTCCAAGACACAAGGCCAGGGCAGTACTTGAAAACAAATTCACCAAGTTTTTCAAGTTGCAATCTATTTCCATCCTAGCTATCCACAGCCAAAGACATTTTCTGTATGCATATAAAATTATATACATTCATGTAGTAACTGTTTGTTTGTGATGCAGGAACGGTTAGAACAGGAGTTGAAAAGCGTGCCAAAATACAGGAAATATTGGAATCACATTAAAAGAAAAGAAGCACAAGCAGATGAAAATGTCAAAACAAGGTGAGTGTCATGTATAATAATTATTTTATTATGCATGCTGTAAAATATATACACTGTACAACAAATAAATGGTTGTACACTGTATGTCATGACAATGTGAGAACATGCACCTGCCTCACCCTAGTCGCTCATGAAACTTGAGAAGCGGAGCTGGCAGGGACACGGGAAGGACAGGAAGATGAGTTCTAAAAGGTGAAGTCTTCTTATTTTTCTCCTTTCGATCTCCCCAGGCTGCTCATGCTTCGTGCTCCCTCGCATGAAATGTCTCCCTCGCACTCATCTTAGAATAGCCTGTGGTGGAGGCAGAATATGTACATTGCACATACATGTAATTTGTATCATTGCAATGGAACACTGTGGTTAAGTTTACTTGTACACTGTACACTGTACATGCAAGTTGACAGTACTCAGATCTAGACCCAATGCTCTACATGTACTGTAGATACGTCCCTTCCCATACATGTAAAATTATTTAATGTAGCAAGTAATCAGGAGGCCCTGGATACCAAAGAAAACTTTCTTAATGTGTACACTGAATAGTCTGTGGATGAAATTGTCAATCTGTCCCAACACTGACTGAGAAAGATGCAGGAATCTGATAGCCAATTGCGTCATGCCAGTTAAATGGCCACACCATTGGATTTTGTCAACAGACTCAAAAGTTATAAGTTCTAACATTTTAGTTTGAAATAAAATCCTATCAAGAATTGCTGTTTATTACCGACATAATTAATTTTATGCTGTACATGGACTTGTAAGATTTTTCTACTTTTGAGTCTGGATAAAATCCTAAAGTGCGAGCATTCAAATGAAGGTTGTGTGCATAATGTTGTCAAAATACACTGTGATACAATAGATTATTTTTTTAACATGATCATTATTTGTCATTTTCTTTTAGACAAGAGAAGGAGAGGAAGTTCTTGTCCAGCTTAGTCCAAAAGTTTCTCAACATTTTAGAATCCATTCCAGAAACAGGTAAGTAAGATACAAAACTGGTAGAAATAATTTTATATAATGTATTAGTTAGCAGATCTGGAAAGGACCCACTGAATTACCACATGTGTGTAGTACAGTTCTTTTGTCATTTTCGGCAGAGTGCCCTGTTGGCTCAAATGCAAACAATAGAAATAAACTAAGGTACAGCTAGATGTTCACGATTGTATGGAATAGACTGTTAAAGAGTAAAATCTTGGTTATAATACCCTGTTATAAACCCTGTTTGCCCATTAACAAAAGCCTGGCACATGCTGACTCATCCCCAGGTCGTCTTTCGTCTCTCTTGGGAGTCACAAGATGCAGGAGACGTGCATACATGTAGGAGATAAATGCGGGATGGGAAGGAGGAAAGGGAGGGAAGGGCTGTCAAAATAATACAAAAACCCTGGAGTATTATTTTTGCCGTATAAAACATGGCTTCCTCCTTCTCTACTTCGGGCACACCTGCACCGATTTAATGAGTTTTCTCCACTCTGATCTCCTTTGTCAGACATGATAACTGGGATTTCCTGTCGTGCCAGTCCAGTGTCCCTCTCTAATTGGTCAATGAAAGTTATTGCTGGGCGCCCCCTCGATCGCCAGCCACGTGTTGGATCCCAGAGAAGCAGCTGAGAAGCAGTCTCGTTCTTGCTTCTCCAGCAATGTCCACTGAACTGTAGTCTACGAGTCTGCAGACTATGGGAGGTAGATTTCCATAGAGCTCCTTGTTGGTTATATGATCTTTCCAGCTTTTATTCAATTGCTGGAAATAACCTCTGAAATTACCATTTCATTGTGCATTACGTGGCAAAACACTCCACGATTCCGAGGTTTCTACAATGTACCCCCACCCTGGGGATGAGGTCGGATATGAAATTTAAGTTGTATTTACTCACCTGTTATCAAAAATGTCTCTTGAGAACAGTTTTTTAACAGAAGAATTTCTAATAATTACAGGAACTGTAGATATGGAGAAGGTGCATTACTGCGAGAGATTCTTAGAACTTCTGGTTGATTTAGAGGTATTTAATACTTTTATTCTAGAGTATTAATTATTATGACTTTTTACAGTATAGCAACATACACTGTACACAAACTCCCTGAGGGGAATATTTCAGTAAAGAATTATTATTATAAGTTGACATATAATTAAAAAAATCACAAACAGTCGAATCCCTAAATACTGATAATTCAATACTTATCCCCTCTTGTTCAATAATTATTATTAATAATTAATTGATTGCTTGAACATACCATTTCTCAGGGAAGAAAAGTGCCATCGGCCTCAAACTTTGGCATTGATGGTTTCCCATCAATAACTTATTGTGTACTAAAAATGAGCGAATTCGGACAAACTAAAATGTTTTTCAATGTTTCCAACATTCCTTCTAAAATTTAGAAGAAATGTATGGAAAAAGTAAAAAAAGGAATTTAATTTCTCCGATTTTGTTTTTATTTTTGGTGAAGAGTTAGCTCTTATTCTGAAAATAAGTCTGGACAAGTTTGAAGTCCATCTGGTGAAAGGTCTAAAAGAAATTGCTAGAAAAAATTTTGAAAGTGTCCAGCCATTTTGTTTCAGCAGTATTGTCTGAGATTGTAAACCACTCAGTTTTAATACTCAAATTTATCCTCTATTAGAAACAAATTATAATGGCAGTACACGGTGTTACCATCAATGCTTGTTTGTTTCTACAGGCTTTATTACCAACAAGGAGATTCTTTAACACATTAGTTGATGATCACCATCTTGTGGTAAGTTTTGTTTTTAGCACACAACTTTATCATCATTAAACCCTTGGAAAATAAAGGACTAATAAAGCAAAGGCAAGCAAAACAAGCAACAAAAACCAACTTTTCGGAGTCATCTTGACGCCATTGTCATGGTAACCAAAGCCTGGTTTTCATATGTCGGAAAAAATTCCAGACGATCGGGGATTTTGTTGTTTCCGATTGTCCCAGATTTTGCCAATAAGTCGGGAAAATCGCCGATCGTCGCACAAATCTGGGACGCGTCAGGAAAATAGAAACTCTCCTGATTTCCCGATTTTTCCCCGACCATCCCAGATGATCTGGGATGTCTGCGATTTCGTGTTTTCATAAGTCGGCCAAATCTGGGACGGTCGGGAAACAGCGAAATCCCCGATCATCTGGGATTTTCCCAACATATGAAAACCAGGCTTAACAATTTAAATATTCTGAGAGTATAAAGCCCCTTTCCCACATACACGAATTTTCGTACGGTCGATCACGATTTTTGAATTTTTAAGAATCGCGGTCTACCGTGGCAATTTGCGCGCGAATCACCAAGTTGCTGTTGCGGTTGACCACGGCAACGCTACGGTGGTACTACAAAGCTACTACGAAGGTGTTACGTTTGTCTAAAAATTTGTTTGTGCTACGATGCACCACGATTTTTTTTGACATGTCAAAAAAAATCGTGGTCCTTTCCGGTGTCGTCACGGTCCATTAAGGCGCACCACGAATTGCTACGGTCGACCACGAATTTCGTCCCGACGCCACTGCGATTTATAAAAATGAAAAAATCGTGATCGACCGTACGAAAATTCGTGTATGTAGGAAAAGGGGCTTAAAAAGCAGTGTCCACAAAATTAACATATAAATGAAGAATGCGAAAGTTAAGTTACACAATCATTATCAATGTACTTTAGCACAAATTGAATCTGATTGCATGTGTAGGCTACACGAGGTTTCAGTTATCTTTTAAATAGCATCTTGTGCACCAAACATTAACAATCTAACTTATTTGCACAGAACTGCCACAGTAGACTTTATTATGAGTTAATGGTTTTGTAACACTTACAAATTGCAGGTCAAGTGCCATCTTTCAGCCTTAGCAAAAAGAGAGACTGAAGGAAGGTTATTCAAACAAGTGAGTGGAAAATGCATAATGATAGATTGCAGTGGGTACAATCTCTGCTGATTATAGCCACATGTCTTGTGAGGAGCTGACACAGGGGTTCTGCCCAAAGTGTAGCCTCCTGCAGTTTAGCTTTCACGGCAGGCACTAGAAAGTGAATGGTTTGGAAGGATAACCTCCCTTCCCTTTGCATTCTGCGCTCTCTCCACGCGCCTTGCGCGTCCATAAAATCCTCCCCTCCCATCCCCTCCCCTTTCTTAGTGCCTGCCATGCAGGCCAACTAGTTGTACGTAGACTTCCTTTGTGTTCGTCAGTCATTTTTGCCTTAACCTACAGTTTCTGTCAAAAATAGTTGAAACCTTCAAAACAATAGCTAGTGTTTAACTTATTTTCTTACATCTATAACGATATTGTCACAAATGTCACCTCCACCATGTCTTTTATTCAATAAAATTAGGGAGCTTAAGCAATGACGACGGCAACGCCAAGGAAAACGTCAATTGAAAATAGGATTCATGCTATTTTAAACTACTTTGCAGTTGTTCCAGTTTGTTTAGTTTGTCTAATGTGACTGGATTGTCCAGGAGCTGAATTTGAAGGGATGGCTTTCTTGTCAAACGGAGAAAGGAAAATTAACCGTCGTGGGTTCACGTTCTCCACAAAACCTATAATAGGCCATTTCCGAGTTGCCTTTAGCCTCTCTATCAAAGCGAGGCTAGGTGCACAACCTTTCATATGAAAATGAGTTTTCATTCACATGCAAATAAAACCTATTTGCATGTGAATGAAAACTGATTTTCATATGAAAGGTTGTGCACCTAGCCTCGCTTTGACAACGAGGCATAACGTAACTCGGAAATGGCCTATTTGATCATTTGACGTTGTTGTTTTGCAGGGAACGGCAAAGAAATGTACCAAAATTATGTAAAACGCACGTGCAGAGGCATTGTTTTCGCTCATTAAACCTATTGTTTTGTGCCGTTCTCGCTGCCGTCACCGTCGTGGTTGCTTAAGCTCCCTATTGTTGCTCTGCTGGTACATGTATAGTTTGTGGAGAACAAAATACGTCAGTGATTTGAGAGGGCAGGGGTAACGTGTAGGTCCATGGTACCAAAAAACGCACCTCAAAATGGAAGTGTCTCTCAACAGTTTTGTCGCCGACTGTAGGCAAACTCCTGAGGTTGTGAGTAATGTATTGATCACAGTCTTTTGCTTTCCAGTGGGAAAAGGTCTTGAATTGAAGATCAATGTTGGGTTAAATTAATGTACTCACTATTTAATGGTACCATTATACAAATGTCATTAAATCTCTCTTCTTTGAACAGCTATTGGACATGCTTAAATTCTACACTGGCTTTGAAATCAGTGATGTCACAGGTAAGAATTTGATACACTTTATAGGTGCCCTTACATGTATATTGTCAATCCCTTTCATTCTTTCAGTCAGAGATCCTAGTTGCAATGAAGCTTGCACTTTTAGTCCGTGGATGAAATCCTGTAGTGTGACCATTTAAATGATGCTACTGAGCAGTTCTCTCCTATGGTGCTGTTTATTATGCTGTACGAGGTGGTTCTAACTTTTGAGTCTGTAGATGAAATCCTAAAGTGTGACCATTCAAATGAAAGCTACTGAGCAGTACTTTCCTGTGGTACTGTTTATTATGCTGTGCAAGGTGGTTCTAACTTTTGAGTCTGTACAAAATCCTGAAGTGTGACCATTCATATGAAAGCTACTGAGCAGTACTTTCCTGTGGTGCTGTTTATTGTGCTGTGCAAGCTGGTTCTAACTTTTCACTCAGTTTGTGGATAAAATCCCAAAGTGTGACCATTCAAGCTGTTTGTTTCTCAATATTTTACAAAACATAATATTTGGAACTTTTTATGTCGAGTTTGAACGACGTTACCATAAGAAAACCGAGAATTTAGTTTTATCGACTGAGTCGATAAGGTAAATTGACCACCGTAAAAAGATTCAAATAGCTGACGTTTCGAGCGCTAGCCCTTCGTCGGAGCGAATCGACGGGCTAGCGCTCGAAACGTCAGCTATTTGAATCTTTTTACGGTGGTCAATTTACCTTATCGACTCAGTCGATAAAACTAAATTCTCGTGTTTCATCCCCCCACCGACGCAGCACCACAGTTTCTCTAGAAACTAACCCCATTCATTTGTTACCATAAGAAGTCAATGAGTCAAGATTAATTTATATTAATTTTTGAATCTAATGAGTGAACTGACTGTTCACAGGCATGGCGCTTACTGATCATGAGATGGTCGACATCCATTACAGCAAAATGGCTTCTCTCCAGGTAACTAAGAATAAAACTGTTTAATTACACTAGTGAAGGTTTGCCCTCCGTTCTTCTCGGGTCACGATTGTGCACTTCCGGTTCATAGCTTTGCCATATACACTTCCGGTTTCTTACTACCGGCGCGCTCGGCTCAAAAGGAAAAGTCTGTGAACAGACTAATCTGAATGCTCCATTCTCTGTTTTTGTTGTTAGCGGGCAGTGTTCAAGTATTTCCCAGAGCTACATGACTTTGCTATGAGTAACATAGCCAGCATAGACACAAGGGAAGCTTTACTGCAACACTTTGGATCTCTTTCGTGAGTATCTACTGTTAAAGTACATGAACGTGGACTGACTGACTGATGGACTGACTTACTGACTGACAGACTGGCTGACTGACGGACAGACTGATGGATGGATAATAATAATAATAATAATAATAATAATTTAGGTATTTATTATTGTGCAGGCTGCATGGATATATGATCGCCTGCGCATTACAATATGTTAAAAATTAAAATATCTAAAAATTTACAAGATACCTAATCAACACAACAGGTTGAAAATGATAAAAGGTCTCCCTAGACAAATGTGTTTTTTAAGACTGCTTAAAATGTTCTAATGTCCTACTCTTCCTGATGTTTATAGGTAAATTGTTCCATAATTTGGGGGGAGCGGCACAAAATGCCCTGTCCCCCAATGTTCTTTTGGTGCGGTCGTTAGGGTGTTCTAAAAATAAAACGTCATTAGACCGCAGTGCGTAGGTAGACGAAGGCTGACTGACTTAATGATGGACTGACTGGCTGATTGACTGGCTAACTGACTGATTGAAGGACTGACTGACTGGCTGACAGACTGACTGGCCGACTGATGGACTGACTGACTGGCTAGACAGACTAGCGTGCAGACTGTACATACATGTAGCATGTCCTCATAATTATGTTTTGTCCTGCTTACAGGAATAAAACGCTTCATGAAGTAGCATCATATTTAAAATTATTGCCAGCCCCGGATGATGTTGGCGTTGAGTCTAACCGAGAATTTCTTCTGGAGATGCTGGTAAGGAGGACTGTTATGGTCCCAGCCACATACAAACACTTCTTTTTTAGCCTATACAGCTGTACATATAAGCAGACACCTCTCCTAAAGAGACACTCAGTCACGGTCCCATCCACAAACAAACACGGCAGTTTTAACCTCACATACAAAGCAAACGCCTCCTAATTATAAGCAGTCACTTAGTTATGGTCCTAGCCACACACAAACACAACATTATTAACCTCGCATTAGCAGACAACTTTCTCAAGCAGAAACTTGATCATTGTCTCAAGGATACCTACCCACTGTAGAATATTTGCCGTTTCACTCTGGAATGTTTTGTTACATTTTCACAGGTGTCCAGACATGAGCGTCGCTTATCGCAAATTGATGCCATAAATGAAATGCCACTTTATCCCACAGAACAGGTTTGACATCCCAATATTCCTGCATCTTAAACTTGCATTGCTTCCTTTAAAAACTGATTTGTGTTTGATATTTAGTTTGTCGTTTTCAATCTGGTAAATACAACAAAATGGTTAGTGAAATAGTTACTTAGCATGTAACAAACACCTTCACGAGCCAACCCGTGAATGGGAAACAACCTTCGGACCCTCCCCTCCCCTACGCGTTTTGCTCCATCGATTCCCCACCCCCCCCCCCCTCCCCCCCTCTTTACCCTCAGCGTCCAACACCTTGCCCTCTCCTCCCTTCAATGCGTCTTCATGGGTAAGGCAGGTGACCATGACCTAGTATCGCATTTGGCACACGAAAAATATACGCGCAAGCCTTATGCACTGGTCAGCAAAATTACCAAGACAAGTTTACAGCTGATGGATGGAAGGAAGGAATAAAAAAATTATATCGAACACAAGGAAGAGTGTTTCATCAGAAATTCAAAACACCGAGACTGCAAGGTGTTTGGATAACGGTAGAGTCTACCTGCTATACATTTGTAGCTCAGAAGGAGGTCGGACACCTTATTGAGAATTATATAACGTAATGTCGACACTTAGAATTTTATTTCCAATAAATTTTTAAGTGTAAAAAAGAAAATCTGAAATCCGCACTCAGGATTGAACCTGTGACCTCAGCTAGGCTTATACGTACATAGCCTACCATACCACGGTACCACCTAGTTTCTCGAGCTGTTTAGGCCTAAATTTAACTATATAAACTGCTAACCCTAACCTCAACTGAAAGTTAACCAGTTACTCCGTTATATAAGACTCAATAAGGTGTCCGACCTCCTTCTGAGCTATAGCATTTAGACTCTACCTTTAGATACTTGATAAAACACTCTTTCAAGTGTTGAATACAGCTGCTCAAACTGATAATTAAAATACAGAGAAAAGGAATAGACTAAAAAACAGACTGTGTTTTTGCGCGAGTCCACCGATTTCAAACTTGAGAATGAGAGTAGTTATCACTCGAGTGTCGTAAAACCAAAACCATAAGTAATTACTCTGACCAATCACAACAGGCGCAGACAATCCAATGAACCAATCAGAACGCAAAGCAAATACATGTAGCTGGCGCCTAGCGCGGGAAAACGCTTGCGATTAAGTCACAATTGGTTTTGGTTTTACTTCTGATTGGTTGAGAAAGTGGCGCGAGATTTTTTTTAGCCAATCACAAAGTGTAGCAATGCAAAACTAACGAAATTACTTTCGACACTCAATTGAAAATCGCTCTTGACTATTAAGGAGTTTAAGAAACCAATAATCAATCCTTAAATCAACAATCATTTATTTCTCTCCTTTTCCAGATTTTGTGGGATGAAAATATTGTTCCAACGGAATATTATTCATCAGAAGGTACTGGACAGGAGTTGACATTTGGTTTTGTGATAATAACTATAATTCATCTTTTTTCACCTTATTTGTTGTTTAATGTTTTGGTTTTTCTTTCTACAGACACCTTGGCTCTTCCCAAGCTGAACTTGCAGTTTCTCACTCTTCATGATTATCTTCTAAGGAATTTGAATCTCTTCAGACTGGAATCTACATGTATGAATTACAATCTTTGTTTTGTTCATTGAGGTTTTATTTCAATTGTTATACTTTAGAATTTTTATCCACAGACTCAACTGTCAAAACCGCCTTGTATGATGTAATATTTAAAAAATAAGATTACATTAACTTTTTCTTGCTGTGCGTCTGTTCAGTCATAGATCACAGATGACGTCAATCGGTCACTGATGCTCTTACCACATTTTGACGTCTTCTGTGATCTTTAACTGAACAGACTCGGCAAAATGGAACCTATTTGTTTATACAGAAATGAAAAATTAGCCTCGTAGCACTCGACTGCGTTGTGATCAATCACTGTTCGAGGATTTTCCATTTTGGATAGTCAAACTTCAAGATTTCACCCACAGACTCAAACCTTAAAACCATCTTGTACAACATAATAAACAGTACCACAGTAAAGCACTGCTTGGTACCTTCCATTTGGACAGTCAAACTTCAGGATTTTATCCCAAGACTGAAATGTTAAAGCCACCTTAATTTTATCATTTGTTCAACATACCCGTAACAAACAGTACCACGAGAAAGCACTAACTACTCAGTAGCGTAATTGATTTGGATAGTCAAACTTCAGGATTTCATCCACAGACTCAAACGTTAGAACCACCTTGTACTAACAGCATAATAAACAGTACCACAGGAAAGTGCTGCTCGATAGCTTTCATTTGAATGGTCACGCTTAATGATTTCATCCACAGACTCAAAAGTTAGAACCACCTTGTTCAGCATAATAAACAGTACCACAGGGAAGTACTGCTCAATAGCTTTCATTTGAATGGTCAAACTTCAGGATTTCATCCACAGACTCAAACGTTAGAACCACCTTGTACGGCGTAATAAAATGAAGTGACTGTTGCACTTGCAGATTTCATCAGAATCAAAAGTTCGGGGATTGTGATTACTCTGTGTTGTTATTGTTATCAATTAATACGTTCATTTTGTTATCAACAGATGAGATCCGTCAGGACATGGAAGATGTAATTGCGAGAATGAGACCCTGGTACATCAGTGAAAAAAATAATTTTATTTTAAAATGCAACTAACCCCAATTTTTTTCTTTCGCTAAATAAAATCTCCTGTTTGTCCTGATTACTTGTGCGAAAAAAATTATCGTAATTGATAAAATCCTCGCGTTTCTACAGCTGTTTGAAGTTAGGTGCTTCTGTCTCATGACCGAGCATTTGTGGGAGCTGGGTACGAACTTTGCTGTGACGTCATCGAAGGAGACATTTGCCGCGTTCTCATAAGCATAACACCGCGAAGCGGCAAAGGAGAAGGCATTTTAACGCGAATAGTACCGGCTCAAAAGCCAAAAAAAAAGGGATTTTGTGTACTTCGATGCCCTTTTTGTGTTTGCCCACAGTTCCTTTGCTCTTCGCATTATGAAAATCAATCGGACCCATTCTTCGCATCGCTCGGTACTGGCCGAAAGAACCGCCGAAATTTGAAACTTTAAAAAACTATAAAAAATCAAGGAAAAATGCTACGGTAAAAAAATTTTAGCACAGATAATCAGGACAATTAGGAGATTTAGTTTGGCGAAAAACACTATTGGGGGTTAGTTGCACTTTAACGTTGTTGTCATTATGTTAACTTCAGTGTAATGTACAGGGTCAAATTCACATTCCCGGGCCAAAAATCCTTTTCAAATGCTGCACTCATTAGCATATTAGAAGATCAGATGACCCCACCTCCAGACATATTCTCGGAAAAAAGTTGTGAGGCGCATTTTGTTTCTAACAAATGTTGCTGTTTAAATGCTCTCACTCATGAAACTTGGCTGTTACCATGCTTACGAAGCTTTCATAGTCCTCTATTTATAATCATTTCTTAGTGAAAAAAGGCCAATTTTGCCTTAATAAAACGCGTTAAAGAGTTGTACTGAATCCTTTGAATTATTTTTACAAAGGCATTCGCAACAGAAAAATTGCGTTCACTCGTCATTAGTCGGCAAATTCTCCCCCCCCCCCCCCCCCCCCCCACCCCTACGACGGTTTAGTTCAAATTCCCCACCGCTACTACTAACAACTGAACAAGAGGTAAAATGCCCAGGGTATGATTGGGAAGGGGGGGGAGGGGGTGTTGAAATTGAAGGGAACTATCTTAGAACATACATGTATTGGAAATTCGAAAGATTTGTGCTCAGAAATATCATGCAGTGGTTTGCTACACATGTATCGTTATATCGGTTAAAGCTATGCTGTTTATTTTTGTGAGAGGGTCATGTTAATATTTATGTTGTCTTTTTTTAGGCAAAATGAATCAGGGCAGACAGAGTTTGCTGGTTGGGCGAGAATGGGAACAGTAAGGCTAAAAAATTATTCCTGACATAGAATCATTTTATTTTTCCACTTTTGATATAAGCCTGGTTAGCTTAAACACACTTGAACACCTGAAAATTAGTGAAATGTCCAATATAAAAGTGACGTGGGTGATCATCGTATTTTTTTAGGGGGGAGGGGGGGGGGGCAAAATTTGTAAATGTACCGCTTAGGGTACTAAAAATATAAAATGGCTACTGATGAATTATCGCAATACCTCTTAGGGTATAGAGCCGAAAACTATGGCAGAATATGACATGTGTTGTTTTAGAATTCAATTTATTGAGTCACACCCACAAATCGACATCACCCCAACCCTATGATTTATACTTTAACTATAATTATCACTATAATTCATGTCATGTTTTTCTTATGTATTCAGTTTGATTTGTTTCAACCTAGTCATTCACTCTAAATAACTGTTTTTGTTCTTAATTTGTTCTTGTTTTTGACAGAAAATTGTCAACTTCAGTGTAATTGAGGTAAGTGAAATGATCATTTGTGTAGTTATGAGAAGCAAGACAAACATATCTTAATCATAGCGTTGTACGGAAACAACAAATAGCTTGTCAACAAGTTAGCTTGCCATTTTCATAGCTTGAAGCGCCTAGGAACAAAGTAATTACTCTGACCAATCACAACAAATACAGACAATCCAATGAACCAATCAGAACTCGAGGCAGATACATTAAGCCGGCGTCAAGCGCGGGAAAACGTGTGCGAGCAAGTCACGATTGGTTTTGGTTTTACTTCTGGTTGGTTAAGCAAATGGCACAAGATCACTTGGACAATCACAAAATTACTTTCAACACTCAATTGAAAACATCCGTGTTGTCCAAACAGTCTAATGGGCCGATACTCTATTTTTCAAATCGGTACGATATGAGAACGATTTTACCGATGTGGAGCATGTGCGGATCAAAAAGAACCCACTCCAGGCTCTAGAAAGAATTCCCACTCCAAGTGATCACGTTTACAGTATCGAAAGGTATCGAAATGACCGATACTTCGCTCTATTATCGATATTTTCCAACTATGAGATCGAATACTTGGTATCGATATGAGTCACTTGTTACTCTTTTCTAAGGACACGACCAGGTTTCACACTTTTCAAACTTCGGGTCGAACGTTAGACAAGCTACCTGCACTTACATGGCCATGAACTCGATGAGATGCCTTATAATTTATTCATCTGTTTATGTTACCAGGTATCAAAGCCTAATATCGGCGAGACACGCCCATCTCGAGTTAGAGCTGACGTCACCATCAACTTGAACATGAGGGACATTGTGAAAGGGGAATGGGAAGGTGCGATTGTAATTTATTTAATTTACTTTTTGCCAACTTAAACTATTGTTTATAAAAAATATATATACTGTATATATATGAGGAGGAATTTTCTCTTTTAGTGAAAACTGTGCTAAAATTATTACTAAATCTTAATACCCCCGCTCTTCATTGATACTCCTAGAGCGTTCCAAGTTGCAATCCATTTTCCTCCCGGTAATGCATATCCAAAGTCAGTTCTTATAGTCTCATTGTAATAGTCTCAATACATTAGAATAATAACCTTTACCAAAACTGGACCATTTTGTCTAGGTTTACGTTAATGGGAATAGACCATTTTACAGTTGTGTGCTCAGTACCCTGGCTTTTGCGTGAAAGTGAGGCTGGAGTTGACTTTGTTTTGATACAAACCTTCCTGCTTTTCATATGTAAATCATGTTAGTTAGCATAAGAACAACATGATTTACATATGAAAAGAAGGAAGGTTTCTATCAAAACAAGGTCGACTTCAGCCTAATTTCCACACAAAGACCAGGTTACTAAGTAGAAACTGTAAAATGGTCTATTAATTAAAAGTAACTGACATAATCGCCTTAATATACACTTTGAAATTTGTGGGACAGACGTAAGAAATACTAGAAAGTCACGAATGATCAGGGGTGGCTTAACCTGGATAAGATTTAAATAGATTGTACTGAACTAAAGTTATGTTTTTCTGTGACCTTTCCAGCCTTAAGAAAGCACGATGTGGTATTCGTAGTTACCGTTCGCCCAACTCATACTGGACCAGTGAAATACGATCGCTCAAAGCCGTTTAGAGAACAGGTATTGTCATTCAGCGCCTTGACCTGTAGACTAAAGAGATAGTTGTCGACCACTATTAGCGTTCGATACAGCTTTTCCACACACTAGAGGCCGCAATTATCGAACGTTTACTGTGCATGTTAAGTAATAATTTCAAACACGAGGAAGAGTGTTTTATCAGGATATCCAAACGCTGAGAAGTGGGTTGAAAAACGAGGCGCAGCCGAGTTTTCTTTAACCCACCTCGAGGTGTTTGGATACCTGAATAAACACTCTTTTGAGTGTTTGATATAGCTTCTCAAACTGATCATTAAATGCAGAGAAAAGGAAGGAATAAAATCGCCAAAATCTATGCAAATTAAGACCCGGTATCCAAACCTCCTTCATGGTAGCGATTTCCTTTGTGTTGTCATCATGAATTATTAATGAGTTTTAGAACTTTGTTTCCAGTGCTAGCCGTGTGGCTACACATGTGCAGCATGTTTGGCAACATGACTTAGTTGTCGACAACTGCCTCACAGACTAGGGAAAACAAGTTATCGATGATAAAACTGCATGCTGCGTTTGTTATCGCCAACTAAAGTAGTTCTCCTTTTGAAAAAGAAAAATGTTTGGTTGTCGATAAGTAATCTTTATAAAGTTTGTTATGGATAACTTGGTTCACCGATCACACAGATCGGTCCGTAATCCTAAATCCTTGAATCTGATTGGCTAACTACGCGCGCTCCAGCGGTCCGGATTTTCCCATCCGGCCCCCGCGTACGGACCGCTCCTTAGGATCATTGAATTTTCTCTTTTCCCTCGGTCTTGAGTACGGCCCTCGGCCTACTGCCTCGGACCGTACTCAAGACCTCTGGCACAGTTTTTTACTATACGGATCTCCCGGCCGGTAAATAACATATATGTATTGTGATGGATTAAAAATCATTTACCATGATTATCCCTCTGTGGAACGTAACATGAAGAAACAATCGACTGCGGAATTTGCCTCAATTTATTTTAATGTTTACATCCACAGTAGGCAGTTGCGGTAAGTCGATCACTGAACTATATAAATTATAATTGTTCATGATCAATGATAGATGAAAAAAGCTGACTTTTACCTGGAACAGAAAATTAAGCACCCCTTGTCAGAGCCTCTAAGATATGTCTACTTTCATCATTGATTTTAGTTTGGAGTTGATTATGTGCGCGGAGCTGAAATTGAAGGGATGTTGGACCAACAAGGAAAAGTAATTGAAGAAGGTACGAGAAATCATTCCAAAATAACGCAGCAGGTTTCTAAAGCATTTCAGTGCCGGAGTTTCCAGAGGGTTTCCAAAGAATTGGTTTTAAGGGTTCGAAAATATTGAAAGGGCTTCTGGACAAAAGGGTTCTAACAAGTTTTCAAAGGGTTTCAAAGGGCTCACAACAAGAGTACAAAAGAAACCTAAAGGTTTTTCCTGCATAAGACTTGTTAGCCTTATTCTTTGACAGTCCGACAGCGCTCCAAGCTGCGACCATTTTGGTCGCCATAGCGAGTGAAAAAAAAAATGCCGACTGAATTATCGGCGAAGGTCGCCATTTGGCGACCAAAGGATTTTAGCTCAAAACAAAGTTGACTTTACGTTTTATCGATTTTTAATTGAATCATCGTTAAAGTGCCACTGCGATCAAATTTTTGATTTTCATTTTTTTACATCTTCGTGTACAATTAGACTTTCTTACTCACCTTGTCAATGTTGTTCAATTTTGTCAGTTTTCCTTTTTTTATGTTTTAAATTAGTTTTGAAGGAGACTAGAAAATTGCATTTGTGTAACATTTTCCTTAAATAGGTACTAGAAGTAAGACTGTTGAAATGTTATAGCTAAATTTATTCATTATTGCTTCATGGACCATACTATACATTCATCCCTTTCTTCAGGGCCTGAACCAAAGCCTGAATTTAAAGGAGATGAAAGAACGTTTCGGTTGTGGCTTGATACAAATCAATATCAACAGGACATGGCCGAGACTGTGCATGGATCAGAGGTGATTTTGGGGCGCGTTTTTTGGGGACATATTCTGGTCATTCTGAAATCAGAATACGTTAACAAAACTATGTTGTTTACATTCTCACAAGCCAAAATTTTTCCAGGTACACATAGTCAAAGTAGTGACTTTCCATATTTTACGAGAGGAATTGGTGCAATAATTAGAGGTATTCTGGTTTTGGAATGGCCAGAATATGAAGAGTAGGCTATCAAGACCACTACAAATTTCAGCAGACTTGAGTGAAGCGAAATCGCACGCGACTCATATCGTATCAGTTTGTTTACTTGTGACGTTGTGAATGCTTACCTTTGAAAATTCATAACTCGAATAATATTCCATCGATAAACTTGAATTAAAGACTGAGTAAGCGATCAAGATTACAGAATTTATCTGCCACTAGAATTTAATTTCGGCCTGCCGAGCCTAGAAAGCAGGAAAGCATTGAAGCTAGCCGAGACGCCAGTTGACGAGTTGACGGTACTCTCCCCCATCGTTACGAAGAATTTGCGAAGAATGTCTCCCCCACTTGCAAGACTGAAGCAATGTCTGCTACCCTCCATCCTTCCCTCAACAAAAAGACCACTTTCCATCGCAATTCTCTTGGATATTCTCGAGTCATTTTCAGTTCTGTTTTCGCCCCCCCCCCCCCCCCCCCCCACTAAGATGATTGACGGAACGGAAAAACCCAAAATCCTTTGTAGTTCGCACCGCGATACAAAGAATTTAGCTGTAATGTTATTTTGATGTGCTATTCTCAGGATGTCTATGAGACCTTCAACATCCTTTTACGGCGGAAACCAAAAGAGAACAATTTCAAGGTGGGTTTCGAACATTTATTTATTTATTTTATTTATTGAACATCACATCACTTTTGTTACTGGCATCCACACATACAACTATGAAATGATTTTCAGGAGGAGACAGTGTTTTACAGAAATAGAATCGTTATTTCAAAAAGGGAGTTACTACACCGTAATTTTATAAACAATTATTGGATGAAGTTTTTGTGATATACAGAATAATCAAGGTCAAGGTAAGGTATTTGTGGCTGAGATATTGGCATGTTTTATGCTCTCATATATACAAACCTTTCTAATTATTTTGCCTCAGTTTTAAACGTTTGGAACTGAGGCAAAATTAGAAGGGCTTGTATGGAGTCATCAGAGCATAAAAAGTGCCGATATCTCACCCACCAAATCGCAAAAGGATGCTGATTTTTGGCAAGGAGACACTTTTCGTCATGGCTCGTTCAAATATCTCATCAATTCCCATAATTTCACAAATTTAATTATTGTGACGTTATCACTACGCTCTGACTTATGCATGTTTATGTCAGGCCAGCAAATTTCACCCCCAAGCCTTGCTTTCGAAGTGTAAACCTGTGACAATCTGATCAATGTATTCTCAAAGGAGAAACGTTTAAAAGAATACCAACTCAAAAACAACGTGAACTTGTCAAAGATTTGCAAGGAATTTCGTACAAACAAGGCTTGGTGGTGAATTTTGAGCTGTTGACGTCATCATGCATTAGGCCAATAGCGTTCGGCCCAGATTCTAAAAATAGAATTGGCGCGCAGCATCATGGGATTGAAATGCGTACAAACATTCAAGAACTATGCAGGTAGCTACGAAAAAAGCAGGTGCTACGAAGCACTGTTCTTGGGTACAACTCGACAATTATCCACAACATGTACAGGAATCGCAAAACTGGTGTTTCCGAGGCAGCCATTTTGAAATAATTTATTTGTCCGCATTTCGATCCCACAATGCAATGCTGCCAAATATGACGTCACCTGGGCGGAACGCTATTGTTGCTGATTTACAGAAATGTTTATGACCTTGACTTCTCATTTTGATTTGTGCAGGCCGTGTTAGAGACCATACGGGATTTAATGAACACCTCGTGTATTGTACCAGACTGGCTGCACGACATATTTCTTGGTTATGACGATCCTGGTGCAGCCCATTACAGCAGGTATAATTATTGTACAAAACTTCGGGCTACCTATCAGTTTGGTCGACGAATTAAAGTGCCCCTGTGATCAAATTTTTGATTTTGATTTTTTTACATTTTTGTGTACTATTAGACTTTCTTACTTGTCTTGCCAAATTCCAATCCATTACGAACATCAGAAGTCATTTTATTTTAACATTTATTTCCGAGAATTTACGGCCGCCATTAATCAACCTTGTTCCAAGGCTTGGTTGCGAATGGGAGAAAGTTACGTCAAAGACTCAAACATACCTCACGGGTTGAAGTCTTTGACGTCACTTTCTCCCATTCGCAACCAAGCCTTGGAACACGGTTGATTAATGGCGGCCGTAAATTCTCGGAAATAAATGTTAAAATATAATCGCTTCTGATGTTCGTAATAAATTGAAATTTGGCAAGATGAGTAAGAAAGTCTAATTGTACACGAAAATGTAAAAAAATGAAAATCAAAAATTTGATCACAGGGGCACTTTAAAGTCCGCCGAAATATCAAAATTTCTGCTAACCTTATTGCATGTTATATTGGCAAATGTCAATGTCAATGTTATTAATTTGTTTTGTAAGTCAAATTGCCGCAAAACACTGTAAATTGCACCATATTAATAAAAGACAGAATGCCTATTGCCTAATAATATGAACCACGAAGTTTGCAATGAAAGTGTGCATTTATTTGTCTATATTTGTTAGCTTACTTCCAGGCCCGGGTTCTTCAAAGCACAATTAGGCTAAACCAGGAGTAGCGTTAATTTTGAATCCAGTTAAACAACTCAACAATTGGAATTTTCCCAAAATTTTCTGCCTTTCAGTTTCGACTTAAATTTGTCTTCACTACTAGCTACAAATGAACTTTTTGAAAACATTTTAACTGAGAGAAATGAAATCCTTGGTTAACTTTTAATCCAGGATTAGCGTTATTCGGCTTTCGAACAACCGGGCCCTGATCTTGATAAACCGGTTAAGTTCATAACTTCAATCGCCAGTTACGGGTAATAATAATCTAAGATACTGTTGTTGTTTTTTACACAGAATGCCAAATCAGATCCGAAAACTTAATTTTAACGACACTTTTCTTGACTTTGAGCATTTGAAAACGTGCTTTCCCCAATATTCAATAAAAGTAAGTGAATGTTTAACTGTTTTTCTTCCGTCTTAAATCTTCTTTCAAACCATTTTCACCTTTGAAGAATGACCTGAATGACTTTTTTTCTCTTATTTTTAGTGCACCACAGAAAATCCAGCTGAGCAAGTTCCACCTTTCAAGTAAGGCTGAGTCTTGAATTGACGTCACCTTATTAGCATTTTGTAAATTCATATCTCTATAAACTCACTAACGCGACGTTAAAAGCAAGAAATATCTCACTATTAACTATTCAACGTACATAGTGCTGATTCTTAAAATATGTATTTAAGGGTTAGAGGCACTTTAAATCGGCACCTTTATCTCTTCCATACATGTAGGATAACATTTCCTGAGGCGCCTGACAGCAAGAAGCGCAAACACGATGAAGAGGAACCTAAAGAGACAACACAGGAACTGTTAGTGGAGCCATTTGTAGTGCCTAACCGTGGACCATACCCCTTCAATCAACCTAAAAAGTAAGTCACGTGTCCATGAACCTGGAGAAGACGTAGTGGTCTTGTGATATTAGCGCGTCAGACTTTGAATCTGCAACTGATGTTTCTACCCAGTGTTGTCCTTTTTAAAAAAGATACTACACTTAATTATCTCTTTCCACAGTGCTGGACATAATATTTATCTCGTGAATACGCGAAGCGTTGAACGAGTTATAGTATACGGGGACAGATATACAAATTTTCACTCGTTCCATCATCTGTAAACTTTTTCAATTCCCCGATGTATTACGTGTTAAAAGATGATTGTTGTATTTTAATAGACCAATGTATTACGTCATTCAGTTGTCTAGACAGTCCCGTTTCACACAATGCACATTTATGTCACGCTAAGATGTTTTGGTCGTTTTAAATCTGTTTTACTCTTCAATTCTTTGACTTCAAACTCAGTATGGAAAATTAAAACCGATCTGTGGAATTAACCTTACGTTGTTTCGTATTCACGAGATGGCTCTTAGACTCCTTTGATTGTGTCCTTTCAAACCTCCATTTTGATCAGACATTTTACAAATTTGGTCGGACATCCGCCATTTTGGATTTTCCCTGATCTGAGACACAATCCGATAGCATAGATGAGGTGCTACGAGAGGTTTTTTGGTTTGCAATACGTTATAGGGCAATTTCAAATCAGACGGCCTTTTCTAAACGAGAAAGACTTTTACAGCATAATAAACGGCACAAACAGGCCTATTAAATGCGGTATTAAATGCGGCTTAAACAAGACTTTCAAGACGAAAACTCGGACACCATGTCCGTGCATAATTTTGATCTGACTGTTTTGACTGTTTTTTTCCAGAACTTTTCCACATGGTTCGTAAAATCTTAAAACGCTTCTGAATTTCGGTCCTCATCTTGAATATTCCATGGATCCAAGCAGAATCCTTGAAATGTATTTGAGTATTTTAGTTGCCCAATTTCGGTATATCAAAATTCTAAGTTGTCTCCGAGGCTAAAGGGAGTAAAACAAAGGAAATTATTATTCATCTCTGAACCTCAATGTGATTTCTTGTGTTTTATTCCTTGGAATAAATTGGATATCCTTGGAATAATTGCATTGGAGCCAAGTAAGGATTTCAAATCTTTAAGTTCCAAGAGTCGAAAATTCAAAAAATCAAAATTCAAGAAAAGTCCCAAATTTCATTTTGTAAAATAATCAAAAACAAATGGTACCATGCAAAAGTACTGCTGAATAGGTTTGATTTGAATGGTCACACCACAGGATTTCGTTCACAGACTCAAAAGCTAGAACTTACATTACAAATCTTCATAGTTGACTCTGGGAGTGAAAGGGTGAATATATCGAAATAGGTCTATTAAAAACCCCTTGGTCTCTTGTTGTTTTTTGGAAGTGTTAATCATTTTTTGGAGAACCACTTTCGCAACTCAGAAGGAGGGAAGTATGAGTCTGCAATGTTCGATTTTCTTGGTTTTGTATTCGTTTGCTTGTGCTTGTGCTTGTGCTTGTGTTTTTAAAGTACTTACAAGTTATATATGTTGCTTTGTTATGACAGAAATGCCGTTCCATTTACCGCAACTCAGGTGGAGGCTATTAGAGCCGGAATGCAGCCAGGGCTCACCATGGTAGGTGCCTCCTGAGATCGCTAAAATGCTTAATTCTTTAACACTCAAGAGTGCCCAAAATCAAGATTTAAGAAAACTCCCAAATTTCATTTTGTAAAATATTATAAAACAAATGATACCACGCAAAAGTTCTGCCGAAGAGGTTTCATTTGAATGGTCACACCGTAGGATTTCGTCTACAGACTCAAAAGTTAGAACAAATGGTACCCGATGCAAAAGTGCTGCCGAAGAGGTTTCATTTGAATGGTCACACCATAGGATTTCGTCTATAGACTCAAAAGTTAGAACTATATTACATGTCTTCGTAATTGACTGGGGGTGACAGGATTAAGGTTAAAGTTAGAACATGTATAAAATTTCTATTTGGAGAAGATTTGAAAAAGGCACAATACCGCAGGAAAATCAGTGGCAAAGAGAGTTGTTGGACAGACATCGCGAGGCAGGGAAGTACGTGACACTCGACAGCAATTTACACGCTTTCTCAAGATTGAGTATTCAATTAGAATTGGAGGATAGCTTCCAGAAAACCAGCTCAACGGCACAAGTGAACCTGGGTTGGTTTCTTAGCAGCTATGAACGAATTCTTGAATTCTTACATCAAAATGTTTTGTACAAGTCGTCTACCCATCCATTTCCGAACGGCTCTTTTCAAATGCCTGTTACATTTGCGATCAGAGTTATTTTAACCCTAGATTTGGAATTACATTTGCAGTTAATTAATATATCCCCCAAAAGGGATTACAGTAAACTCTCCTAACACGGACATCACTTTAAGGCAGACACCTCTCCAAGAAGGACATCAATTATTGGACCCTTTCTCGATTTATCAACAACAATGGCTTAGCAGTCTGTGAATATTCCATAAAACGATTCAACACAAAAGAAAAAATTAACGTAACAATAGACAAAAAGAACAAGGTGTTGTTGTACAGTTTCATTTCTTTGTTGATATATCGAATATCTGAGCTACCAATTATTGGCTGCTTCTGGCTGAATTTAGCTTGTTCGTCTGTAACTAAACTTCCTAAATAGTAGACAACTCTCTAAGGCAGGCAGCATTTAGAGCTGGTCCCGAAGGTGTCCGGCTACGAAAGAATTCACTGTATTTTGAACTGTACTGAAACTTTAACTCCACTTTTGCAGCTAAAATAAACCTTTGAAAATTATAGTGAAATGATGTGAAATGTGTTGTTTGTGCTCTGTTAGGTTGTCGGTCCGCCCGGTACTGGAAAAACAGATGTAGCTGTGCAAATCATTTCCAATATTTACCACAACTTCCCCGAGCAACGAACACTGCTGGTAACGCACTCTAATCAGGTAAGATTCCCTGTTAACTGCCACTACTGATGCAAATTATTTAGTTGAGAAAAGAAAAAGAAAGAAAAAGATCGGGGGGTCAGAACAATGACATTTCCATCCTTTTGGAATAAAAACTCTTTTCATGTAAACGATTTCTACATTTTCTGGCAGCTAACACGACCATCTATTATGCGGCAACTTCAAACGACCTAAAAAATTCACCTTCAACTGAATCACTTGAGTTCCAGAATCATCTGAATTCCAGATGCATTCTGAATTTTTTTTTTTTTTTTCAGGTTCTATTAAAAGTGCTTTTAACCGTTATTTTAATATCGATTCTATATCAATTGAATAATTAAGTAGTGTCAAATATTTTTTTTATTTAAGTGTTTCGTCTGTGAGTTATAGAGATTTACATCTCCAATATGCTAATGAAGGTGACATCAGTCCAGTATTTTATATTTTTCTCCTTTGAAATTCGACAATAGCTATTGTCTGATGTAGTCACAATACTGATTTGCTAAAATTGCTTGCAGAAACCATAATAATATGAACGTTAATAAAATGAGATTTATCTCTAATAGCATGTTTTTATATAATAAATGAATACTGGAATGACGTCACATTCATAAAAATATTGGAGATATAAACCTCCATAACTCACAGACGCAACACTGAAATAAAAAAATATTCAACCACTCAATTATTCATTTGATGTAGAATCGATATTTGCGATTAAAAAAAATAAGGGTTATGGGCTCTTTAAAGTGCCTATCACCCCTAGAGAGAGATTTTCAGAATCAACTGTATGTGCATTGAATGGTAGAATATTTCTTGTTTTGAACGTCGCGTTTGTGAGTTATAGAGATTTAAAATGCTAATTAGATGACGTCAACCCGGGAATTTGCCATTATTTCTACGCCAATTTACAATACGCAGTATAAAGCTTGAGGATAATAAATTTGATAAATACTTGAAATAAACTGTGGATAGTCAATTGATTCGTAAAAAATATTACTTGGAGGTGAAAACAAGTAGTTCAGTTGTATAATAAATGATTCCCGGGTTGAAAATTCAAATCTCTATAACTCACTAACACAACGTTCAAAACAAGAAATATTTTACCATTCAACTATTCAATGTACATAGAGTTGATTCTGAAAATAACTTTCTAGGGGTGATAGGCACTTTAAGTTGCTGTTTAACTTTAAAGGTCTTGTTCTCTTTAATTCTTTTACCACGGTTCACAATAATGGTTACTTTCAGATAAAAAGCTGCTAAATATTGAGTAGTTTCTGCTGAAGTGACTATATGTTGTAGACTGCTATCTTTCATCTGACGTGAACGTTATGCACGCTGAGTAAACAGAATCTTGTTAAAGTCGGAAGGAATTGAAAACAAGAATTGAGAAAATTTTAAACTCGACGAGAGTGTATGGGAGGTTGGGGTTACACGAGAGCAAAAGTAGACTTGCAAATACTTTTGGAAGTTTGGCAAAAAGAACACGAGAAGAATGTGCAATGATTTTTAATATGTATTATCTACAGGCGTTGAATCAACTGTTTGAGAAAATCATGGCTTTGGACATTGAAGAGCGCCACTTGCTTCGTCTGGGACACGGAGAAGAAGCTCTGGAAACGGAGAAAGATTTCAGCAGGTTTGTAACAGCAGGGTGTACAGAGTGACCATGGCCAATCAAATCAAACGTTAAAATCGCAGTAAACCAATCAAAACTCAAAGCTAAAAGCAATATGCAATCCGTGTTAAGCGCGGGAAAACGTGCAACCAGTGCCAAGCGCGGGAAAACGTGCAGCCAGTGCCAAGCGCGGGAAAACAAGAAACCGGTGTGAAGCGCGGGAAAACGTGCAACTGGTGCCAAGCGCGGGAAAACATGAAACTGGTGCCATGCGCGGGAAAAAAGTAACCGGCGTGAAGCGCGGGAAAACGTGCAACCAGTGACAAGCGCTGAAAACAAGTAAGCGCCGGAAAACAAGTAAGCTTTTGTTGTTGACTATCAGTTCTTGTCTTTTCCCCCAGGTACGGTCGAGTAAACTTTGTCCTTGCTAGCCGGCTGGAGCTGTTGAAGGAAGTACAACGACTGCAGGTCAGTGGACGCATTACCTTGGTTCTACTTCATTTTAGTCATTGCGCAACTTTAGTGAAATCCAAAGCGCTGGTCATTTTGGAGGTGGGAACATGCGAGAAGCCGATAAACCTACCAGGCCCCGGTTGTTTAAAAGGTGGATAACGCTATCCACCGGATAAATCACTACGGATAAATCATTATGAACGTAAAAGGAATTCTTTTGCGTAGCCAAATAACTGTTAAGCACCGAAGCTGAAGTCACTTATGAATGTCTAGTTGAAATAAAGTTTTTACCGAGCGGTAAAACAGTTAATGGAACGTGAAATCCTAGGGGTAGTTGTTCACGCAAACATTGCCTAGTGAATAAACAATAAGCAAAGCTTCCATTCATTAATGGGCTGTGCCCCCTCTGTTATGCCAATTTATTGTTGTTGTTTACGTGCGTCTCAATCTGTTTGTTTGGGTTTGGTAACGTGTATATACATGTAAGTCCAAATAGCAATATAGGAAAAGTTATTTTTTAATGTTGCGCTCTTTTGTTTCTCTGTAGGAAAGTCTTGAAGTCCACGGTGATGTTTCTTATACTTGCGAAACCGCGGGATATTTTTACCTTTATCAGGTAAACTATATTCCAAAGGACAGAAAGATCAGTTTTTTCCTTATTGTGGTTATGTTTACGTTATTATGTTCCTATGATGTCATTATGCTTTGTTGTTCACACTGGTAACATAAAACATCGATGTACGTTGTGTTATGTAGTTGCGTGACCTCGCCGTTCTGTCATTATGTTGCTACAATTAGTATGAACCAAGCTGTAAAGTTGATTCTGTCACGTTAGATTATCCCGTTTTACGTTTCTGTCTGGCAATGTCACACTATTTTAGTTGTTTCTGTCACAAACAAACCGGCCAGAAAAACCTTCTATAAAAGGAACGTATCCTGATATTTTGCATAGGAGGTTTACGCCTGGTAACTATTGCTATTTTCAAGTTTTCACATCCTATATGAAAAAGATAGACAAAAATTGATCTTTTTGCGAGGTTGGCATTCATTCCTTTCACCCCAGGAGTCAAATCTGAAGACATATAGTGTAGCTATAACTTTTGAGTCTGAGGATGAAACCCCATGGTGTGACCATTCAAATGAAACCTCTTCGTCGCTACTTTTACATGGTACCATTTGTTTTACAATATTTTACAAATCGAAATTTGGGATTTTTCTTGAAGTTTTGGCACTCTTGTGAGTTAAAAGAGTTAAAGGATATGTTCTTGTCCGATCATTTTCTTTTAGGTTGTTTCTCGCTGGGAAGAGTACATGGCAAAGCTAAAGACACGGGTAACAGTCCCTCTCTGCTAATTGTCTGTTTGTCTGTTTGTATGTCTGTATGTTTAATTTTTCTATGTCTCTTCCTTCCCTTGTCAATTAACTGTTGCATGGCTATTACCTCTGGCGACTTGAATTACTTTGTTATAAAGTCTTTTTATAAGATTTATATTCAAGTGCTTGGTGAGTGTAATGCGTTGTAAATAAACCGACTGTTGATTTGCTTACTTGTTAACAGATAGGAAGTGGGGAGGAGTGGGGAGAGGGAGGGAGTGAGGGAGGGAGGGGGGGGAGGGAGGGAGGGAGGGAGAGAGGGAGGGAGGGAGGGAGGGGGGGGGAGGGAGGGGGGGAGGGAGGGAGGGAGGGAGGGAGGGAGGGAGGGAGGGAGGGAGGGAGGGAGGGAGGGAGGGAGGGAGGGAGGGAGGGAGGGAGGGAGGGAGGGAGGGGTGGGTGGGTTTTTGTTTTTCGCCCACAGGCTAATTGTCAATTAACTTTTGTGCCTTCACCACAAAGCTACTCTGCTTTTTTGTGCGAATGGTTAGAGGGAACCTCCACTGATATAACAAATTGATGGAAATAAGGTTGTCTCTGCCTTAAGACTGCTTTACAATTGTCCGTTGTGTGTTCTTTCACCACTGCCAACAAAGATGGTTGAGCAAAACGCGTTTTTTAGGCGCTTTATATTTAACTACTTATGTGAGCTAGTGAGCTCTAAAAACGCGACTTTTCAGGTAGAATTGCTGGCTTATACTGTCAAGTAATAATACATGGGAGCCTTCGTGTTAATATTGACTGTCACGTGTGTTGTTCTTCCTGGCGACTGAAATATTTTGGTATGAAATCTTTTCAGAAGGTTCATACCGAAATACTTTTGCGTCGGTGAGTGCTTTTCAGGTATTATAGAAATTAAGCATCACGTTTCTTTTTTGCTTGCTTTTACCATTGGCGACTTAAGGTAGTTCAGTGCGAAGCGGTTTTAAATCGCTTTTATATTCAACTACTTATGTCGCCAGTGAGTTCTAAAAAACGCCACTTTCAAGTTCAAGTTTCTTTTCCCGTCCTTCCTTGGCTTACATTTAACCGCTGCGCTTGCTTTAACCTTTGGCGACTTAAGATAGTTTAGTATGAAGCGGTTTTAAATCGCTCTATATTCAACTACTTATGTCGCCAATGAGTCCTAAAAAACGCCACTTCGAGTTGAAGTTTCTTTTCCCGTTGTTCCTTGGTTTAAATTTAACCACTGCGCTTGCTTTAACCATTGGCGACTTAAGATAGTTTAGTACGAAGCGGTTTTAACTCGCTCTATATTCAACTACTTATGTCGCCAATGAGTCCTAAAAAACGCCACTTTCAAGTTCATGTTTCTTTTCCCGTCCTTCCTTGGCTTACTTTTAACCGCTGCGCCTGCTTTTACCATTGGCGACTTAAGATAGTTCAGTACGAAGCGGTTTTAAATCGCTTTATATTCAACTGCTTATGTCGCCAATGAGTCCTAAAAAACGCCACTTTCAAGTTGACTTTCAGATTAAAATTTTATGATTTTTCACTCGCTTTGTTAGGTTTAGCTCTGCAATTTCCACATTAAAAGCAAAACTAATACTATTTTCAGACCAATATCAGCAAAACATCATAAACTATTTCATACCATCTGGGCATCCCGGACTTATACCCCGTTTACCAATGCTAAAACATGTTTAAACTTTAGAATAATACCTCCTAACCTCCCGTTATAGTTGGAGTGAAATCTTTACTAAAAGAAAATGTCTTGACTTTTATTACCATTCCAGCTGGCGTGCGTTTCTCGAAAGTCCCGAAAAGCTGTGCTATATGCAGAATATTTACCGAAAAAGATTCCTTTTTTTGTTGATTTTCAAAGCTGAGCAGTAAAATCTTACGTTTATTACACAACTTTAACTGCTATGAGGGCTAAAAACTTCAACGCCATTCGTTAGAAACTACATTTAAAAGATAGCTTTCGGGCCCGAAAAGATAGGCTAAAAACATAGTTAAACTAAACAACGTTTAAACATATTTAGCCTTTGGTGTGAATGGAGCTTTAGTAACATTTGCCTCGAGGTAGTCTTTGAAATCCTTAGAATTGATCATGATTGTCATTACCTTTTTATCAATCTTCATGTATGTGCTAGATTTCTTGTCATGATTTTAACCTGTGTGTTTATTTCTTAACAGAAAGGAGAGGTTGTTGCGATATCTGAATTTTTCCCTTTCGCCAAATTCTTTGAAAATGCACCGCAAGTAAGTTGTCTCATTTATTATGACCACGGTGTTAATAGAGATCTTCAGCAACCACGACATTGTTGTTTTGTATAGGTAATCATACGGTTTCGAGTTCAATTTGGGATTAATTTGCACGAGTGAGTTTTTTAAAAAGCTCAAAATTAGCGGCGAGTGCAATTTGAGCTTTTTGAAAAACTCACAAGTGCAAATTAATCCCAAATTGAACGAGAAAACCGTATGATTACTTATTAATAATTATATATGAAAAAATTTGCACCATTTTTGTTTGGAATTTTTTTTTTTTTGAAAAAAATTTTTTGGGAAAATTTTTTTTTCTTTTTCTTTTGGCAAAAAAAAAAAGAAAAAAATTTTTTTTTTCGATTTGTAATTTGCACTGGTGTTACACTTTTTGCACCGGTGTTACACGTTTTGCACTGGTGTTACACTTGAACTGCACTGCTCTTAGCCAATCAGAATCGAGTAATTTTTTCATGTATATTATTAGCAAATAAATGTATCAAATATAAAACGCACGTGCAGAGGCTTTCTCGCTGCCTTTGCCATCTTGGTTGCTAAAGCTCCCTGGCCCCAGTTGTTAACCCTTTCACTCCCAAGAGTGCCAAACATCAAAATTCAAGAAAAATTCCAAATTTCATTTTGTAAAATATTGAAAAACAAATGGTACCATGCAAAAGTACTGCTGAAGAGGTTTCATATGAATGGTTACACCATAGGATTTTGTCCACAGAATCAATAGTTAGAACTACACTACATGTCTCCATAATTGACTCTGGGAGTGAAAGGGTTAAAAAGATGGATAGCGCTATCCACCGGATAAATCACTATCCAGTGGATAACACGAAGGATGTTGTTAAGTAACAATCCGTGTAAGAAGTAGGCAATTCTCAATTGTTCCGATGCATTTCGCTTTCCCCACATAAGAATGTTTAGATTTTCGTACTGAGAATACGTCAACCTATGGACAACATGGTTT